>OX451738.1:417096056-417466591 GCA_948472305.1 Vicia faba | reverse complement strand
TATTTTTGTATGCAAATAATAAATATTATGTGAATTAATTAATTAATATACATTTTGATTAAAATTAGGGTTTTTGCCCTAAATATGAAAATACTCAAAAATAATACCTTTTATTGTTTATTTTATTTTACATGAACAACATTTTTTCACACATATAAAAACTTTCTTTTTTTTGTATTTTTGCATATTTATTTAATTTCTATTTAATTATGCAATTTATTTACCTTGCAAATATTCAAAAATGATGTAATAATTTAGATTTAAATTCTTGCTTAAATATCCCCCATTTGTAAATTTGTACCCCCCTCCCTATATTATTATGTTGTAATAGCGTAGGAATTTTAAATTTCGCACTTTATACGCTTTCTAATTATGCCATGTTAGAATTAGGGTTTGCATGCGAAAAAACGATAAAAAAATAGTTTGACCTAATACAAGATGAATGAGCATGAAAATAAACAACACATCTCACACTTGCACCCCTAGGGTATTCCACTTTGTTGCCTTCAAATAATTGGGCCATATTGTATGTTGAATTTCTTTGGGCAAAGCAAACAATTTGAATGATCATAGTCCCTCGATAAAACTTTTTTCAAAAACAAACAAAAACAAATGATCAAGTCCCTTAAAGAAATTGCCCAAAGATATTTAACGCCGTTGCAATTATGGTCCAAACGATGACCCGCGCCTGTCCCTTTTCATCTCCTAAGACAAGATTGTCCACCAAATGCAATGGTGGAACAAAATTGTCAAAAGGTTTAAAACATAACAAAAATCTTTGAGGAAACTTTTAGGGTAGATAAACTCTTAAGTACTTGTCAATTTGCAAAGGAAATACTTGCCTAATTTCAAAACCCACTTCACAAACACTTTCAAAATCAACTTTCCAAAACCCTTGAAACATCTTTTTAAAAGATAAAACACCTTTTGTAAAACATTCGAGTAAAGAATTGTTACAAGGTTAGCCTAATACAAGGCATCTTTTCAAAACATTTTCAAAACCACACACCAAGCACCATTTCAAACAATTGAAAACCAAGGCAAGTTGATCTAAGCAAGTACCTAAGAGCCCATGGATAACCATGGATAGAAGGGGTGCTAATACCTTCCCCTTCTATAATCTACTCCCCGAACCCAAGAAAAATCTCAAAGGTTTTCGCTGTGCTTTTTAAACCTTTCCTTAGGATAAAATAAAAAGTCGGTGGCGACTCTTGCTCAACCGAAACATTTGCGAAAACAAACGCAAAACCTCAAGTCAGTTCTCCCACCGTATCATAGAACTGGCGACTCTGCTGGGGAATTTTTAAAGTGGAGTAACCTTAGGGCTTAGATCACCCTCTTGCATGACTAATTGTATGTTTTGTTTGCTTTATCTTTTGGCTCTTTGTTTTGGGCTTGAAATCCTAAACCCGGATTTGGGAAACATTCATAGATAGCAATATGTTGTGGAAACTGTGCGGGGTATACCGACACGGTCTAAGCAATAGCTATGTTAGTGCGACATATTTGTGAGTACCGGTAACCCTTGAGTTCAATCAAGGAGAGTACGGGGTCGCTGAGTGATGTCACTAAGCACTAATGACCTAGAACCTTACTTGACCATCTTGGCCTTTTATTAGGGGTAGTGAGATGACCGGCTTTGGTGCAGTCCGAAGTTGGTAGATACTCGATACTACACTCATTGAGGGTTGTTTTCTTGGAATATTTTGGTCGCTAGTTAAGTGGCTAAACCAAAACAATGAACAATGAAAACAATCCAGTGATATTGAGCTCCTTAGAACCCGGTTACTATTTATAGGACAGGTTTTTAAGCCAACTACACTCAAGAGGGTACTTACCTATGAAACCCCATGCAAGCCTGAAACTAGGGTTTGGTGTGATTTGCTTGTACATATGTTTTGTGCATACATCATAAACATCATGAAGCATCATATGCATTTACTAACCATTTCAAGGGTTGGGATCTTCATCATTGTTCTTGTTTTGTAGGTCATGGAAATACCTCGCAGAAATACCATTCAAGTCAACCTTGTGAGAATCTCTCCTCAACTCAAGGAGATCACTTCAAGAATTCCGGAAAATTCATCCTTCAGTGAAAGACATGGTAGACTGCTCAGCCTAGTCAACACCAACATTGAAGAAGACATGATGAAAGTGCTATTCCAGTTCTTTGACCCTCTCCACCATTGCTTCACTTTCCCTGATTATCAGTTGGTACCCACTTTGGAGGAATTTTCTCAACTCCTAAGAATCCCTATCCTTAATCAACTACCCTTCAACGGTACGGAGAAGGAACCAAAGCCTGAAGATGTTGCTCGAGCACTACATCTACAACCATCTGAAATCAAGGGGCATTGGGAAACCAGAAGCGGCGTCAAAGGATTCTTAGCAAAGTTCTTGTTTGAAAAGGCACAAGAATGTTGGAACTCATTGGATCTTCGAGCCTTTGAAGAAATTGTGGCACTCCTGATCTATGGGTTGGTTCTGTTTCCAAACTCTGACCAATTGATAGATGTCAACGCCGTCAAAATCTTCTTGTCCAGAAACCCGATACCAACATTGCTTGGGGACATTCTTCACTCATTTTACACACGAACAATGAGAAAGAGGGGTGTTCTCATGTGCTGTACTCCTATCCTCGCAAGGTGGTTTATTTCGCACCTTCCACAATCTGTCTTGAAGAATGATCAAGGTATAAGGTGGTCCCAACGATTGATGACTCTCACTCATTCTGATGTGCATTGGTGTTCTCGGTCCAGAGAAAATGTCATCATCGTCGATCGTTGCGGAGAATTTCCTAATGTTCCTTTACTTGGAATTAGAGGAGGTATCACCTACAACCCTTGCCTAGCTTTGAGGCAATTTGGATATGCACGGAGGGATGGCCCTCATGACATGTTGATTCCTAGCTTAGTTTTTGACTTCGACAACGATGCGCAAGGACTTCGTCAAAGATTCAGCAGAGCTTGGGGAAAGCTCAACAAGGTTGATAGCAAGACTCTGGGACACAAGAACTCCATCCCTCTTGAGCCCTATCTCAAGTGGGTACGAGCCCGAGCCCAAAGTCTAATGATGCCTTATCCTCATGTTCTCCCGGTGATTAAAGAGCCTGTTAAGGAAGGAGAGGTTCCCTACACCATCCTACATCCAGACATGCCTACATCGTGGGAGGAAATGCAGAAAAGTTGGATTCAGCTCAAGGAGGAACGGAACACTTTTGAAGCTAGCTACTACGCCAGTGAAAAGAAAGTTCTAGAGCTTACCCGCCGACTCCACGAGCAAGAGGCCCTCAATACCTACATCGCACCAAAGAGGATGCGCAATGTCTTTCTGCCTTAAGAAGTTTATTTTGTAATATTTGGCCCATGGGGCATTTATGTACTAACAAATTTCTTCTTATTAATATGACGTGCGTTCTTCTTTGTCTGAAACAATTTTGAATGTTCTAAACCCTTGAATGCATTGCATACATAAGCATACCATTCATCATGTGCATAAGCAGGTCTCAGTCCAGGGTTCCTTATCTGATGTAGGGGCAGATGAGGCAAGGTAGCAATTGTTAATGGTGAAAATACCATGTTGGTGTCCCATTTGTCTTCTTTCAGCTATGTAGGGGCAGATGAAGCTGCTGTTGGGACCCTATTCCAAGAATTATCCATTGAAGATGTGAATAAGAGTGGAAATTCTATCTCTTTGTTTAAAGATGCACAACAAGTGGTCCAAAAGGGTCCTAACAGTGTTTGGAGTCAAGTCAATAATCTGCCTGGGAACAAGAATATAACTGGATTGGGTTTCTCTCCTCAGACAAATGTGAAGTTGTGAAGCCGAAGTCTGCCTTCCGTCCTTACCAAGACACGTTCCACAATGGGGGTTTCATCAATCCAACTCCTCAAGAAGTTGATGGTATTCTTAAAGATGAACCAGAGCTGGAAATGCCAAATTTTGTGACACGTGGAAGAAGGGTTCATAATTGGATCTCTATTGATGTTCCTAGTCGTGTTCACATTTAGAAGTAATTTGTTTTACTTTTGTTTTCAAAAATAAAAATCCTTTCACTCTGCCCAAGGTGAAAGTGATGTTGTTCGGGCTTGTTTCAAATTTTAAAATCATTAATAAAAGTCATTTTTGATATCCAATTATGTTTTATTTTACGTTTTTTCTTGAAAAATTGTAATCATAAAAAACCTTTCAAAAAAATATAATAATTGTCAATAAAATCTGCATAATCACATGTTGCATTTATTTGTTTCTAAAATTAAGCATAATTATATTTTCAAATTAATTAAAAGACCTGTTGAAAGCAATGACCCTATGCCCTCTCACAACTTTGAATATCTTGTGTATGAAGCTGAAGAAGAAGTGTTGATTGAAATCCCAGAAGAGTTCTCTCGGTTGCTTGAGCACGAGAAGAAGACCATTCAACAATACAAGGAGTCGTTGGAGATTGTTAATTTGGGTTCTAAAAAAAGTCCAAAAGAAGTCAAGATTGGGGAAATGCTTCATCCAAAGGTAAAAAGCAAGTTGACTGAGTTGTTGAAAGAGTATGCTAATATCTTTGCTTGGTCCTATCAAGATATTCCTGGTTTGGATACTGATATTGTGGAGCATCGTTTGCCATTAAATCCAAAGTGTCCACCTATTATACCCCAATTTTACCCTAAGATCTCTCATCATCTCATATTATCAATACATCAAGATCACACATTAGAGTTGGTTCTCCCTTTCTAGTTCATCCTATATTTAAGTTTGCTCTTGAGGGATCACCAAGCACCTTGAATTGTGTATCTTGTACATGTTTTATTTATCTAACATCAAGATATATATATATATATATATATATATATATATATATATATATATATATATATATATATATATATATATATATATATATATATATATATATATATATATATATATATATATATATATATATATATATATATATATATATATATATATATATATATATATATATATATATATATATATATATATATATATATATATATATATATGTCTCTTTGAATGTTCGTATTATAGGTGATGACACAATTGCATCCATCTCACCATCTAACCTAGGGTTTTGAATGATGACCATCAATCAAATGTTTCTTCAATGGATTGCAAGAGCTCAAGCTTCAAGGATATGTCTATGATATCTGTTGTACCCCAAAATTTTCTCTCTCATTTCTCAAAGGATCATCCTAGACCCTCAGGTTTGCTTCTATCAAGTTTCAAGTCTTGGATTACAATTTTCTAAGAAAGTCATTCACAAGGGCAAAATGGTCAAAAGCACACTGAAAAGTCAAACTTTGACTTTTGGATCAAAAATCAAGTTTCAACAATCATATTTCATCAGGACATGAAATTGGTTCATCAAAATCAGAACTCAAAAATTACCTTGAAAAATCAAATTTCTAAACATTTAGAAAATTTTCTAAGTGTTAAGAGCATATGATGCTTCATAACTTCTAGGCCATCCTCCACACAAGTGCAATCTGAATTTGCAAAAACTGTTCAGAATATGACTCTTCAATCAGAACATATGGAAGCAATATTCTTCGGTCAGAACATGACTCTTCAGCATATGGAGGTTACGTTTCTGGTCTTCTACGATTAGAACATCACTAAATCCCAAAACCTCGTTTGAGCAGCCTGCTGCCCTGCTATAGCATAGTCCTGCAACCAGTTGTTGATCTAGTCCATGCCTGCACTTTCTCAAACCCCATATTTACACCAAATTAGCATACAAAAGCTGTAATTAAAAAGCAATGGAACAATATGCCAAAAAGGTTTAAATCCTATTTGTTTTCCCCCCAAAACCACAACAAACCCATCTATAAATAAGTTGCTCCATCACACGTTCAAGGGGCTGGCTTTTGGAAAGAGAGAATTATCAAAGAGAGAATAGAAAATAGTAAAACATTCGTGAACCCTGAATTCCTAAACAAAACCAAAACCTTTGTTCATCCCTTTGAATCAACGAACATAGCATTTTCTGTTTCGTTGTTCTTGCTGACTCCAAAACATCTGAAGGCAGGAGCTCAAGTCCCAAACACACATTCCAGATACAAGGTATGTCTTTCTGACTTTGAATCTTTTCATCCAGAACATCATTAAATATGTAAATATCATAGTATTGATGTTGTCCATATCATTGCATAAGTAGAAAAAAACCGTGGATCAGAACTTCTTGAATAAAGCTAGGCTCAGAATTAGGATTAGAACCTCTATGAACTGCTACACTTTTATCTTTCTGATTTGCTGTTGTTAAGAACTGAATAAGTTGCTGATGAGCTGATTAATGTAAAGAAGGAGTTGAAGTGTAACACAAAACTTCTGATTTTCACTCACTGTTTAACACAACACAGAACTTCTGATTTTCACTCACTGTTTGACACAACACATAACTTCTGATTTTCACTCACTGTTTAACACAACACAAAACTTCTGACTTTTTGCTCACTGTTTAACACAACACAGAACTTCTGATTCTTTCCCACTGTCTAAACACAACCCATAACTTCTATTTTTGCCCTCTAACATTTCTTTCAGGATTCCAATGGCATCAAACCATAACTTTTGATCACCTCTGACGTTTCTTTCTGAGCTACAACACACAGCGTCAAAACTTCTGGTCCCCTTCATTTTCGTGTTTAGCAATGTGTTGATCCTGTTTTCATTAAGTTTTTCCTTTTTCTCTCTTATTCTTATTATTTTCAGTATTAATTTTATTAAACTTAAAAAGGGCATAAAAATATTTTCTTTTATCAACTAGTTATTTTCCCTTTAATTTATTAAGACAAAAAACTATTTTCAAAAACAAATCCTTTCCTTTTTTTATATTGTACAATTCAATATGGTTGTAATAGACAATTAGGATTTAAAATTCTTACAAATCCCCATTTGTATTTTTGTACCCCCATCCCTAAATAATGTAATAGTGTAGGACTTTACATTTCCATAATTTATCGATTTCAAATATAAATGCTAGTAATTAGGGTTTGTATGGTAAGATATAAAATCAACAAATAGATAACCCTAATCAAGACAAAATGCATGTAAATAAAACACACTTGCACACTAGAACCTATAGGGTAATCCCACTTTGTTGCCTTTCGGAAAATAGTCATGTCCCTCGAACATGGGCGTTTTAGCAAAGACCCTCGATAAAAGATCGTTGTCCCTCGATGACCCTTAATATTGCCTTCGGTAAACGGTCTAGTCCCTAAATGACATTGCTAAAACGTCCCATGGATTGCCTTCTATGACTATACAAACGTCCCACGACCGTCCCTTCACATCCAATGACGGGGCTTCTTACCAAATCAATGGTAAGATAACAACATCTAAAGGAGGAAAATAACATTTAAGACCTTTTGAGTAGGTAGGTTACTCCTAGTTGCTCGCTTGCTCACAAAAAAAACATTTTACACCAACAACTTCACTTTGAAACATTTTTCAAAAGACAAATCACTCTGTACGCGTTTGTTGTACCCCAAAATTTTCCCTCTCATTTCTCAAGTAATCTCTTACAAGATCTCCTTTGATTCAAGACTGCACATGGGTTGATCAGCTCAAGACACCTCCTCAAGCACTGATAACTGAAAATTAGGGTTTGAGTTTTCACAAGGACAAATGGACTTTTAATTCCCCATATGACTTTCATGGATCATTTTGGACCCTCAAGATTGCTCATGTCAAGTTTCAAGTCTTGGATCACATTTTTGCTCAGTCAATTGATCAATTGACCTAAAATTAACTATATTGGAGAAAAAGTCAACTGTGGTCAATTTACAGTCAAACTTCATAATTTTTTATCCATATAAACATCCTGAATTCATATATGTAATTTGATCAAGTTTGGATCACAATTCCTCAAGAAATTTGATCAGATCATCAAAAGGGAAAAATAGTCAAATTAGGGTTTTGACTGAGGAAGTGCAATTTCTAATTTTTGACCTAGCAGATGACTCATTGGTTTAAGAAATGATCTCAAGGTTTAAAATACTTCATTTTGACCTAATGGTATGACTTAAAACATTTCTCAAGATTAATTGGTTGATAGTTAAATTTCAGTTAACTGATGAAAAGTCAATTGTATACTGAAAAGTCAAATTTGACTTTTTGGTCAAAATCAAGTTTCAAATATTACAATTCATCAAGACATGTCAAAATATGAAACTTGTTCATCAAGAAATCAAAAATTCGAGATTTCATTTTGAAAAGTCAAAATTTCTAAACTTAGAAATTTTTCTAAGTGTTGAAAATTCATGTTTTTTTCATAACTTTGAGCCAAATTTTCACCATGATGCAAGATGATTCAAAGGAAACTTCCAACATGAAAGTTGTAGATCTGAATGAGATCTAAAACATTGTTGAACATAAATTTTTCTATAAATTCTTTGCTTTCAAGTTATGATTTTGTGAAGACATGTTCATGAAACTTAAAAAACTTAGTGAAATTTTGCCCTAATTTAGGCCGGATTTTGACCTAACTTCATGGGAATTTTCACCTAGTTCCAAGATGAATATTCAAAAATTTCCAACATAGAGGTTTTAGAGGATGTTACAAGCTTTCTAAAATGTCCAAGAACTCATTGAGATCATACTTGAGCTAGGAGAATCGAAGGCAATAAGTTAGGGTTTCAAACTAAAATTACAAGCCATTTCTTGATGAACACATAATCCAATCTCAATGTTAGGCTGCATAATCTTTCTTCGCAGGCCTTATAACTTGTGTATATATCCATAATTAATGGATTACACAAACTTTTGAGCTATAATCCAAGTGGTTTAAGCATTGTCCAATTTAAATTGCCATTTTGGGAAGAAAGTTAACAATGCCAATCTTGAAAAGCAAGCTTTATGCACAAAGTCAATTCTTGAGCCTCTCATTTGTTCCCTCTGATCACACTCCATCTACAAAGTCGGAAGCAAGTTTGTTTAAAGCATAACCACTCTACAATAGCAAGTACAAAGGGCATTGAAACTTGATTTCTCAAGAAAATCACATGTTAAGCTTAAACATGTGATTTTGAATTCTGATCAAATACAAGTCTCGAAACTTGTTGCTTATAAATAAAGGCCCTATTTGCAAGCTAACACACGAGCTTAAGCACCCTAAAACTCTCTCAAACACTTGCAAGCCAAAAACTATCCAAAAACACCATTAATGTACAATTTCTGACTTTGAAACTAGAACTCACAATTCCGTCGTGCGTTTTCCTTCCTAATCAATAACAAAGCTCCTATACATCAAATATAGTCCATCCTTGTCCCTGTTCCATAACTGTAACTCCATCTTTACCATCTTCCAAACTCAAAAACAGAGAACTGCAAGTTGACTTCTCCAGACCATTCCAGCCATCCATTGCTCAAGCTAATCATTGTATTAGCTTCCTGGGAACTTGAGGAAGCTAACCTGATCATTGCAGCACTTTGAATCAAGCTCCTTTTCATTTCACGATTTCCAGTTTTGAGGTATTATTTCTGAACTTCTATCTTTCTATTTAGGCATTATTAAGCTTACATTTGTGAAGATAAAATGTAGACATCATTGCCTTGAAACTGTACATGTCCATAGATTTCATTTATATTGCTTGAGTAGTGAGAATTTGAAGTTTGAACTTTCTGAAAAAGTTAGGTCAAAATTTGGTACCATTCAAAATTCATGCTCATTTTTGATTTATAGTGTTAGTAATTTACATTTCTGGAATCGTTGTGGAATTTGGAACAAGTTTGATGTTTACATTTTTGAAAATGGATGAGAAATGATGAAGTTGCAGATGTTCAGGCTGGAGGTTGAAGATGAAGTTATAACATGGACTTAGTTTACTTTAAGTTTATTGATTGTTGTATAACTGACGGATGAAACAGGCCACCCCGGTGGTACAAGAAGCGTGTGCATATTAGGAGATCCTGGGTTCGAGCCCCAGTGAGACCTTTTACCCCTTTTACACTTATGTCATTTTTGTTGTTGTTTGGACCAGGTAGCGCTTGGGCATCCTTGGCTGGGCCTAACAGATTTGCTCCATTTTCACCCCCTGCTTACTTTTGCATACTGGCCCAATTTCTTTTTTTATTTTATTTTAATTCATTTTATTTTCTTTTTCTTATTTTATTTTATTTCAATTTTCTTTATTATTTTTTATTACTATTATTATTATTATCATTATTATTTTTATTAATAAAAAAATCCAAAAATATTTTATTTATTATTTTCACACTTATATTTTATTTTCTCTATAAAGACAAAATACAAAAAAACATTTTCTTAACAAATTAAATTTCTTTCTTTTATGATTAATAATTAGATTTAGGTTTAATTATTTATTTCTTTTTTATTTAAAAGTAACTTAGAATTTAGTTTTCTTTTAATTAATTAATTTTCATATTTTATTTTATTAAACTTAAAACCTTTCACAAAAAACCCTAAAAATACTTTTTAACTTATTTTCTTTCCTTAATTAATTTAGGTTTAATTTTATTTAATTCTAATTAATCATTTTCTTAATTAGGTCAAAATTAAACTCTTTCATAAAAACCAAACAAAAATCATTTCTTTTCCATTTATTTTCTTGGACATTTATTCAATTACTTGTACATTATTCAATATGGTTATAATAGATAATTAGGTTTAATTTTCTTGCAATCCCCATTTGTAAATTTGTATACCCCATCCCCTAATGATGTAATAGCGTAGTAATTTTACTTTCCGCAATTTATCGTTTTAATATAAATGTTAGTAATTAGGGTTTGTATGGAAAGATAAAATTAACAAGTAGCAAACCCTAATTCAAGATAAACAATACATGTAAATTAAATACACTTGCACACTTACACCCCTAGGGTAAACTCCACTTTGTTGCCTGATAAAAATGGTCATGTTATGCATGTGGGGTATCTTAGCAAAAACAATCAAAATACAAGATTATAGTCCCTCGATGATGCTATCAATGTTGCCTTTCAAAATGATCTTAGTCCCTCAAAGAGAAATGCTAAGATATCTCACAACATTGCTATCATGACTATACGATGGTAAGATAGCAATATAAAAGGAAAGGAAGAAATGAACAAAGACTTTTGAGTAGGTAGATTGTTCCTAGTTGCTTGCTCATTTTCAAAACAAACATCCTTGCTCATTTTCAAAACAAACACCAAACGCTTTCAAAAACACTTTCAAAACATAAAATATTTTCAAAAGTCCAACACTTTGTATACGTTCTTACGAACGAGAACCATTATAAAGTTTGCCTAAACGAAGGCGCCTTTTCAAAATACTTTCAAAAAAACCACACAAAGTACATTTTCAAACAAAAGCAAGTTATCTAGCAAGCAACTAAGAGCCCATAGATAACTATGGATGAAAAAGGTGCTAATAGCTTCCCTTTTCATAATCTACCCCCCGAACTCAAGAAATAATCTCAAAGGTCTTTCCTGTTCTTTTCAACCTTTCCTTTTTTGGATAAAAGAAAAGTCGGTGGCGACTCTTGCTAACCGCAACATTTGCAATAAAACACAAAACATCCAAAGTCAGTTCTCCCACCGTATTACAGAACTGGAGACTCTGCTGGGGATAAACTTAAAAGTGAGGTTACCTTAAGGCTAGATCACCTTTACTTGCTTTCATTGTTTAATTTGTTTGCTTTACATTTTGGTCCCTTGTTTGGGCTTGTTTAAATCCTCTAACCGGATTTAGGATACCTTATAGGTAAGTAGAAATACATTGTGGAAACTGTACGGGGGTATACCAACATGGTCTAAGCAATATCTACATTAGTGTGACACATTTATGGGTACCGGTAGCCCTTGAGTAGTCAAGGAGAATACAGGGCCGCTGTGTGGTGTCATGAAGCACTAACTGACTTTTAGAACCTTTACTTGACCAAATTGGCCATTAGGACGTAGTGAGATAGCCAGCTTTGGTGCAGTCTGAAGTTGGTTGATACTCGATACTACACTCATTGAGATTTGACTTCTTGGGATATTCCGGTCGCTGTGAAAGAGGCTTGCGCTGAAACAATGCCTGATAAGACAAATCCGTGATATTGAGATCCCTTAGAACCCGGTTAGTATTTCTAAGACAAGTTTGAGCCAACTAAACTTCAAGAGGGTACTTACCTTTGAGACTCTATGAAAGCCTAAACCTAAGGACTTGTTTGCCTTGTTTGTATATACTTATTTGTACATGACATCATAAACATCATAACATCATACTCATTCTCACTAACCATTTCAAGGATTATTGGGATTTATCTTTGTTCTGTTTTGTAGCACATGGCTTCTATCCGCAGGAATACTATCCAAGTCAATCTTGTAAGAATTCCTCCTCAACTTAAAGAGTTAGAATCAAGGGTCCCTGAAAATTCTTCATTCACCGAAAGACATGGTCGCCTCCTAAACTTGGTTACCTCCAACACTGATGAAGATATGATGAAGGTGCTTTTCCAATTCTTTGATCCTCTACACCATTACTTCACTTTCCCTGATTATCAGCTTGTACCTACTTTGGAAGAATTCCCTCAACTCTTGAGGATTCCAATTCTCAATCAATTACCCTTAAATGGTACGAAAAAAGATCCAAAACCTGAAGAGATTGCTCAAGCACTACACTTGCAACAATCTGATATCACAACTAATTGGGAAACAAGGAGTGGTGTCAAAGGTTTCTTAGCCAAGTTCTTGTTCGAGAAAGCTCAAGATTGTTGGAACTATCTGAACTTACAAGATTTTGAAGAAATCTTGGCCCTTCTTGTCTATGGGATGGTTTTGTTTCCAAACCCTGACCAACTCATAGATGTAAATGTTGTCAAAATCTTCATGTCTCGCAATCCGGTGCTTACTTTGTTGGGAGATATCTTACATTATTTTCACTCTCGCACTATGAGGAAGATAGGGACCCTCATGTGTTGCACTCCTCTCTTGGCTAGATGGTTTATTTCGCATCTTCCCCGATCTGTGTTGAAGAACGAGCAAGGTTTGAGATGGTCCCATAGGCTGATGACGCTCAGACATTCAAATGTTCATTGGTGTTCTCGATCCTTGGAGAATGTTACTATCATCGAACATTGTGGGGAATTCCCTAATGTCCCTTTGCTTGGAATTAGAGGAGGTATCACTTATAACCCTTGCTTAGCCTTATGACAGTTTGGTTATGCCCGAAGGGATGGTCCTCATGATATGCTCATCCAAGGAGTGGTGTTTGACTACGAGAGCGATGATCAAGGATACTGTTAGAGGTTTATACGAGCTTGGAGGATGGTAAGAAAAGTGGATAGTAAGACGCTAGGACACAAGAATTTCATTCCCCTTGAGCCTTACCTTAGGTGGGTACGAGCTCGTGCTCGGAAACTTGTGATGCCTTATCCCACCATCTTACCAGTTATCATGGAACCTGTGGTTGAAGGAGATGTCCCATACACTGTCAAACATCCCGACATGCCTACTTCTATTGAAGACTTGCAAAAAGGGTGGATTCAGCTAAAGGAAGAACGAGATACTTTCGAAGCTCAATTCTATGCTAGTGAGAAAAGGGTCTTGGAGCTTACAAAGCAGCTACACGAAGAGCAAAGTGTGAACGCCTATCTCGCGCCGAAGAGGATGTGTCCAGTCTTTTTATCTTAGAGAGTTATTTTATAAGCCCAAGAGGCATGTTGTAATCATTTTGAACTAATTTATGAAAATTGACGTTTGTTCATTCTTTGTCTATATAAATTTAAATTTCATAAATCCTTGAAATCATTTACATATACATCTTCCATGCATCATAACATGGCAGGTTTTCACACAACAGGTTTACTTATCTTTCTGCTGTTTATTTTAGCCTTATCAAACTAGCATTCCCCATTACTTATAACGTTCAAGACGGCCTTAACGCTAAATGACGAGGTTACGGTTTCTCAGCCCTTGACAAGGCGTATGCTAAGATAAATAAGCTGAAGGGCGTAAATGAGAAGCTGAAGGGGGACATCCTCAATCATGAGACAAAGTTTGAGGACCAGGTTCAACTTCTCAAGGATCTGAACAAGCTGCGACCCAGCTCGATGCTGCGACCAAAGAAAATGAGTGCTTGGTCTCCAGGATAAAGGATCTGGAAGGGACAGTGGCCCTGGCTGAAGGTGTGACCGATGCAGAAAAATCCATGGCGACCATGGGAGATTAATCGTGTGTATCCAAGTGCTAGAGAAACTTGTTGTGGACACCCTCAGCTATGGATTTAACACAGCCGTGGAGCAGCTAGATTTTTTGAGAGTTGGTGGTTGAAGGCGCGGGGCCATTTAACCAAGTGGTTGATGGGACAATTTTCTATCCTCCTGACGATAGTCCCACAAGGGATAACGACAGGGAGGATGAGATTTAAAATGTTTCAGGCCTGCGTGCCTGTTTTTGCCTAGTCTGGACCAACTTCTTCTGGATCAATGTTCGGAGTAACTCTGTGTAACTCATAGGGATAGATTTGAAGGGTTCTGTCCTCTGATTCTGCCCTTGACTTCCCTAAGGGGATGGTCTTTGATAAGCAACTGTAATCGGAACCACATTTACAACCGGAGTTACCGATGACATGATCTTTATTATTGGCCCTTAAATAACCATCTTTTTATCGAATGGACTATTTATAGGATGACCATAAAACTTTGTACGATGACAATCTATGCACTATTTATAGTCAGCTTTCCAAATTTTTATGTTCATATAACCATCTTTGCATCCCTATATCTCATTCATGTGTGGACTAAAATTGGAAAGCTCGGGATTATTGGAAATAGGAAGCTTCACACTTCATCTTTCTCCTCGAGGAGTCATCCTCAAAAAGTCCATAGATTGTGAGATATTCGAGGAGGAAGTCATGAATTCATTAAAATCAAAAATCGGGTACTTAGTAGAATTTTGAGCAGTTTTTAAGATGGCCAAATGATTGATTTTAAGTGCAACTTACGCGTGGGTTCAATCGTTATTTCTAAATGCCATCAACTACAAAGTTACTCTATCATTTTCTCTTTACCATGATACCAAGAGAGCACCATTTAGTTCATTATGGAAGAAATTAGAGAGTCAATAAGTGAAAAAGATGAAATGAAGATTTAATATTTAACTTAGTGAAATTTCTGATGTCATTATCAATTTCGGTATCGTGACTTCGTGGCTAGTTTTGAGATTGTCCCAACCACTTTCTCAGCTCGAGATCAACATGAAAGTTGCTCTACAATCTTCAATCTTTCAGTTGACACTAAGATCTCATCATGAGGAGATTTGTGGTTCAAGATACGATTTCGTAAAGTAGACTGCATGGCCATGGACTGTCAACTCAGCATGTGATCATATTTTGCCTCATAGTGCATTGGTGTTTGTTCCTGACCTCATATGGTTGTAGCATTATAGCAGGCAACATGTTATTGCTTCATTTGTCCACACATAAATTGATTATGCAGGCATGATGGTAAGAGTTGGCTTCAAATAAGTTCACAAAAGTTGTTAAATAAGTTTAAATGAGCAATACCATAAGTTATTATATTCCTCCCACATTGAGTCCACACAAAAAAATATTCCTCACATCCATCACATTAAAATTGTGGAATACACTCTCTCCCATTCTCTTATCAATTTGAAGCAAGAGGAAAAATACTGAACAAAACACCGGGCTCCTAGACCAGATTATAAATTATTATCACTATTTTTATGTTAAGCTGAGTTACATTTTTCACCACATTCATCATAAAAGTCAGTTATAACCATCACAAATTTAGTTACTTAAAACGATTACAGAGCTCAACAAACTTTTGGCTCTTGCCATCAACATTGAAATCATGAAGAAGCTTTCTCTTCTCTCCCATGAACACCATAACAGAGACTCACTATCATCTTGAGCCAACGCTTACTCTCTTCCAAGACTTCCCTTGAATCTGAATCTTCTTTCGATCCTTCATTCATCTTCAAGAGATCTGAGGCTCTTCTTCTTTTTCCCGATTTGAAGGACTCACTCAGGCCGGCATTTATTTTGCCCCACAACTTCGCAAACTTCATCTCATTCACAAATTTATGGTCGGTATATCTGAAACTTGAGTAAGATTCATAAGTTCTAGAACTATCACTCATCATTATCAAGATTCAAGGAGCGGCTTGTAGAGTTTTTTGAAGAAATTCTCGTTTGTACGATCTTCAACAGGTAAGATTCTTGAACTATTTTATCATCATGTTAGGGCTTTATGTATAGGCTCATGCTTCCATTTGTGTGCTCCAAACCAATGGAGGCTGGAGCTAGGCGCGCATTTTTTTATGGTCATAATAATATGGTTGAAAGCATTCTCAGATCTGCACTTTTTTAAATTGACCTTAATGTTTGAGGCCAGGTCATTGGATTTAAGTTTGAGATTTGAAATCAGGAGGTGAAAGCAAGTTAGGGTAAAACTTGGAATGTTTTATGAAAGTTCATCAACTCCGGCCACCTGAGGCACCAGAGAAGATGATCGGAAAGTCTTCGTTCCGGTGGACTATTTTTCTCCAGTTTTGCCTTATCCCTAGGCGTGTCCCCGTTCTATTGGATCATGCTAACCCCTGCTAACCAATCAGAATTTGTTTCATTTTTTTTATTTTCTGGAATTTTCATTTTGAATAATTATATAACAGGGAATGTTAATTTATGATTGGCTATAACTGAGATATGTCACATAGTGACTTAAAAATGAAGGACCAATTGATTTCAGATTATGCTATTTATTTCTGTCACACTTAAAAGTTAAATAAGTATTGAGTAATTAGAAAGAATTGAGATAAGGATTAAATGATTGGGCTCATATATGTTTGCTAGTTTTGGGTTTAGATTCATTCGTATTCGCACCCCCATATGTATTGGGCCTCAGCACCTGTTTAACTTTCAGCTCATTAGACAAATCACCAATGCACCCTCTCCCCCCCCCCCCCAATTTTGTATGCACAAATTTTTATACTTAAGTAATTTTGCTTGTAGTTTCCATTTTCATGATTTATAAAAAATCTGAAAAAATACATTCCTGACTCTTTAGTGTCTTAGGAATTTTATCATGATTTTTGTGATTTTTTATAATTGGCTTTCATTTTCTTTTAATTGTTTTTTTGTCAATATGCTTAGAAGGGATGTTCATATGACACCTTCCATGTTTTGGTGCAATTTTTTATCAGTTCTTGACAAATTAAAAACTGA
This sequence comes from Vicia faba, assembly GCA_948472305.1. NCBI lineage: Eukaryota > Viridiplantae > Streptophyta > Magnoliopsida > Fabales > Fabaceae > Vicia > Vicia faba. The sequence goes on along the minus strand of OX451738.1, from coordinate 417,449,409 downwards.
AAAAATATGATTGTGATTCTTTCATGCCTTAGGTATTTTTAGATGATTTTTTCCAATTTTATTTCTATTTTCTTTTAAATCCTTTTGGTAAAGGTATCCTATTTGACATATCATTTGATTAAGGCTTGTGTTTGATGATTGTTGATCATTATTTTGAACTAATATTTTTGTCATGGTTAAAGATTTATTTGTCAATGGTTTATATATTGATTTGGTATTTTTTGTTGCGAATTGAATCATTTTTCAATTAATTTTAGGAGCCACGATGCATGTTTAATTAGAAATACATGCTTGTGTAATTGTTTGATCTTGAAGCTTGCATTTATGCAATAGCCTAGGAATTTTTTTTGACATGATAATGTACATAATAACATGTCTTGTGATGTAATTCCATGATTTTTGAGGTCTCTTTAGACCTTTGTTTAAATTTCTCTTTTGTAGTCACACAATAATGAATAATTGTCTACTTGCCTAGTTTGGAGTTGATCTTTGGTGTGTCATGCCTAATTGTTGGTTTGATGTTTAATTGACTTCTTCTTAAACATGTTACCATGTTTAGGTATCTTTTATCTTGATGTTGAGCCCATAATTGAGTCATATGCTTAGTGTATCATGATGTTTGACCTTTAATTGTCAATTGACTAATTTTGCCCTAATTTTGGCACATAGTTTGCTATAATCATGATCTTTCTTGTAAATTTTGTTTAATATCAATGACTATAGGTTAGCTACTGCCTTGTAATATACTCCACCTTGTTTAACATGAAATTTACTTGTCTCCCAAGTTTTGATTACTTTGTAAAAGTTTGAAAGCATGTTTCTCCTTCATCACTTGAATTGACCAATTGTTTGAACTTTGTTGGCATGTGATACCGTGTGATTCTTTGAAATTCTAAGGAATGTCTTCTAACTTAATTCTTTCTTAAATGTAGATTTTCCTTGTTGCCATAAGTGAGAAGGCTATAACTTTAGTGGTATAGTTCTTAGGAACTAGTTTGACATTTGTATAGTTTCATTAGCCTTCACTTGCATGATTCCTTTGCAATTCTTCCTCCATATTTGGGAGATGTTTATGTGAGATTTAGGATGTATACTTTCTGCCTTGGTTAAGCCTCCCCCTTCCTAAGTCCTATCATCTCTGTACATCAAGCATTAGTGTTATCCTTATATTCTAAGCCTTTAGTGCTAGTGAAATTTGTTGATCACTTTTGAATTGGTTTGTAATATCTTAGGGTATAACCACTTATGAATGTCCCTTAGAGTAACATTAGTGTTTTGTGTGTGACACATTCATGCTACTTGATTGATGACTCAAAGTATTCATTAGGGCTTAGGCTTGTTTGATTATTGCTTGTGTGTTATGTGATACACTTAGGTGTTTGGTAGGTTTGTGAGTCATTTCCTTTTGTTGTTTATATTCTTATTTTGTCTTTGTATGTTCCCTTAGGTTCATTTGGTTCATCTTTGAATCAAGGTAGACATTAGGCTTTAAACCATTCATGCTAACATTAGGTAGATTTTCCCTTTTGTTAATCCAAACTTTATGACCACCGTTGTATGATAACATTAGAAATAGAATCTCCCTTATATTTTTAATTCCCCTTTTTGCATCCTTAAAACTAAATCTCTTTTTCTTAATCAAATGTTGAAAACACATAACAATAATGATGTGAAACATGTGGCACGAGCCTTAAGCATTGGGATAAGTATGAGGGGCTGCATTCCTAACCTTGTGCTTCCTTTCGATCATAGTTTTTAATGTGGTTCAAATCACCAAATACTTTCTCAAGGTAAAAAAGACTAAACCAATTCAAATATTTTGCCTTCGGGCTGCCTTCGGGCCTTTCTTTTAAGAAAACCTTTTCAGGTAAGAACATGTTAATTTCTTTCTATGACAACGCGTGAGTCTCCAAAGGTCGAGCTGCAGTAGAATGCAAAATTAGCATCGTTCATTAAAAAATACAAACAAACAAAAAAATTTGATTCAAACTACGACGCTCTGATTCCTAAAAAAGGATACGTAGGCATTAGGTTGCAGAGTCTAAGCGAGCATAACTATTTAAGACCTTTGTTTTCCCTATATTTTTCTTTTTCATTCACGCATTTCTTTAGCTTGTAGGTTTAGATAAACACACCCTTTGATTATAACAACAAGAGAGGGTCCCGTGGAGTACCGTGGACGTGAGGGGTGTTAATACCTTCCTCTTGCGTAATCGACTCCCGTACCCTTCTCTTGATCGCAAGACCTTGTTTTCTCTCAAGTTTACTCGATGTTTTCCTTTCCGTTCTTTAAGATAAATAATATTCGATAGCGACTTCATTGTTCATTTTCCTAGTTGTCTCACATAGATCTAAAAATCATGTTAGCATAAGATTGATTAGATGTGGTTTTGCCTAAATCATCTAGTTTTTCGATTATATGTGAAAACCCCATATGCTTGGAGGCCACATTTTCACTGGGTTCCATGCAAAGAAGTTCATATTCTTTTGTCAAAGTTTTTATCTTAGATTTATTGAAGTCTTTAGTTCCCTCATGGAGAACTTGAAGAGTGTCCCACATTACCTTAGTTATCTTACAATTTGATATTGAAAAATATACATCCACACTCAATTAAGATATGAGTATATTTCTCGCTTTCAAATCATAAGATGACTTTCTAATCTCACATTCGTTTCATTCCTGTGGTGGTTTATTAAGGGATACGTCATAAACAATCTTTTGAGGAATAAATGGCCATTCTTCGATGGCTAGCCATAATTGTAAATCCACTTATATAAGGTGTATGTACATGCAATCATTCCAACATGCATAGTTTTCACCAATGAAACTTTGAGCTCTATGTATGCTCCCTTAGGATCAATTTGCAGCATATTCAATAACTTTTGGGGTTGTTAAACCTTATCAAAAGGACAAGATCTTAATGACAATTATTGGTTTGAATAGGGATAATTGTCAAGAAGGGGGTTGAATAAATCTAACAGCTAACACAATTAAGCAAGAAATCTAAAAGGGGGTGAGAGAGAGTGTAGGGAGAGAGAGAGAGAGAGAGAGAGAGAGAGAGAGAGAGAGAGAGAGAGAGAGAGAGAGAGAGAAAGTGTGTGTGTGTGTGTGTGTGTGTGTGTGTTTGTGTGTGTGTGTGTGAGAGAGAGAGAGAGAGAGATTGCACCAGAATTTATACTAGTTCAGTACTATTGTCATCACATGCTCTTAATCCAGTCTTTGAGTCTTCGATAGTAAACCATCGAAAATTTGATTCTTCCATTATGATATTTTGATTCAAGTTCGTGTTAAAATAATAGAATGAAATGATAAAATAAATTTTCTAATCCAAACTATCTTCTTTGTCGCATCTTGATTGAACTTGTCTATAACTGACTACTGATAAGTACCAAATTTGTGTTAAATATGTCAGCACTTATCTAGTTATTTTATAAGTAATTATAACAAAAACCCTCGATTTATCTATGAAAAGTAAAGAAATACCGGTTTGTACTTTTCTTGTTTGTTTTTATCAAAAACAAGTGAAAAGAACTGGAAAAACACGAATCAGAACGAAGAAAATAGAGAAAACTAAAACCCTAAAAAATCAAGGCTCGTTGGGTCCTATTTACAAGCACACTAGGCATATTCTAGGGTTGGGTGGAAACACCTGGTGCAAGTAATTCATGGTGAAGCAAAGGTTAACACGTTAGTCGAACGGATGATGCGTTGAGCGAACAAAGACGGCCAAAACACGTGGAAGACATACAAGCATTGCTTGTTGAAGAAGAAAAGCTGAATTGTCATGGTGTTAGAACAGGGTTGACACATTGGACGAAAAAACTGTGTGTCCAACGCGAGGCACGGAATTTTGTCTATAAACAAAATTCACAATATACCCCTCATTATTGGTCTAAGATTTTGAATTTTTCTCGTGTAAAAAAAATTGTTTTGTGTTGCTTGTCACAACTTTATACCTATTATATCATTGTTTTACCATCGTAACATGATTCCCTTGGCTTTATGCTCACGATGACGTTTGGAAGAGGAGTCTTTCCTTGATTGTCTTCGAAATTTTAAAGATTCCATAAACCTTTAGCTAAATTTTGAATCTTCATTGCAATTTTTTTGCATTACCCAATATGCATCTCACAAGAAACAATCCCTGTGTATCTCCTTTATTTGGCTGTCCGCTCTATGATGGACTCATTCCCCAATTCCACACTTTCTTCAGCAACTCCCAACGCTGACTTGCGGAAGAATGTCTCATCAGTAAAACTCCTTCAATTTTTCTTGTATTATCATTAATATTTATGGAAGTTATCTTGGAACACCTACACGTATTAGTTTAGGCAGAATCACTCGCAACTCCTTTGGGACTTGATAGAGTGGTTTTCCTAACTCCATACCAAGTCTTCAGATATCCTCTAGGCAGAGTTAGGTCATCTAATGTAGTCTCTAGCTTGCCAAAGAAATGGGTTTTCATGTATCAATTCGCTACACGGATTCATTCCATTGTATTAGACCCATTGATACTTACACAAATAAGTATCATAAGCATGCTGAGTTGATTCAAAACATTAAAGATATGTTAAGTGAAAACAGACATTTTAGAGTTACTATCCTTTGGAAAAGACACTCAAAGTATTGGTTTCATAGTGAAATTTAGTGTTTTTCAAACCTCAAATCTCATAATGCATCTTATAACTTCAAAAAAAATATTGAAATGTAAAATTGGAGGAGGTAGTGGCAATGTCATGAGATTTTGACTCTAGACTAGAGTTTACAGCACAGAAACTTAAGGGATCATCTCAAACAAAACAATGATGTTATACAAAACAATAAAGAAGAATCATTTCCCTCTTTTACTATCATAGATTAACTAATGATCTTCTTTTTGTATTAACGATGGAGATGGTGGAGTCATTGTTACATCTTTACCGCTTTCAAGAGTAAAACTTGTGTCAGATTTGGTTGATACTACTACATCTTCTCTATCCAAATTCGAAGTTGAAACTTGATCACAAGTATCAATTTCTTTCAAACATAACTTGTCTTCCAAGATATCATAACTATTCCCAGTCCTCGTTTCTTGAGCAAGAGAACACCAACAACAGCATAACCAAAGTGTACAATCAGAAACCGATGGTTTTCCAAAACAGAAATCGTATGCAGGCAAATTGAACCTCTTTCTCATTTGTATCCTCCAAAAGCCACCATAAAGTAAACCACAAAAACAAAGGATGATCCCAATAGCTATTAAAGCCATTCTAACATTATCATCATCAATGTTACCAGAAGCCAATACAAATACCCAAAAAGGAGCCATACATAACAGCATAAAAGTAGCTATATGAACATACATGTTCCCAAATCCAAGTCTCTCCAAGTTCCAACCGAACACACAAAAAATGCAGAAAAGTGAGAGAAATGATACAGATATATCATGCCATATCTCAAGTATTCCTCCACTCCAATTCGGTCTATTTTCTAATTCTATTACTTCTCCCTGTTGATCTTTAGATGCAAATGCATACTTTTTCTCAAACGGTTTCGTAATTTGATCTTGTGATTCTTCATCCTTCTCACAATCATAATCCTTCCCAAGTGGACTAAGAATAATGTAGAATCCAGCTATTGCCGGTGTCGCAATTGCAACTGATATAGTAATTCCAACTCCAACTGCCGGTCGCTGAGACCTTGTGTATCCTAAATTTAGACCACAGAGTGCATATTGAGCAAAACAGTTAACATGAAGGAGAATAACCACTACCATCATATGTCTCCATTCATGTGGCTTAGAAGTACCATTTTTGCAGTAAATCATTCTAAGTGTAGAAATGTCATTTGTTCTCCATCTACACAAAAGAACAAGATGGTGGAACCTCTTTGGGTGTTGATACAAACACATAAGTGTAAAGAGTGCATTTAGTATTTGGTTATTTATCTCAAACCATGTATTCCTCTCCGACTTAGTTTTGAGCACATTATTCAACATTCCTGTCATGACAAAGAACAGAATCGCACCCGAAACAGCTACGCAAACTATCCATGCGAAAAGGGCCATGTTCATCGGGTTTTTGATCCATTCCACGCACATTTTCTTGACTGAATTCCATTCAATTTTCTGAGCAAACATCCTATGGAAACGCGATTTTAGACCATTGGAATATGGAGAAGGCACAAACCGTAAAATAAGGTCTTTCTCATTAGCAAGGTGCTTTAACTTTGTGTGAGGATTTTCATTGCTTGGTAATGTGTCTGTAGAGTTTGAAATATCTACAGAAGCAAACTCCTTCACTTGCCTCCCATTAGATTCTTCAATTTCACTTTGGGGGATTCTAATACCATTATCAACCGGAATCATTCTGATATTGAACTTTGAGGTTTCACAATCAGAACCACATCACCAATGGTATAGGTATAGAATGATTACTGCAAAATACACATTAGTATAATCTGTAGTAAGATTTAAGTCCATAATAACCTCTATAACAGCGGCACAGGGTGTTTGTGTCGTGTGTGAAACCGTCGTACACTTCAGATTATGTTTAATATATTATTTTTTTTCAAATTATTATCGATATCCACGTATCAGTGTCGTGTTGCCTGTCCTTGCATGACATAACAAGTTTCCAAGTTCCAAACAAATTACAAATCAAGAAATGACACATACAATCTAAAGTAATCCAGGAAATAAAACCGTGGCCATAAGAGAACAATTAATCTCAGAACAATAACATAAAAAATTCAAAAACATTTAATAAGATAATTGAGTTTGAGTATGTAGTAAAGTGAGTGAGAATGCGTCGTACCTATGATGATGTAGGGGTTTTTGGATGGAAGTGATTCCATTTGAGTCACAATAATTGTATTTGGTAAAGTTTAATCGATTGTAAAGTGTTGAAAGTAGTAATTCAAAAACATGGAATGCGAAGAATGAATAGTCGTAGGCGTAGCAGGTAAGAACAATGAGAAATGGATTCAAATATGCGGTTGACATCTGCCAGAAAAAGAAAAAAGTGAAAGAAGGATTGAAGATTGGGATTGTGGGTGGAAAGGAATTTTCTCTTTTTGATTTTTTCTCTGTTTCATTTCCATTTCCATGCAAGAGCCTGTTGCCACGTAACACTTCGTGTAATTACTGTTTATTCTGAATTCAAACATTCGGTTAACGAATAATTATTCATTATTATCACACATAAAATAGTAAGATTTTTTTAATTCACGCATACTTAAATTAATAAAAGTAAAATCTAAGATTTAAAATTTAAAAGAAAAACATATGTAGACCAAGTTTATAAATGTTACTCCGATGCATGGAGAAAGAAACACATAAACTCCTTAAAATTATATATATATATATATATATATATATATATATATATATATATATATATATATATATATATATATATATATATATATATATATATATATATATATATATATATATATATATATATATATATATATATATATATAATAAGAGTCAGGATTCATTGACACTAGATGTAAGAATTGATCAAACAATTATATTAAATAAAATAAAAGTCTATTATTTTTTCTAAAAAATAGACTATTTATATAATTGTTTGATCGAGTGCTATTAACCGTTGAGATATGATGTAAATCTATTAGACCTACACTTAATGTCAATGAACGTATCTCATTCATTGAAACTAGTAGGAAACTTGTGTTATTGTATGGGTTCCGTCTGAAATTATATTACACGTCTATGAGACTATCATTTATAAAGTATGAAGTTATTCTTCAATTGATTAACATTCACATAGTTACAAATATAAGCTAATAATGTGCACTAGCTTTTAAATATTGATTCGTATTTACAATAAACCGTACAACTGATTCTCTAACTTCAATTATAAACAATATCGCACGGATTCCGTCTAAATTCATATTACACGATGTGATATCTTATTTGTTAGTTTTGAAATTTGTTTTACCGATTATAAACATTCACATAATCTCATATATAAATTAACAATATGTATCAATCTTTATATATTGATCCAAGTTGTATTTTTAAATATTTATAAAATAATACACTTTTTTGATACAATATAAGCGTTTAGAACTCGTGTGTACGTTTATAAAAATATTTGCAATTTATTCCCGTTTATAAAAATAATTGTATCAACAATAGACTTTTTCTCGTTTATAAAAACATTTGTAACTTATTCTCGTTTATAAAATTAATTGTATCAACATTAGACTTTATCCTGATTATAAAAATATTTGTAACTTATTCTTGTTTATAAAATCAATTGTATCACCAATTTATTTTTTTCAGTTTATAAAAATATTTGTAACTTATTCATATTTATAAATATAATTGTATCAACAATAGATTATTTTCAATTTATAAAAAATAGGAGAATACTTAGATACAATTTCATAGGTGTGGTTCATACTTTTCTCCAATAAAAATATGACAAATATACTTAAATATCTTTTAAGAAGTAAAAATAAGAAGAAATTGCATATGTGAAAGAGGAAATTATACATTTGTCATATTTTCATTAGGAAAAAAAACATAAATCACACTTAAGGAAATGTACCTAAGTTTTTTCCTAAAAAATATTTATAACTTATTTCCGTTTATAAAATCAATTGTATCAATAATAGTTTTTTACTCTAATTAAAATGTTTGAAACTTTTTTCGTTTACAAAATCCATTGTATCAACATTAGACTTTTTCTCGTTTATAAAAATATTTGTAATATATTTCCATTAATAAAAATATTTATAACTTAGTATTTTCCCGTTAGTTAGTATTTTTAATGATAATAAATAAATAGAATTGATTAAATATGTTGTAAAAATAAAAACTTTTAAACTCACATTTAGATAAATATAAATTTATTAATATATATTTAAGAATAGCCTTTACAATAAAATTTATTATAAATTTTAAAATAATTTAACTTTTTTAAAAATTTGTGTAAAGATATTTATCAATTTTTATTTTAACAACAAAAATTTAAATCATTAAATTAATATCTAAATATCAACTCTAAATTATATGTTTTATATTTTTACTAAATATACAGGTAAGGTACGTTCTCTTATAATTAAAATATATATAATTGATTCATGACAAATCACAATTGTCATATTTGGTCTTCCATAATATATATGGAACAAATTTTAAAAAAAAATTAGCCAAAATTTAAAAAAAAATTCTGGAAAATTTGTTTTCCGAAAAAAGGTAAACAAAAATCCTGAATATATTTTTTTTCATTTTTTCCAAAAAATAAAATTTTTCGAAATTTTAACCTAAAAAAAATATTTCAAAAAATACATTAAGCAAATAAAAAAAAGTAAACAACATTTAATAATACAAAACACAATATTAATTTAAAATGAGAAAACAACATTGTGTTATTAATTAATAACACAAAAATTTGTGTTTTTCGCACCGTGTAGCAGAACTGGTGTTATTTGTGCTTCTCTCTTATAATCATCTTAAAATAAATTAATCTCAATGGAGAGATAATAGATAATAGATAGATTTAAAACACACTACTAATATCTATCTAATTAACAAATAAAATATAAAAATTTGTTCCTTATTAAAGTACTTATTTGAAAAAATATAGGATAAAAAATCGTGATATTCCCATAATCTTTATGTTGATGACATGATAGCCAAGTCTCATGGCCCTGACATTCATCATCAACAGCATTGACACCTTGACCGTGTTTGGGCATTGGCTCCATTATCACATTAGGTCTTTTTGGGGGATCAAACTCCATCTCCTTAGCCTCGATAAGATCTTGTATCTTATTCTTCAAGGCCCAACAATCGTTTGTATCATGCCCCGGGCTTTCAGAATGATAGGCACATCGAGCATTCGGGTTGTAGCGAGTAGAAGCTGTATTAAGGTTTTTGGGAGCTTCCTTTAGGGTCACCAGATTATACTTCAAAAGATGTGACAGAACTTGGGACAAGGTCATGTTGATTCATGTGAATCGTCTCATGGGCGCCTCTGGCCTACATTGATAATTTCCCTGTTGATTTGGTATAGGATTAGAAATCATAACAGCCCCTACCGTCGGGCGATGTTCAGTTTTCTTTTGATTCATATGGTCGTATGCAACACTAACCTCTTTCTTTCCGGTAAAGGCTTTCTTCATCGTGCTCGGGGATGCATCTCTTTGAATTTTGCCACTTTTTATACCCGCTTCTACCCATTCATCAGTCATGATTAATTCAGTAAATCCATTCGAGGAGCTTCTGATCAGGTGGTTGAAGAATGGACCAAATAGCGTGCCTAAGAACATATCCACCAATTCTCTATCAGATAGAGGGGGGTGGACTCTTCCCGTGAGATCCTGCCATTTTTTAGCATAGGTTTTGAAACCTTCACCTGTACCCATTGACATGCCTTGCAACTGTGTCCGAGTTGGAGCTAAGTCAACATTATACTAGTATTGCTTGTAAAAAGCGGCAGCCAAATCTTCCCAATTGTGAATATTGGTCCCTTCCAACTGATAGAACCAATCCAACTGCGTCCCTGACAAGCTTTCTTGGAAGAAATGCACCCATAGGTTCTTATCTGCGGTATGAGGTTGACTTTTCCTGATGTATGATCTCAAATGCAGCTTTGGACAAGAGACTTCATCATATTTAGCGGAAGTGGGGACCTTGAATTTCTGCGGGATGACAACCCCTGAGACAAGTCCTAGCTCTTTAAAATCCAATTCGGGTACCCTTTGGATTTACATAGCATTGAAGCGATCTTCTAACTGTTTGTATTTATCGTCAGCTGGAGGATACTGCTCTTCAGAATAATCAACCTCTTCTTCTTCTTCGGACTCTGGATGGTCATTCACTTCCTTGTTTTTTCCTTCTTGATTATCCCCTTCACCCGATGATGTTATGAAATATAGAGTTCGTCTGGCTAGTCCTTTGAACCTTCTTCCCAAATTCAAAACATCGGTCGGCTTCTTCGCTTTCTTCTTCTTTTCTTTGATCAGTAGAGTTTTCAAATCCTCTTGTCCTTTTGCCAGGGTCAAGAACATTTGTTGAAACTAAGCGTTCTGCGCCTGAAGATCTTTTACTGTCTGTTTTATATCCATCTCACTAAAATAAACAGTAAAAAGATAAGGAGACCTGTTGTAAGAAACCTGTTTGTGTTATGATGAATGAATAATGCATATGCAAATGATTTCAAGGAAATTAGAGATTTAAATTTGTTTTAGACAAAAGGAAACACATGTTATATTAATAAGTCCAAGTTTGAGTACATAGTGCCTCTTGGGGCTTACAATGGAGAAAATAAAATACAGAAATAAAAACTCCTAAGACAAAAAGGTTGAATGCATCCTCTTTGGTGCGACGCAGGCGTTCAGACTCCACTCTTCATAAAGTTGCTTGGTGAGTTCCAGAACCTTCTTCTCACTGGCATAGAATCGGGATTCAAAAGTATCTTGTTCTTCCTTTAGCTGAATCCAATCCTTTTGCAAGTCTTCGAGAGAGGTAGGCATGTTGGGATAAAGGACAGTATACGGGACATCTCCTTCGACCATGGGCTCTATGATAACAGGGAGGATGGATTGGTAACGCATTACGAGGCTCTGAGCACGAGCTCGCACCCACCTAAGATAAGGCTCAAGAGGGATAGAGTTTTTATGTCCCAATATCCTACTATCCACCTTGTTTACCATCCTCTACGCTTGTATAAACCTCTAACGATAGCCTTGATCATCGCTTTCATAGTCGAACACCAAACCTTGGATGAGCATCTCATGAGGACCATCTCTTCGGGCATACCCAAATTGTCGTAAAGCTAAGCAAGGGTTGTAAGTGATACATCCCCTAATGCCAAGCAGGGGGCATTAGGGAATTCCCTAAAATGGTAAATGATAGAAGTATCTTCCAAGGATCTCGAACACCAATGAATATCAGAGTGGGTGAGGGACATTATCCTTTGAGACCATGTCAATCTTTGCTCGTTCTTCAATGTTGATTGAGGTAGGTGTGAAGTGAACCACTTGGAGAGTAGGGGAATAAAACACAAGAGAGTACCTCTTTTTTTCATGGTGCGGGTATGGAAGCAATGTAAGATATCTCCCAGCAAGGTAGGTATAGGATTACGAGAGAGAAAGACTTTGATGGCATTTACATCTATGAATTGGTCCGAGTTGGGGAATAGAAACAAACCATAGATGAGAAGGGCCAAGACATCTTCAAAGGTTTTAAAATCCATATCTTCCTAGAATGAACGAGCCTTCTCCAATAGAAACTTGGCTAGGAACCCTTTGACTCTGCTTCTTGTCTCCCAATTTTCTATAATGTCGGCTCTCCTCAGATGCGAAGCTTCGGCAATGACCTCAGGTTTTAGAATCCCTTCTAGGCCGGTGAATGGTATCTGATCAAGCACGGGTACTCCTAATAGTAGAGATAACTCTTCTAGTGTAGGTACCAACTGATAGTCAGGAAAGGTGAAGCAATGATGTACGAGATCAAAGAATTGGAAGAGCACACACATAATCTCCTCTTAGAAATTGGAGGTATCCAAACTGAGGAGTTAACCATATTTCCTGGTAAAAGGAGAATCTTCGGGCACCCTTGATGCTAACTCTTGGAGCTGAGGGTGTGCTTACACGAAGCTGATTCGAGTGATGTTCCTTTGGACGGGATTCATGGCCTACAAAATAAAGCAAAGATAAATTCCTAAATTCTTGAAATGGTTAGTGAGAATGCTTATGATGTTATGATGTTCATGATGTTATGTACAAGTAAGCAGGTTCTTATGTACATACAAAGCAGACAAGTCCTTGGGTTTAGGCTTGCATGAGGTTAGTAGGTAAGTACCCTCTTGAAGTTTAGTTGGCTCAATCTGTCCTAGTAATAGTAATCAGGTTCTAAAGGATATCAATATCATTGACCTTTCTTTTAGTCATTGTCTCAGCACAATCAATCTTTTCTTACGGCCAAGATATCCCAAAAGTCCAATCTCAATGAGTGTAATATCGAGTATCAACCAATTTTTAGCTTTCCACCGAAACCGGTTATCTCACTACGTCCTAATGGCCAATTTGTTCAATTAAGGTTCTAAAGTCAGTTAGTGCTTCATGACGCTGCTCAGCGGCCTCGTATTCTCCTCGATTTAACACAAGGAATACCGGTACCAACAAATGTGTCACACTAACGTAGCCATTGTTTAAACCATATCGGTCTACGCCATACTGTTTCCACAATCGATTGCTACTTACCTAAAAAGGTGCCCTAGATCTGGGTAGAGGATCAAAACAAACCCAAACAAGGAACCATAATGTAAAGAAAATAAAAGAAAACAAAGGAGAGCAAGTAAAGGTGATCTAGCCCTAAGGTAACCCCACTTTTAAGTAATTTCCCCAACAGAATCGCCAGTTCTATAACACGGTGGGAGAACTGACTGGGGTGTTTTACATTTGATTGCAATGTTGCGGTTAGCAAGAGTCGCCACCGACTTTTCTTTTATCCAATAAGGAAAGGCTGAAAAGAAAAGGAAAGACCTTTCGAGATTATTTCTTGAGTTCAGGGGGTAGATTATAAAAAGAGAAGATGTTAGCATCCTTTTTGTCTGTAGTTATCTACGGTCTCTTAGTTGCTTGCTAGATCACTTGCTTTTTGTTTGAAAGTGTGTTTGTGATATGGGTTTTGAAAGTATTTTGAAAAAGAATGTCTTTGTAATGGTTCTCGTCTCTATAAGAACGTTGTAATACGGTGGGAGAACTGACTTGGGATTTTTTGCGTTTTATCACAAATGTTGCGGTTAGCAAGAGTCGCCATCCACTTTTATTTTATCCAAAAAAGGAAAGGTTGGAAAGAACAGGAGAGACCTTTGAGATTATTTCTTGAGTTCGGGGGGTAGATTATGAAAAGGGAAGGTATTAGCACCCTTTTCATCCATATTTATCTATGGGCTCTTAGTTGCTTGCAAGATCACTTGCTTTTGTTTGAAAATATGCTTTGTGTGGTTTTTTTTAAAGTATTTTGAAAAGGCGCCTTCATTTAGGCAAACTTTATAATGGTTCTCGTTCGTAAGAACGTATACAAAGTGTTGGACTTTTGAAAATATTTTATGTTTTGAAAGTGTTTTTGAAAGCGTTTGGTGTTTGTTTTGAAAATGAGCAAGGATGTTTGTTTTGAAAATGAGCAAGCAACTAGGAACAATCTACCTACTCAAAAGTCTTTGTTTATTTCTTCCTTTCCTTTGATATTGCCATCTTACCATTGATTGGTAAGAAGCCTTATCTTTGGATGTAAAGGGACGGACGTGGGTCATCTAATAGTCATGATAGCAATGTTGTGAGATATCTTAGCATTTCTATTTGAGGGACTAAGATCATTTTGAAAGGCAACATTGACAGCGTCATCGAGGGACTACGATCTTGTATTTTGATTATTTTTGCTAAGATACCCCACATGCATAACATGAACATTTTTATAAGTCAACAAAGTGGAGTTTACCCTAGGGGTGTAAGTGTGTAAGTGTGTTTGATTTACATGCATTGTTTATCTTGAATTAGGGTTTGCTACTTGTTGATTTTATCTTTCTATACAAACCCTAATTACTAACATTTATATTAAAGTGATAAATTGCGAAAAGTAAAATTACTACGCTATTACATCATTAGGGGATGGGGTATACAAATTTATAAATGGGGATTGCAAGAAAATTAAACCTAATTTTCTATTACAACCATATTGAATAATGTACAAGTAATCGAATAAATGTGCAAGAAAATAAATGGAAAGGAAATGATTTTTGTTTGGTTTTTATGAAAGGGTTTAGTTTTGACCTAATTAAGAAAATGATTAATTAGAATTAAATAAAATTAAACATAAATTAATTAAGGAAATAAAATAAGTTAAAAAGTATTTTTAGGGTTTTTAGTGAAAGGTTTTAAGTTTAATAAAATAAAATATGAAAATTAATAAATTAAAAGAAAACTAAATTCTAAGTTAATTAATAAAAAATAAATAAATAATTAAACCTAAATATAATTATTAATTATAAAAAGAAAGAAAATTAATTTGTTAAGAAAATGTTTTTTTGTCTTTTGTCTTTATAGAGAAAATAAAATATAAGTGTGAAAATAATAAATAAAATATTTTTAGATTTTTTTATTAATAAAAATAATAATGATAACAATAATAATAATAGTAATAAAAAATAATAAAGAAAAGTGAAATTAAATAAAATAAGAAAAAGAAAATAAAATGAATTAAAATAAATAAAAAAAGAAATTGGGTCAGTATGCAAAAGTAAGCAGGGGGTGAAAATGGAGCAAATCTGTTAGGCCCGACCAAGGATGCCCAAGCGCTACCTGGTCCAAACAACAACAAAAATGAAAGAAGTGTAAAAGGAGTAAAAGGTCTCGCTGGGGCTCGAACTCAGGACCTCCTAATACGCGCGCGCTTCTTGTACCACTGGGGTGGCATGTTTCATCCGTCAGTTATACAATAATCGATAAACTTAAATTAAACTAAGTCCATGTTATAACTTCATCTTCAACCTCTAGCCTGAACATCTGCAACTTCATCATTTCTCATCCATTTGCAAAAATGTAAACATCAAACTTGTTCCAAATTCCATAACATTTCCAGAAATGTAAATTACTAACACTATAAATAAAAAATGAGCATGAATTTTGAATGGTACCAAATTCTGACCTGAATTTTTCAGAAAGTTCAAACTTAAAATTCTCACTACTCAAGCAATATAAATGAAATCTATGGACATGTACAGTTTCAGGGCAATGATGTCTACATTTTATCTTCACAAATGCAAGCCTAAGAATGCCTAAATGGAAAGATAGAAGTTCAGAAATGATACCTCAAAACTGGAAATCATGAAATGCAAAGGAGCTTGATTTAAGGTGCTGTAATGATCAGGTTAGCTTCCTCAAGTTCCCAGGAAGCTAATGTAATGATTAACTTGAGCAATGGATGGCTGGAATGGCCTAGAGAAGTCAACTTACAGTGCTCTGTTTTTGAGTTTGGAAGATGATGAAGATGGAGTTAAAGTTATGGAACAGGGACAGGGATGGACTATATTTGATGTACAGGAGCTTTGTGATTGATTAGGAAGGAAAACACACAAGGGAATTGTGAGTTCAGGTTTCAAAGTCAGAAGTTGTGCATCAATGGGGTTTTTGGACAGTTTCTGGCTTGCAAGTGTTTGAGAGAGTTTTAGGGTGCTTAAGCTCATGTGTTAGCTTTTAAATATGGCCTCTATTTATAAGCAACAAGTTTGGAGACTTGTATTTGATAAGAATTCAAAATCACGTGTTTAAGCTCAACATATGATTTTCTTGAAAAATCAAGTTTCAATGCCCTTTGCACTTGCTATTGTAGAGTGGTTATGCTTTAAACAAACTTGCTTCTGACTTTGTATATGGAGTGTGATCAGAGGGAACAAATGAGAGGCTCAAGAATTGACTTTGGGCATAAAGCTTGCTTTTCAAGAATGACATTGTTAACTTTCTTCCCAAAATGGAAATTTAAATTGGACAATTCTTAAACCACTTGGATTATAGCTCAAAAGTTTGTGTAATCCATTAATGATGGATAGATACACAAGTTAGAAGGCATGCAAAGCAAGATTATGCAGCCTAACATTGAGATTGGATGTGTTCATCTAGAAATTTGCCTTCGATTCTCCTAGCTCAAGTATGATCTCAATGAGTTCTTGGATATTTTGGAAATCTGGTAACATCCTGTACAACCTATATGTTGGACATTTTTGAAGATTCATCTTCGAACTAGGTGAAAAATTTCCATGAAGTTAGGTCAAAATCCTGCCTAAATTAGGGCAAACTTTCACTAAGTTTTTTAAGTTTCATGAACATGTCTTCACAAAATCATAACTTGAAATACAATAATTTATAGAAAAAGTTATTTTCTACAATGTTTTAGATATCATTGATATCTACAACTTTCATGTTGGAAGTTTCCTTTGAATCATCTTGCATCATGGTGAAAATTTGGCTCAAAGTTATGAAAAAAACATGAATTTTAAACACTTAGAAAAATTTCTAAGTTTAGAAATTTTGACTTTTCAAAATGAAATCTTGAATTTTTGATTTCTTGATGAACAAGTTTCATATTTTGACATGTCTTGATAATTTGTAATCTTTGAAACTTGATTTTGACCAAAAAGTTAAAGTTTGACTTTTCAGTGTATAGTTGACTTTTCATCAGTTGACTGAAATTCAACTATCAACCAATTGATCTTGAGAAATGTTTTGAGCCAAGCCATTAGGTCAAAATAAAGTATTTGAAACCTTGATATCATGTCTTAAACCAATGAGTCATTTTCTAGTTCAAAAATCAGAAATTGCACTTCCTTAGTCAAAACCCTAATTTTGACCATTTTGCCCTTTTGACGATCTAAATAAATTTCTTGAGGAATTGTGATCCAAAATTTATCAAATGACATATATGAATTTATGATGTTGATATGGATAAAAAATTATGAAGTTTGACTGTAAATTGACCACAGTTGACTTTTTCCCCAATACAACTGATTTTAGGTCAACTGATCAATTGACTGAGCAAAAATGTCAACCAAGACTTGAAACTTGACATGACAAATCTTGAGGGTCCAAAATGATCTATGAAAGTCATATGGGGCATTAAAAGTCTGTTTGTCCTTGTGCAAACTTAAACCCTGGTTTTCAGTTATCAGTGCTTAAGGAGGTGTCTTGAGCTGATCAACCCTTGTGCAGTCTTGAATCAAAGGAGATCTTGTAAGAGATTACTTGAGAAATAAGATGGAAAATTTTGGGGTACAACAGCTGCCCCTGTTCAATCTTCTTAAACATGAAAAGTTAGATTGGCGGATCCGTCATTCGCGACTTGAAGGTGGAAGATGATTGAACACTAGAGTGCCCAGAAATTTGCACTCGAAGATGGATTGGGAATGGGCTTATAGATGCCATTTGGAGGAATGATGGTAAATATCAGAAGAAGTATCAGCACAAATCTTTGGTCGATTTATACTAAAACTCGATGTTTACCTATGGAAAAAAGGGTTAGTTAAATGCATATGCATGCATGATGTTCATAAGGTGAATGAGGTTATGTTAAATGTGTTTTGTATGCATATGCTATGATTTACAAATGTGGGATGCATGATTTGTATGGGAAAATAAATCCCTGACTGCTGCTGAGGAATTCTGAATCCCGGATTGCTGTTGGGGATTAAGAATATACATATCTTCAAACTTTGTTGACAAAATTGCTTCTGTCGGGAATTAACTCTTGAATGTTAGTTGTTATCTGGTCAGATCCAGGCTTCAAAACTTGCTGAGGATGATAAAGTCAACTGCTTTCTGGTCTAATCCAAGCTTCACGATAACTTACTAGGGAAGAATGAATTAACTGTTATCTGGTCGGATTCCAGGCTTCACAAAAGATTTATTGGGGAGAGTGAAGTTAGGCTGTTATCTGGTTAGACTCCCAGCTTCACAATAACTTGTTGGGGATAAGGAAGTTAATTGTTATCTGGTAGGATTCCAGGCTTCGCAGTAACTTTCTAGAAAGGATGGAGTTGAACTGATATCTGGTCGGGTCCTAGATTCCTAGTAACTTGAAGTGGTAACTACTATCTGGTCAGGTCTAGGCTTCATAGTTTTTTGAAAAGTTATACTATTATCTGGTCGGGTCCAGGCTTTATAGTGTCTTGCTGGGGATTGTAGCTAGTTGTTATCTGGTCGGACTCCAGGCTTCACAATAACTTGCTTGAATAGATGAAATTAAACTGATATTTGGTCGGATTCAAGCTTTACAGTAACTTAATGACATTAAACTGGTATCTGGTTGGATTCCAGGCTTTGCAGATTTTGAGGTGGACGAAGTTAATTGATATCTAGTCGGGTCCAGGCTTCACAATAAACTTGTCTGAAGAGATAGGGTTGAATTGATATCTGGTCGGGTCTATGTTTTACAATAACTTGCTTGGGAACTTAGTTGTTATCTAGTCGGATTCCAGGTTTCACAACAAACTTCTGAGGGGAATTACTATCTGGTCGGATCTAGGATTCACAATAACTTTCTTGAAAAGATGGAAATTGAGAAGTGATATCTGGTCAGATCCAGGCTTTACAGTAACTTGTTGGGGTAGAGGAAAACACTACTGGGGAAAAGAAGTTAAACCCTGGTCTGGTTGAGTCCAGGTTCTTCAATATTTCGAAGATTTAAACTATTATCTGGTCGGGTCCAAGCTTCATAGTTTATGAAAGGTTACACTATTATCTGGTCGACCCCAAGCTTCAGAGTGTCTTGAGAAGTTAACTATTATCTGGTCGGGTCTAACCTCCATAGTAGCTTGAAAAGTTGTACTATTATCTGGTCGGGACTAGGCTTCATAGCATCTTTTGGAGATAGTAAAGGTTTTGTTGACGTCTTTACTGGGTATTAGGGGTTGTGGTCCTCTGATTTGTAATAGTATAAAAGGCAAACTCATGCTGGAGAGGAAAGACTCAACTGGGAAAGACAAACTCAGCTGGGGAAGATAGACTATGTCGGGGGGATTTGTTGTTCATTGATTGTTGTATGTCGTATGTTGTTTGTTGGGGAAATAAACCCTGTTGATGAATATTTGATGAACTACTGACGAGGCGAGTTCTTTTAGGAAGAGATCCATAAGGCTTCTTCTTGTAGGATCAACCTAGTTGGGAAGAGAGCTATCAAGGCATTGAGACTCTGGTTGGAGATCAACCTTTGCAAAGAGACTTTGTGGGTAACTTTTTTGAGGATTGGTTTATCATAGTCGGTCTTGTGGGGATAACGTTAATGAAATAACTCTGCAGGGATATTCCATATACATTAAAGAGATGATTGTTGCTGCTTAACAGGACATACATGTGCCAAACAGTTTTAATTATGTCCATATGCATATGTTCGTTCAATTTTAGTCATTGGACAACTTTGCATTCAAAACAAAAACAGAAAGTTTGCACTTCAAAGTATATTTGTATTGATATTTTTCCCATGAATAGGCGTTTTTGTACAAAGAGACGGAGATCCTAGTAAGAGGAAATCGTCGAAAGGAAAACAAAGATTTAAAACAAAACAAATAGCCATGTGGAAATGATCTCATTGCATTCCAAGTATAATATTGCCCCAATATCTTCGAATG
Organism: Vicia faba; assembly: GCA_948472305.1. Lineage (NCBI taxonomy): Eukaryota > Viridiplantae > Streptophyta > Magnoliopsida > Fabales > Fabaceae > Vicia > Vicia faba. Next base: position 417,429,267 of record OX451738.1, on the reverse strand, counting down.
CCCCTTGCCGTTGACAGAAGTTGATTGGATTGATCTTGGACCGTTTGAACTTGGATCTTGGTGATAAAAGTTGACTGTGGTGATTCAACGGGACATAGTCATACACTTTCAATCCTTAATTTTTACTTGGACTGCCCTTTCGGGTTTTCAGCCCACCAGGATACCCATTTTTGCCCAAGTCGCCCTTTTGGTTTTTCAACTTGCCGGGTGTACAATCTTTTGCATATATCCCTAATTGTTCCCAAACCTTTTGGTTTACCGGGATGCCCTTATTTTTCCTAGGTGTGTCAACCTAGCGGGTCTCTTATGCTGAGACAGTGTATTTATTCATCATATTCATATTGTATTATGGTATAATAGATGTAAACAAGTTCAATATTTTTTCTTCTTCTCATTCACCAAATTTTAGGTTAATTCTTCGCCAAAAAACTAAGTTAAAAGACTATTAATAAATGACACACATTTCATATACATTGGTAATAATTAAAATTATATAATGAGGCCCGATAGTATATTTATTCACCATATTCATATTGTATTATGATATAATAGATGTAAGCAATTTGAATATTTTTCTTTTTCTCAATCACCAAATTTTAGGTTACTTCATCACTAAGAAACTGAGTAAAAAGACTATTAATTAATGACACATATTTCATATACATTTCTAATAATTCAAATTATATAATGAGTCTCGATAGTGTATTTATTCACCATATTCATATTGTATTATGGTATAATAGATGTAAACAATTTCAATTTTTTTTTCTCAATCACCAAATTTTAGGTTACTTCATCACTAAGAAACTAAGTTAAAAGAGTATTAATTAATGACACATATTTCATATACATTGGTAATAATTCAAATTATATAATTCAGCCCGATATTATATTTTATCATCATATTCATATTGTATTATGGTATAATAGATGTAAACAGTTTAAATATTTTTCTTTTTCTCAATCACCAAATTTTAGGTTACTTTATCAGTAAGAAACTAAGTTAAAAGACTATTAATTAATGACACATATTTCATATACATTGGTAACTGTCTCAGATACTAAGACATGTTTTTGCCAAGATACTCTAAAAATCCTTATACATCGGTTTGAGACTTGGCTATCATGTCATCAACATAAACCTCTATCTCATGGTGAATTATATCGTGGAACAAAGATACCATGGCTCGTTGATAGGTTGCCCCAGCATTATTCAACCCAAAAGGCATCACCTTGTAACAGAAAGTGCCCCACTGTGTGACGAAGGTTGTCTTCTCCATGTCTTCGGGTGCCATCTTGATCTGGTTGTAGCCAGAGAAACCATCCATGAAGGAAAAGATCTTGTGCTGCACGGTGTTGTCAACCAGAACATCAATATGGGGAAGCGAGAAGTCATCCTCGGGGATTTCCCTGTTCAGGTCTCTGTAATTCATACACATCCGTACCTTACCATCCTTCTTAGGTACCGGAATGACGTTAGAAACCCACTGCGGATAGGAGGTGACAGCTAAGAACCCATTGTTGAACTGTTTCATGACCTCTACTTTGATTTTCTCTGACATTTCAGGGCGCATACAGTGGACCTTTTGTTTAACCGGAGGACAATCTTCTTTGGTCGGCAGACAATGTACCACAATATCAGTGTTTAAACCAGGCATGTCTTCATATGACTAGGCGAAGATATCAACATAATCGTGCAACATCTGTATCAACCGCTATTTGACCTTAATCTCCAGATTTGAGCTGATCTTAACTTCTTTTCTGTCTACCTCTATGCCCAAGTTTATCGTCTCAACTGGCTCTTTATGAGGCTGTATAGCCCTCTCTTCCTGCTTTAACAGTCTAGTAAGTTCTCCAGGCACCTCACAATCTTCCTCACCTTCGTCATCGGCTTGGTTGATCGGATTTTCGAAGTTATAAATGGAAATAGCAGAACTGTTATCAATGGTATCCAGAGTGAATATGGATTTGCAGTTTGATATGTGAGTGCGTGTAAGAGCGTAGCTGTATTGATAAAGTGAAAAGCAGAAAAGAAAAACAGAGAGCGCAAAATTTGTATGCAAGAAACGTACAATGTTTTATTGATGACATATGGAAATGACATATAATAACCCTCACAAATAAAACCATTGTGCCTCGGGTAAAACACAAGGCCATATAGTTTGAATTATTTATTACAAAACTGAAAAACAAGTAATACAATTACTGATGAACAAAAGAAATCGGCACAAAATCTTTGGTCGTCCAGTTAATAGGTCCACCGTTGGTAGTAGGGTAGATCCAACTGTCAATATCAGAATCCTCATCATCGTCTTCTATAGCATTGACCCCTCGATTACTGATGCGTAGAGGAGGTCCTCCAGCCCAAGCACGTCAAACAACCATTTGCGCTCCTGAAGTAAAGCCCAAACCAAAATTTTCAGTTTTATGAGGAAAATCAGGGAGTTGTCCCCAAATGGTACACCCACCTTCTTCAACTACTGCTCTGGCGTCCTTGAGAGAAGCCATCTTCAAATGAGGTTTGGTGATCTTCGGCGTGCTGGTGATAGCCTCATTGATGCCATGATCTGGGGAACCTCTTCAAAATTTTGACAAGGGGTTTCTATGAATTCCCCGTTCATCTCCACATACCTGAAAGAGTTCAAGTGCTTACCATATACTCTTCTTCACCATGCACGGTGACAATCTTCCCCTTCACTGGATACTTCAGCATTTAGTGCAGCATCGAAGTAACTTCCCCAACTTCATGGATCCAAGGGTGACCCAACAAAAAAGAGCATGATGGCCTGATGTCCATCACGTAGAAGGTGGATTCAAATGTCTGGGAACCCACTTTGACAAGGATGTCCACCTCCCCGTGCACCATTATTTTTGAGCCATCGAAATCCCTCACCACAATGTTACTGGGCTTTAAGGTTAAACCTTCATAATCTAGCCTATCAAGAGCCTTCTTTGGGAAGAAAATTTAGTGACGATCCAGTGTCCACTAGCACATGAGCCATAGTAGTGCCCCTACATTCGATCGAGACATGCAGAGCATCATTATTCTTTCTCCCCTGTGGTGTCAAATCGGCATATGAAAAACCCAACCCATTGTCAGTAGTCAAACTGGCCACACAGTCTTTGAATTGGTCAGCGGAGGTTTGTTGCGGCATATGCACAGTCTTGAGAAATGCAATCAAAGCCTTTGCATGGGCCTCATAACACAATAGCAGAGACAACATTGATATCTTCGAAGGGGTCTGTCCCAGCTGCTCGACCACATTGTAGTTGCTCTTCTTGATTATTTTTAAAATTTCCTCCATTTCTTGCTTAGAGGATTCCAAAACAAGTTTTCTAGGTGCCTCTGTTCGGGCAGGCTCACCTATAGCTTCTTTGCCCCGAGTCCCAGATGACTCATCGACAGGGGTAACAATTGGAGTAAGGATGAGAGACGTAGCAGAAGTGCTGGCGGGAACAATAGATGGAATAACAACAGGCTTAGCAACAATATTTGGGGAGATCTCGGGAGAGAAAACCTGTTGTTTCAGCAGAGTAATCGGTGAAGCAGCGATACATCTATTAAGAAGAAATGGTAGTAACAAAAGGTCATGTCGTTTGGATTGAAGAATGCAGGGGCAACATATCAAAGGGCTATGGTAGTTTTGTTTCATGATATGATCCATCATTAAATAGAGGTATATGTGGATGATATGATAGCCAGATCACAAACTAAAGAGAAACATCTCAATCACCTGTACAAGCTACTCGAAAGGCTGAAAAAGTACAAGTTGAGGTTAAACGCTAACAATTGCACATTTGGAGTACGATCTGGAAAGCTTCTAGGTTTTGTTGTCAGTAGTAAAGGTATTGAAGTTGATCCTAACAAGGTAAAGGCCATCCAAGAAATGCCAGTCCCCCACTCTGAAAAGGAAGTTAGAGGATTCTTGGGTTGTCTTAATTACATCGCCCGCTTCAAATCCCACTTGACTGCTACTTATGAGCCAATCTTCAAACTCTTGAAGAAAGATCAAGTAGTCAGATGGAATAATGAATGCCAAGCTGCCTTCGACAAAATCAAAGAATATATGCAAGAATATCCTATTCTTATGCCTCCAGTTGAAGAAAGACCCTTGATCATGTACTTGACAGTGCTAGAGAACTCTATGGGGTGTGCTTTGGGCCAACATGACGAGTCTGACCGAAAAGAGCATGATATTTATTACCTGAGAAAAATTTTACCGACTATGAAACTAGATATTCACTGCTCGAGAAAGCTTGTTGCGCTCTGGCATGGGCTTCTCGCTGGCTAAGACAATATATTTTGACTCATACCACTATGTTGATTTCTAATATGGACCCAATCAAGTACATCTTCGAGAAACCCGCCCTTTCTATACAGATAGCTAGATGGCAAATGATCTTGACTGAGTACGACATTCAATACACAACGCAAAAGGCCATCAAAGAAAGCGTACTAGCAGATCATTTGGCCAATCAAGCTGTTGATGATTATCAGTCTATGAACTTTGACTTCCCAGATGAGAACATCATGCTAGTGACCGACTGCGTGAAACCTGGACCGTATGACAGACCTGAACAAGGATCCCGATGGACTATGGTCTTCGATGGGGCTTTCAACGCTTTTGGTAATAGAGTTAGTGTTGTGATCATCTCCCCTAAAGGTTGCCACACTCCTTTCACTTCCAGATTATGCTTCGATTGCACGAACAACATGGCCGAGTACGAAGCGTGTATTTTAGGTCTGAAAGTTGCGGTTGAATTGAGGATTAAACATTTGAATGTGTTTGGCGATTCCGCTCTAGTGATTAGACATGTAAAAGGAGATTGGGACACTAAGCACCCAAATCTTATCCCTTACAAAGATCTTGTGCTATCTCTGTTTCCCTAATTTGAAGAGATCACCTTTGAACACTTCCCTAGTGAAGAAAATTAGTTGTCTGACGCCTTGGCCACCATGTCTTCGATGTTCAAAGTTAGATGGGACAACGAAGCCCCTATGATTAAAATTGAGAGATTCGACGAACCTGCGTACTGCTGCGAGCTTGACACTGACACAAAAAAGCCATGGTACCATAAGGTGAAGAGATACCTTGAAGCACAAGAGTATCCTAAGGGAGCATCCATCAATGTCAGAAAGTTCTTACGGAGATTTTCAGCCAAATTCTTCTTAAGTAACATAATTTTGTACAAGCGCAACCACGACTCTACTCTACTAGGATGTATGGATAAGAAGGAGGCAGAGGAAATTATGGAAGACATGCACGATAGTATCTTTGGCACTCACTCAAGCGGACATACGGTGGTTAAGAAAATCTTAAGAGCTGGTTACTATTGGTCAACAATGGAGACTGATTGTCATCAATATTCAAGGACTTTCCACAAATGCCAAATCTATGATGAGAAGGTCCATGTGCCTCTTATCCCTCTGAATGTCATGACCGCTCTGTGGCCATTTGCAATGTGGGGCATTTCCAAATAGCCAGACTTCTATTACAAGAGGAAAAAGCTATTCAGTTGCACGAAGAGTCAGTTGAAGTCATCAATCTAGGTACCGAGACAGACAAGAAAGAAGTCAAGATCGACATTGACCTGGAAAGCAGTGTCAAAAGCAGATTGGTTCAGATTTTACATGATTATGTGGAAGTATTTTCTTGGTTGTATGAAGATATACCAGGGTTGGATACCGACATCGTAGTTCATCATCTTCCGACAAAAGAAGATTGTCCTCCTGTCAAACAAAAAGTTCGTCGCATGAGGCCTGACATGTTTGAAAAGATAAAAGCTGAGGTGATGAAACAATTTGACGCAGGGTTTCTAGCTGTGACATCTTATCCCCAATGAGTTTCCAATGTGGTGCCAGTGCCGAAGAAAGACGGAAAAGTTTGTATATGCGTAGATTATAGGGATCTGAATAGGGCAAGCCCTAAGGATGACTTCCCTCTACCTCATATTGATGTCTTAGTCGATAACATTGCTCAACATAAAGTCTTCTCTTTCATGGATGGTTTCTCCGGATATAATCAAATTAGGATGGCTCCCGAAGACATGGAGAAGACCACTTTCATTATGCAATGGGGCACATTTTGCTACAAGGTCATGCCGTTTGGATTGAAGAATGCAGGGGCAACATATCAAAGGGCTATGGTAGTTTTGTTTCATGATATGATCCATCATGAAATAGAGGTATATGTGGATGATATGATAGCCAGATCACAAACTAAAGAGGAACATCTCAATCACCTGTACAAGCTACTCGAAAGGCTGAAAAAGTACAAGTTGAGGTTAAACGCTAACAACTGCACATTTGGAGTACGATCTGGAAAGCTTCTAGGTTTTGTTGTCAGTAGTAAAGGTATTGAAGTTGATCCTAACAAGGTAAAGGCCATCCAAGAAATGCCAGTCCCCCACTCTGAAAAGGAAGTTAGAGGATTATTGGGTTGTCTTAATTACATCGCTCGCTTCATATCCCACTTGACTGCTACTTATGAGCCAATCTTAAAACTCTTGAAGAAAGATCAAGTAGTCAGATGGAATAATGAATGCTAAGCTGCCTTTGACAAAATCAAAGAATATCTGCAAGAATCTCCTATTCTTATGCCTCCAGTTGAAGAAAGACCCTTGATCATGTACTTGACAGTGCTAGAGAACTCTATGGGGTGTGTTTTGGGCCAACATGACGAGTCTGACCGAAAAGAGCATGATATTTATTACCTGAGAAAAAGTTTACCGACTATGAAACTAGATATTCACTGCTCGAGAAAGCTTGTTGCGCTCTGGAATGGGCTTCTCGCTGGCTAAGACAATATATTTTGACTCATACCACTATGTTGATTTCTAATATGGACCCAATCAAGTACATCTTCGAGAAACCCGCCCTTTCTAGACAGATAGCTAGATGGCAAATGATCTTGACTGAGTACGACATTCAATACACAACGCAAAAGGCCATCAAAGAAAGCGTACTAGCAGATCATTTGGCCAATCAAGCTGTTGATGATTATCAGTCTATGAACTTTGACTTCCCAGATGAGAACATCATGCTAGTGACCGACTGCATGAAACCTGGACCGTATGACAGACCTGAACAAGGATCCCGATGGACTATGGTCTTCGATGGGGCTTCCAACGCTTTTGGTAATAGAGTTAGTGTTGTGATCATCTCCCCTAAAGGTTGCCACACTCCTTTCACTTCCAGATTATGCTTCGATTGCACGAACAACATGGCCGAGTATGAAGCGTGTATTTTAGGTCTGAAAGTTGCGGTTGAATTGAGGATTAAACATTTGAATGTGTTTGGGGATTCCGCTATAGTGATTAGAAAAGTAAAAGGAGATTGGGACACTAAGCACCCAAATCTTATCCCTTACAAAGAGCTTGTGCTATCTCTGTTTCCCTAATTTGAAGAGATCACCTTTGAACACTTCCCTAGTGAAGAAAATTAGTTGTCTGACGCCTTGGCCACCATGTCTTCGATGTTCAAAGTTAGATGGGACAACGAAGCCCCTATGATTACAATTGAGAGATTCGACGAACCTGCGTACTGCTGCGAGCTTGACACTGACACAAAAAAGCCATGGTACCATAAGGTGAAGAGATACCTTGAAGCACAAGAGTATCCTAAGGGAGCATCCATCAATGACAGAAAGTTCTTACGGAGATTTTCAGCCAAATTCTTCTTAAGTAACGGAATTTTGTACAAGCGCAACCACGACTCTACTCTACTAGGATGTATGGATAAGAAGGAGGCAGAGGAAATTATGGAAGACATGCACGATAGTATCTTTGGCACTCACTCAAGCGGACATACGATGGTTAAGAAAATCTTAAGAGCTGGTTACTATTGGTCAACAATGGAGACTGATTGTCATCAACATTCAAGGACTTTCCACAAATGCCAAATCTATGATGAGAAGGTCCATGTCCTCTTATCCCTCTGAATGTCATGACCGCTCCGTGGCCATTTGCAATGTGGGGCATTTCCATAACTGTTAGCCTTGTGAATCGAAGGCAAGCCTGTAGTAGCTAATGCACAGTCGAAGCCTTATGATCTGAACTTGATCGAAGGGGACCAACACCCAATCAAAGCTTGTGAATCAGGCTTGCGTCGAAGGAGGTCCAGTGCCTAATCGAAGCTTGTCAGGATGCAAATTGAAAGACACCTTGTTCATCTTCAAAAAATTTCATTTTCTTTAGGCAAGTACTTGTAACCACCCATGTAAGGAAAAAAATCTTGGAAAACATGAGAGGGAAAATTTTGTGGTACAACACCATGATTACTTGGGTTCCGCCCATAATGGCTTCTTTGAAGGATGCTAGAGCTGTCGTAGGAGAAGGTGGTTGTACTACTTGGGGTCAGCTTCCTGACATTTCGTATAAATCTGTTAAATTTGGTTTGGGTTTCATTGCAGAGGATCAGAGGGCTGTTCATCGCGCTCATGCTGGAAGACCACCATTCCGTGTTAGCATTGGACGTTTTGAATTCAAATTTTGTGCTCTTTGTCTTTCTTTTATTTTATCACTTTCAAATAGTTATGGGTTCTTACACACATCCATATAATAAATTGCAGATCCATATCCACTCTGGATCCCGTCGATAACGATTCTGCTATTGCCACTTATGACTTTGAAAATATGATCTAACAAGCCGAGGACGAAGGTGAGGAAGATTGTGAAATACCTGGAGAACTTTCTAGACTATTAGTGCAAGAGGAAAAGGCTGTACAACTGCATGAAGAGCCGATCGAGGTTGTAAACTTGGATGATGAAGTAGACAGAAAAGAAGTTAAGATAGGTACCAACCTAGAAGACAATATCAAAAACATGTTAATCCATATGTTGTATTATTATGTTGAGATCTTTGCTTGGTCATACGAAGACATGCCAGGTGTAGCGGTAGAAATGTTTAAGTCTAAGCCATTGGAATAACAAAAATATCAAGAAGAGACTACCTTCCTTTTAACAGTCAATAACGGAGTAACAATCTCTTCCACGGAGGCTACATACCGATCTTCTTCCACAGCATTCACTCCATGCTGGGGCATGGGAGCAGTCACAACATTGGGTCTTTCGGGCGCCTCAAACTGTATTTCTTTAGCATCAATAAGGTCTTGAACCTTATTCCTTAGAGCCCAGCAATCATCAGTAGTATGCCCCGGGCTATCAGAGTGATAAGCGCAACGGGCGTTAGGGTTGTACTTTGGAGAAGCTGTGTTCACTACCTTTGGAGCTTCTTTGACAGTTACCAGATTGGTTGACAGTAGTTGCGGCAAAATCTGAGACAGGGTCATACTGAGTCGAGTGTACTGCCTTTTGGGCCTCTCACCCCTTGGTTGGTTGAACTGCTGAGGAGCAGCAACAGGCTTTGAGATTACCAATGCATTGACAGCTTGGCGGCGTTCCGGCTTAATTTGTCTTCTGGGACCATAAACATCACTAGCTTCCTTCTTGAAGGGCTTCTTTTCAGTACTCGCGGAGGCACCTTTCTGTATCTTCCCCGACTTGATACCAGCTTCTATCCTCTCACCGGTTAAGATCAGGTCTGTGAACCCAGCAAAAGAATTACCAATCAGATGGTTGAAGAACGGACCAGACAGGGTCCCCAGGAACATGTCAACAAGCTCACGGTCAGTCAGCGGTGGCTGCACCCTGCCAGCCAGGTCTCTCCACTTTTGCGCATACTCCTTGAATCCTTCGCCCGTCCCCAGTGACATACCCTGGAGTTGGGTACGCGTGGGAGCAAGGTCAGAATTATACTGATACTGTTTATAAAATGCAGTAGCCAAGTCCTCCCAGTTTCGGATACTGGCTCCATCCAGGTGATAGAACCATTCGAGTTGAGCCTCTGAAAGGCTATCCTGAAAGAAATGGATCCACAGGTTCTTGTCTGCAGTGTAAGGTTGGATCTTCCTTACATATGATCTGAGATGCATCTTCGGGCAGGACAACCCGTCATATCTTGCAAAAACTGGCACTTTGAACTTCGGGGGAATCACAATTCCAGCAACTAATCCCAAATCTTCGAAATATAAGTCGGGAACTCTCTGCAGCTCCATAGATGCCAACCTGTCTTCCAAACCCTTGTACTTGTTGTCGGCGGGCGGATATTGTTTCTCAGAGTAGTCTTCGTCTTCTTCAGCCTCTCCTTCTTCAGCTTCGGATTCGGAAGGTACCGCAGTCGCATTTCCTTTACTGGTTCCCTCTTCAGAAGTAGGGGGAAATTCAAGAACTCTTCTGGCTTCACCCTCAAACCTTCTTCCTAGGGTAGCCACCCCGATTCTCTTCTTCTTCTTTTTCACTTGCTCTTTGTTCCCAAGCAGGACTTTTAGATCCTCCTGACCCTTAGCCAAGGTCATCAAGAGATGTTGAAACTGTGAGTTCTGAGACTGCAAGTCCTTGACCGTCTGTTCGAGATCCATCTTACTGAAATAAACAGCAGAAAGATAAGGAAACCTGGTGTGGAGACCTGCTTATGCGCATGATGAATGATATGCTTATGTATGCAATGCATTCAAGGATTTAGAAAATTCAAAATTGTTGCAAACAAAAAGAACGCACGTCATATTAATAAGAAGAAATTTGTCAGTACATAAATTCCCCATGGGCCAAATATTACAAAAACTTCTCAAGGTAAAAAGACGTTGCGCATCCTCTTTGGTGCAATGTAGGTGTTGAGGGTCTCTTCCTCGTGGAGTCGGCGAGTAAGCCCCAAAACCTTCTTCTCACTGGCATAGAAGCTGGCTTCAAAAGTGTTCCGTTCCTCCTTGAGTTGGATCCAACTCTTCTGCATCTCCTCCCACGATGTAGGCATGTCAGGATATAGGACGGTGTAGGGAACCTCTCCTTCCTTAACGGGCTCTTTAATCACAGGGAGAACATAAGGGTAAGGCATCATTAGACTCTGGGCTCGGGTTCGTACCCACTTGAGATAAGGCTCAAGAGGGATGGAGTTCTTGTGCCCCAGTGTCTTGCTGTCTACCTTGTTAGGCATCCTCCAAGCTCTGATGAATCTTTGGCGAAGTCCTTGCGCATCGTTGTCGAAGTCAAAAACTAGGTCAGGAATCAACATGTCGTGAGGGCCATCCCTCCGTGCATAACCAAATTGTCTCAAGGCCAGACAAGGGTTGTAGGTAATGCCTCCTCTAATGCCAAGCAATGGAACATTAGGGAACTCTCCACAATGATCGACTATGATGACATTTTCTCTGGACCGAGAACACCAATGTACATCAGAGTGAGTGAGGGTCATCAACCGTTGTGACCACCTTAAGCCTTGGTCATTCTTCAAGACAGATTGTGGAAGGTGCGAAATAAACCACCTTGCAAGGAGAGGAGTACAACACATGAAAACACCCATCTTTCTCATTGTTCGTGTGTAAAATGAGTGAAGAATGTCCCCAAGCAATGTTGGTACTGGATTCCTGGATAAGAAGATTTTGACGGCGTTGACATCTACAAGCTGGTCAGGATTTGGGAACAAGACCAACCCATAAATGAGGAGTGCCATAATTTCTTCAAAGGCTTGTAGGTCCAATGAATTCCAACACTCTTGTGCCTTCTCAAACAAGAATTTTTCCAAGAAGCCTTTGACACCGCTTCTAGTTTCCCAATGCCCCTTGATGTCAGATGGTTACAAGTGTAGTGCTTGAGCAACATCTTCAGGCTTTGGTTCCTTTTCCGTACCATTGTAGGGTAGTTGATTAAGAATAGGAATTCTCAAGAGTTGAGAAAATTCCTCCAAAGTGGGCACCAATTGGTAGTCGGGGAAAGTGAAACAGTGGTGAAGGGGGTCAAAGAACTGAAACAACACCTTTACCATGTCCTCTTCAATGCTGGTGTTGACTAAGCTGAGCAGTCTACCATGTCTTTCACTGAAGGGAGAGCTTTCTGGAATTCTTGATGTGAGCTCCTTGAGTTGAGGAGGGATTCTCACAAGGTTGACTTGGATAGTTTTCCTGCGAAGAATTTCCATGACCTACAAAACAAGAACAAAGATGAAGATCTAAACCCTTGAAATGGTTAGTGAATGCATATGATGCTTTATGATGTTCATGATGTATGCACAAACATAAGTACAAGCAATTCACACAAAACCCTAGTTTCAGGCTTGCATGGGGTTTCATAGGTAAGTACCCTCTTGAGTGTAGTTGGCTTAAAAACCTATCCTATAAATAGTAACCGGGTTCTAAGGAGCTCAATATCATTGGATTGTTTTCCATGTTCATTGTTTTGGTTTAGCCACTTAACTAGCGACCAAAATATTCCAAGAAAACAACCCTCAATTAGTGTAGTATCGAGTATCTACCAACTTCGGACTGCACCAAAGCCGGTCATCTCACTACCCCTAATGAAAGGCCAAGATGGTCAAGTAAGGTTCTAGGTCATTAGTGCTTAGTGACATCACTCAGCGGCCCCGTACTCTCCTTGATTGAACTCAAGGGTTACCGGTACTCACAAATATGTCGCACTAATATAGCTATTGCTTCAACCGTGTCGGTATACCCCGCACAGTTTCCACAACGTATTGCTATCTATGAATGTTTCCCCAAATCCAGGTGTAGGATTTCAAACCCAAACAAGAGAGCCAAGATATAAAGCAAACAAAGCAAACAATTTAGTCATGCAAGAGGGTGATCTAAGCCCTAAGGTTACTCCACTTTTAATTTTCCCCAGCAGAGTCGCCAGTTCTGTGATACGGTGGGAGAACTGACTTGAGGTTTTGCGTTTGTTTTCGCAAATGTTTCGGTTGAGCAAGAGTCGCCACCGACTTTTTATTTTATCCTAAGGAAAGGTTAAAAAGCACAGCAAAAACCTTTGAGATGTTTTTCTTGGGTTCGAGGAGTAGATTATAGAAAGGGAAGGTATTAGCACCCTTTCTATCCATGGTTATCCATGGGCTCTTAGTTACTTGCTTAGATCAACTTGCCTTGATTTTCAATTGTTTGAAATGGTGCTTTGTGTGTGGGTTTGAAAATGTTTTGAAAAGAGGCCAATATGGTGGCAACCTTTGTAATGATCCATGTTGGGATGTATACAAAGGTGTACTTATCTTTTGAAAAGTTTTCAATGTTTTTGAAAGTTGTTTTGAAAGTGTTGTGGAGTGTGGTTTTGAAAAATAGGCAAGTGTTTTTGTTTTGCAAGTTGGCAAGTAACCAAGAGCTATCTACCCTAAATTTCTCAAAGATCTTTCCTATGTTTTAACCCTTTTAACAATTTTGTTCCACCATTGTATTTGGTGGACAATCTTGTGTTAGGATGTGAACAGGACAGGCGCGGGTCATCGTTTAGACCATGATTGCAATGGTGCCAAGTGTCTTTGGGCAATTTTTCCTTTAAGGGACTTGATCATTTTTAGGCAACTTTCGAAAGCGTCATCGAGGGACTATGATCATTTGAATTGTTTTTGTTTTGCCAAAGACACCTAACATGCAACATGGCCCATTATTGAAGGCAATAAGTGGAGTAACCCTAGGGGTGCAAGTGTGCATTGTGTTGTCCATTTTCATGCTTGTTTATCTTTGAATTAGGTCAAGCTATTTGTTTGGTTGATTTTTGCATACAAACCCTAAATCTATCATGGCATGTTTAGAAAGCTTTTAAATGCGGAATTTAAAGGTCCTAAATTATTACAACACAATTATGGGATGGGGGTACAAATGTTCAAATGGGGATATTTAACAAGAAATTAAAATCTAAGCTATTACAATCCAAATGGAATTTACAAGGTATTTAATTGCACAATAATTAAATAAAATACAATAAATATGATTGATGCAAAAATGATTATCATATGTATGTAAAAAGGTATTTTTCATGTGACAAATAAACAAAAATAAAAATGAATAATTTTGGATATTTTTCATGTTTAGGGCAAAACCCTAATTTTGCAAATAAAAGGTGTTTATTATTTAATATATACAATATTTATTAATTATGTACAAAAAATAAATAAAAAGAAAGTATATTGTAAAAAAAGTATTTTTGAGGTTAAATATTAATAAAAATAAAAATGTATTATTTTTATGTTTTTTCCCTAAATATTTTAATAAATATAGATAAGTATTTATATTATTTACTAAATATATTAAATATGTACAAAAATAAAATATTTATTATTTACAAAAAAAAAGTATATTTTTTATAAAATGTTTTCAAAAGATAAAATAAAATAATATCAGAAAATAAAAATATTTTGTATTATTTTTAGTATTTTAAATAAAAGGATATATATGTTATTTATATGTATAAACTCAAATAAAACAAATAAAATTCAAATAAAATGCAAAAATGGTTGAAAAAATGTTTTTAATATTTTTTGTATTTTGGCAAAAAATAATAAGTCAGAAATAAAAAGAAAAAGTCAAAAAATGATAAAAATAAACACAATGGGCCAAGGGGGTGCAAGTGTGGAAAAGTGGTGCAAAAAGGAAAACAAACTCAGGCCCAGCCCAAGTCTATCTTCTTCAACCTCCAGTCAGTTTGTTTCAAAAAACGCGCGTTTCTCAAGCTGATTCAAACATCCTGATTCTTGGACTTTCAAACAAAACTTATAACAGAAAAAATGTCAAGCATCAAATCACGAATCCATACATACCAAGAACTTGATCTAACTCTCAGAAATGAGAGATAATTTCTTCTCCCCCAATTCCTGACCTAACTTTTTCCTAATGTTCAGGTTCCAAATACTCTTAGCACACACAATATAAATGAAAAGTAACTATATGGATGGCTTCAGGGCTATGATTAGAACATGTCTTCTTCACAAACTTAAGCCTAACTATGCCTGGATAGAGAGATAGAAGTTCAAAAACTTACCTGTTCAGCTTGATTCGTGTATGACAATGGAGGTACTTTCAAGGTAATGTGAGGACTTGTACAACTTGCTTGAAGTTCAGGGATGCTTCTCCAATGCTTGGTGTGCTTTGAATCTTGCTATATCAAGCTACAGAAGTCAACCTGCAAGAGAGAAAAGTGAAAATGGCAAATGATGTTAGGGATGTTACAGTTCTTGTCCAATGCTTGGGATAGTTTGTATAGGTGGTAGGGAGTGTGTTTGAACTGGTTTTGGCCAAGGCGCACGAATGGGTTGAGTTGTGGACCTCAATCTACAGCAGGTGCCCTGTTTTTGCAAGAGGATGGTGTTTCTGTGTTTGAGGAGGTATTGGAAGTGGTTGGCTCGTGTTTTAGGTCAGGCTTGATGTTTGGAAAATGTTCACAATGTTTGCTTAGGCTTGTGTTTGCAGGAATGTGAGTTGGTGATCAATATGCCAAGTTTCTTCTAATGTAAGCAAAAGTTATCAAGTTGGTTTACAAGCTTATGCAGGCCCCCTAAACATGCTGCCTCAATCCCTCTTGATCAGTGTGATTAGTTCCTGAACTTGTGCCTAGAAGATATGCATTGTACTTCTTTGATTCATGTTTTGACATAAAGCCATACTTTACAAGAATAGATAAGTCACTTTTTCCAAATATGGCTTAATTCTTCATGTAATGTCCAAATGCACAAAATAATGCTAGCACACAATGGATTGGCATTTAATTATTGAGTGTAAATTAGATTAGAGGCCTGTAACTAGCTTGCACATGCTGATTTCAAAAATGCACAAGTTATGAACATGTACATGGCTTATGAACAAAGTGACTTTTGCCCATATTGACAAATTCGATTCTCCCTAACCACAAGGGTGTTTGAGAAGTTCTTGGACATTTTGGAAATATTGGAATGTGTACTACAATCCATCTTCGTAATGCAATTTGAAATTCCAAGTGGAAGCATGTGAAAAGTGGCCATGAAGTTGGGCAAAAATCCTGCCTAGAATAGGTCAAAAATTTTCTAAGTTAAGAATGTTTTGCACCCTTGTTCCAAAAATCATAACTTGAGCTACAAGCTTCTTTTGAGGAAATTTTGTGAATCAAAGTTGTAGATTTTGCAATGGACTACAACTTTCATGTTTTGAGTTTTGTTTGAATCCAAATGCATCTTGATGAGAAAGTGGGACAAAGTTAGAAAAAAATTAGGAATTTTCATAACTTAGAAAATTTCTAAGTTATGAAATTTCTTCATTTCAAACCCTAATTTGTGATTCTTGATTCCTTGATGAAAAAGTTTCATAATTTGACATGTCTTGATAAAAAATGAATCTGGGCACTTGATTTTGACCAAAAAGTCAAAGTTTGACTTTTCAGTATACAGTCAAATTTTGATCAGTTGACTGGAAAATTCATTTGTCAATCTTGTACATTTGGGATCTTTTGAATTTGTTGAACATGTCAAGACAATTCCATTGAGTCCTTGAGTACATATGTGAGCTTGGTTTGCCATTGGCTAGGTCAAATAGTCAAAAATTGTCTTTGTGCAGTCAAAACCCTAAAAATGACCATTTTGCCCTTTTGGTGATCTGATCAAATTTCTTGTGGAATTTGTGATCCAAACTTGACCAAATGGTTCATATGAGTTCATGATGTTGATGTGGGTCAAAAATCATGAAGTTTGACTGTCAATTGACCATAGTTGACTTTTTCCCCAATACAGTTGATTTCTAGGTCAACTGTCCAATTGACTGGGCAAAGATTGGAATCAAGGCTTGAAACTTGGTATGGATAAACTTGTGAGTCTAATATGAAGCATGAAAGTCACTTTGGGCCTTTTAGGTCAAAACATATTTGTGCCAACTCAAACCCTAATTTGGGTCAACAGTGCAAGAAGGAGTCTTGAGTAGAGCAAACCCTAACTGGATTTTGAGCTCCAAGGGTCTTGTGGTGAGAAAATATTGATGAAATGGGAGGGCAAATTTTGGGGTACAACATTAGTCTAGTAATTTTGTTGGGAGTTATGAAGCTTCTTTTGGGTAAGTGGTTTGGTGTGGGTCGTATAAATACATATCTTTAGAAAGAAATCAATTGTAACTTATATTTACCAATACGTATAATTATTAGTTGGTTTAGATTTGGTTGGCTTGTCATCATCAGTTAAGACTCGTTGGTGAAGGCGCCTCTATTGACAACACTCAGATTTAGCGAAGTATTTCCAATTGTCAAAATCCCATTGTTCATTTTACATTAATGTCATTGTCCAAGGCACACCGGGGGATATGGAATTTGTTGATGTATGTCAAACTACAGTTTCACATGGTCACTATGGTTCATCTCTATAATGGTGAACCTGGTGATCGGTGTGCATGCAGTCCAAACGGCTACATATTATTCGTTGATTTCATGATAATGTTCCAAACCTAGATATGACCTCCAAATAAATTGTAGAGAAAAAATAAATTAGATTAGTAAATAGGTTAAATAATCTATTATGAAATGATTCTTTTAGTGGAAATACATCGTTTGGTGTTAGGTGGTCCAAAATATTTCGATAGACAATGCAGTGTTATATTTATGAGTGTCCTAAATAAGGGTGCTCTCGAATAAGAATGGTATCGCCTAGGCTATGACCTAAGGACACCTCAACAGCCGTGATGGGTAAAGTCGTTAGCTAAGAAAGGGAAGTCCAATATTACTTCTGAAAAGATAAGAGGTCATTAGCACCTCCTAATCAGAAGGGAGCGGTTGCCTAGGATTACCCAAACTCTATACCTCAAAGGTCTCTATAAGTATTCTTTCCCTCAAGGGTTTAGGGGACAAATTATTACACCCCCAAAAGCATAACTTACATTAATTATCCTCTTCAGAAGCTTATATCTAAGTGTTGTAACCGGTTTTAAAATTTAGAGTCGCCACTCTTAATTTTTATCCTAAGGAAGGGAATATAAAGGATAACCCAAACATGGACAGAGATTCTAAGTTGTTGGACTCGTTTTTAGACGAAGGGAAGATGTTAGGCACCCCTCATCTACCTTGTTCACAAGGATACTAGGGTTTAGAAGTGCAATCTTTAAGAAATAGGGTTTTAGTTTTTTATTAGGAGAACTCGCCTTGATTTTAGTCGTATGCCTACGTATCCTCTTATGAAGAATCATAGTCCCAATTCATAGTTCGCGGTTGGTTGGTATTTTTTATGGATTACGAAGTTATTTGAATTCCCCTTGTACTTAGTCTAGGTGTGTGAATAGCAGAGTTAGTTAGACGAAGTGTGCAGTTAATTAAAATATTCTCGTAATCCTTTTTTTGAAAAATCGATTGTTAAGTTTAATTAATTTATGAAAAAAAGGTTTAGTGTTGGTTGAATATTTTTTAATGTATTAATTGTAAAAATGTCTTTATTAATGCATGATAAAAAATGATTTTTAATGCAATAGAATAAATAAAATATTTTGATAAGTTAAAAAATAATATTTGATTTTATAATAATAATAGTAAATAATATTAAAATTAAAAATATATATTAAAATATAAAATATAAAAAACATAAATATAAATAAAAAAGAATTAAATTAAAAAACACATGTGGGGTGTGAATTATATTGGGCTAGTAAAATAGGGAGGTGTGTGCAGGAAGTAAGGGTCCAAGTCCAGATATTAAACTTGGCCCATTTGGCTGATGGAGGTGTGACTTTGAGCGTGTTAGGAAAATGAAAACGGAGGGAGGTGCGAGTAGTATGGGCCTGACCTAAAGCGTTTGGGAGTCTGTTTGGACTCCATGCGAACGGGAGCATTATAATACCATAGGCACACCGTTTAGGGATAGTTGATTTAGGATCACTCAATTATGATTGAGGGAGTATGGTAATACAGTGGGACGACATGCATCTGATAGTTGGAAACAATATATTTTTGTTTTTATGCATAACACTTCATTTCATTTTCATCTCTGTTCCTCTTCCTTGTTTCTCGTTCTCTCTTCTCACCAACAACGCTGAAACCCTAATCGCCATCGTTAAAACCTTAATCATCGGTGATCATATCCTTGCCTCCAAATTATAACCCTAACCAACCTCTATTTACCCCCAATAAACCCCCAAATCGTGGCAATAATCAAAGAAAAAAAAACGTAAAAGCTAAGTTTGTTACCTCTGATCATAGATGTTCTTCGAGCCTCCTTTTTGTAACTCTCTTTCTGATCTCCTCTTCTTTGGTGCTTGACAGGTACATTGATGATGGAAGGAGGTAGTAGCAGCGCAACAAATAAGAGCTAAGGTTTCAGATGTTGAAACCCTAAGCTGGAGCGGTGACGAGCAAGAGTTGACGATGGTGGGGCTCAGACCTTGTTCCTTTTTTAGGCCTTGTGAAGTACCTCCTCTGTCAATTTTTCTCCTCCCTCTCTATGTTTTAATCTTAGGTTTTTATAGTGTTTAGGATTTAGGTATATTAGGAAGGTTTTGTGAGATTGTAGTTATTTTATTGATTGATTAGAGAATTAGGTTTTTTAGAGATTACTTTTTGATTCTGTTGTAATTTGTATAAAGTTTGCATAATGATTTGATTCAATTTTGATTTAATTTCTCTTTGTATTGATTCTGTTTGATTTGGTTGCGATTTTGTTTGTAAATTTTTGATTAGATCTGATAAGTTTTGATTTAGTTTTATTTGATTCAAATAGTATCCGTTATAACATTAAAAAACGTTTTTCTCTCTTAAAATCTGAACAGTAAGCATTTTTACATTAAAGCATGCGCTTTTCCTTTGATTTGAATAACGAACATTCTTTCTCTTCCTTGATTGGAACTGGGCCTGTTTGAGTTTGGGCTTGCAATCAGTAAAAGGTTGGACTGTGCGATTTGAAAGCCTTCTTGAGTTTTGACTTATCTTTAGTCAGCTTTTTTTTAATAATAAAACTAATATAATTTTGTTACCGTAAAAACCAAATAACTTCTCAACACAACCCAACCTGAAATGGGCCAACCTTGCATCAATTATTGGGCTTTCACCAATGAACTGCTATGGGCCTTTTCTGATTTAATCTATTAGGCTTTAAAAAAATGAATTGCTTTATGGGCCTCTTAAAATAAAGCATACCCATTTCTCTTAAAATGAGCCTTAATACCATAGTGGGCCGGTCCAATTTTACCAATAAACCCCCTCATGTACTTAACATACCCCCCTTTTCTATTCATTCATAAATGGGTCAATGTATTTTGCCTATCACACCCCTCTTGCGGGAGAAAATGAATGTGCTTTAAAAAATACACGGGCCTTTTCTGATTTAGAAAGGCCCAAGAATTCTTAACAATGTAAAACCCTTTACAAATTAAATGAGAGTGAATATCAAAAGGTCTTAATTGAAACGTAATGGGCTTAAATTTTTACATGGGCTTTTCTGACTTAGAAAAGCCCATTAATTTCTTAATAAGGTAAAAACTTCTTGAGAGTGCGAGCTAGTTGTGTCTTCTCTTGGGTAGCCACAAGACACTTTACCACCAGAGTCTGATGTTCTTCAAGAAGTTGTTTTTTCCGAGCTTGGACCAGCTCGTAATCTCCATTTGGCATGGCATCAGGTTGATCAGGCTCTTGAGGATACAATGGCTTTTCTACTGTGAACGGCCAATGACGAGCTTTGTTTCTTTCCTTAATCCATTGGATGTAAGGTGCATAAGCTGTAGGATCCTTCCTACCAAAATATTTCCCCCCTTCAGAGTGAATGCTTTTCCAAGCTTGGATAGCTCTATTCATCTCACGAGTATTGTCGGGTACATCATAGAACAAGGTTTCTTTCACCTGTCTCTCATCAGGTTGTACTTTCAATGCATACCCCAATTGCTTCGAGGAATAGTTGGATTATAGTTAATACCACCCCTTACGGCCATGAGAGGCACATTAGGGAATTCTCCATAACTTATAACCGCTCCCATATCTTCGATTCTAGATAAATCATGCTTATACCAACCAATATCTTTGGAGGTAAGCCCCATCAACCTGGGAGCCTATTTCATAGTGCTTTGAGTATCAACAAAAGCACCACGATGAGGAATAAAGCTTTTGAACCAATGGTATAAAAATGGATCACAACAATTGACAACTCCACCTTTACCTTTGACACCTCTCACATGAATGGAATGATAAACATCTCCCAAGAGAGTTGGTACTGAATTTTTCAACATGAATAAGGCAACGTCATCCTCATCCACAAATTTGACCTCATTGGGAAACAGAACCATCCCATAAACGCAACAAGATAAGATAGCATTGAAACCCGTCCAATCCTTCTTATTGGCCTTGACATTATCTTCTATCAGCAGGAAACTCAGGTGATAACCATACACAAGACCTTTCTTCATACGGTTAGCTTTCACAACAGATTCATCCAAATAAAGGGCGGCAACAGTCTGAGTAACATCAGGTTTCTCCATAGAAGTATAGAAAGGAACTCGATGCAAGATAGGAATATACAAGATAGTAGAGTACTCTTCCAAGGTTTTCTCCAAAAAATAATTGGGAAACATGAAACATCTCAAGCTTCAAACATAAAATTGTAACAAAGCTTGGAGGGCATCCTTCTGATTCTCATTGAGAGGAGACTTCACAAACATAAGTATTCTTCCGTAAGTTTCAATGAAAGTTGTATCATTCTCGGGAGGAGATATATTAGCTAACAGAAGAAGGATATCAAGAAATGGAACATGAAACTTGTAGATGATATGATATATGCGGTTGTCTTTCTGATTGGTATCCATCTTCCAAGGCGGCCCAACAACAAGACTCAAAGACTAGTAATTCTGGAAATAACAAAACATGTATGTAAAAATGAAATTTTTTAAAAAGAAAAAGTGTTTCATGAATGCAACGGGATCAAGGTTCCACATTCTGATCACTGTTATGCTGATAAAAGAACTAAAGTCAGATGTAACAGGATCAACGGTCCAAATCACAACCAAAAATAATCTCATGAACAACGGATCCGAAACTCATAAAATAAATTTGAGACCCACATAGTCATCAACAGAACAAAGTCACCATCATAACAGAGTCACCATTTATACCTGTGTTGAACCCCAAAATTTTCCCTCCCATTTTTCTTCAAGATATCTCCTCATGCTTCTAAGATTTTCAATGGCTCAAAACTACTCAAGAGTTGGCTGGTCAAAATTCTCCTCCTAAGCAATGAGTCCACAACTAGGGTTTGATGTTTCTCAAGGATGTTTTGGTTTCAAGAGTCTCAAGTGGTTCCCATGGTTTTTCATATGTCTTCAAGGATGTTCATCTCAAGTTTCAAGTCTTACATCTCATGTTTGCTCAATCAATTGCTCAGGTGACTGAAAATCAACTATATTGGACAAAAAGTCAATTGTGGTCAACATACAGTCAAACTTCAAAAAATTTGGTCTACATCAACATTTTGAAGTGATATTCATCATTTAATCAATGGTTGATCATGATTCCTCAAGGAAAGCCCTCAAATCATCAAAGGTAAAAAATTGCTAAAATTAGGGTTTTGATTGAAGATGACTGATCATTGACTTTTGACCTAATGTATGACCTAATGGCTAAAATCATGATCTCAAAAGCTCAAATACAAAATCTTGACCTAATTACATGGCTCAAGACATTTCCAAAGATACAAGTGATTGATAGTTGAAGAATTGGATCAATTGATAAAAAGTCAACAGTCACACAAAAGTCAAACTTTGACTTTTTGGTCAACATTGGATTTCAATAATCAAGAATCATCAAAACATTAAAAATTATAAAGCTTGTTCATAAAAAATCAAGAAAGTCAACAAAAGTCAAAAGTCAAGATTTTCAAACACTTAGAAAAATTTCAAGTGTTTTGTGCTTAAAAAACACTAACTTAACAAGCAAGTTTCCTCAAGATGCAAGTTGATTCAAGGAAAACTTTCAACATGAAAGTTGTAGGATTGATGAATTCTACAACTTTTTCAATGTGGGATGATCCTCAAAAAGTTCTTAAATCAAGAGATATGAGCCCATGAAGTGGTGATGTTTTTATCTTACACTTAGAAAAATTTTCAACAAGTTTTTTATCAGTCTTTTATCCCAACTTCTTGGCCAATTTACCCCAAATTTACCATTTGATTTAGCCAAAGTGGTCAACATGAAAGTTAAATATCATGTTTCAAGCTTTCCAATCTAAGAATACAAAAATATCATGCTTGAGCTAGAAGTTTCGAAGACATGAAGTTGGGCATCCAATCTTGAAATATAAGTCATTCTTGCAAAACCTAATGACCAAATCTCATAGCCATGCCTTGAAATCTCATTCTTGCAGGCATCTAACCTCTAAATATATCCATAATTAGAAGATTACACAAACTTTTGAGCCATCATCCAATTGGTGCAAGCTTTAACCAAAACATTTTGCCATTTTGAGAAGAAAGGCAAGACTTCCATTTTGATAAAGTTTGCTTTATGCATTTTGTAAAACTCTCCTTGAGCCTCTCACCTGTTTCTTCTGCACACACACAATGTTAAAGAAAGAAGTAACATGCCTACAGCTCCTAAACATCCTATGGGACATTGTACCATGCCTTGGAACCATGACCTTGCAAGTTACTTCAAAACCATGCTTCAAAACCATAACTTGTTATCTCAAGATTCTGGTTACTTCAAGCCCTCAAACCTTTTCTCTATAAATAGAGAGACCATTTGCAAGCTAACACACGAGTTTACAAGCCCTAAAACACCTTCAAATTCTCTCAAGCCAGAATTGGCATTTTAAGAACTCCATTAAAGCTTGAAATCCAATTCTTCGAATCTCTCATTTCCAACAAGTTCCTTGTGATCAAATCATCCCAAAACTTCATATACATCATATATAAGTGATCCAAACACTTGTTTCATTTCGGTAACTCCATTATCACCATCTTCCAAACTAAAAAACATGGCTTTGCAACTTGACTTCTGATGTACTCTCATGATCAACAAGGTGGGGACCTGGTTATTAAGCACATTATCTTACCTCAAGGTGATCCCAGGGGCAAATGGACCCCTACTTATGAAGGGCCATTTGTGGTTAAGAACATCTTCTCAGGAGGAGTTATGATTCTAACCACCATGGATGGTGACGACCTTCCTCACCCCGTTAATGCAGACATAGTGAAAAGATACTACGCATGAACAAAGACCCGCTAGGTTGACTGGCCTAAGCAAAAATAAGGGCTTCCCAGCGAACCAAAAAAAATAAGGGATGAAAATGAAAAAAATATGTACACCCGGCAAGTCGAAAACCTGAAAAGGTGGCTAGGGCAAAAAAGGGGTATCCTAGTGGACTGAAAACCCGAAAGGGCGGTCCAAGCAAAAATTAGGGATCAAAGCGTAACACTATGTCTCATTGGATCACCATGCAACCAGACTTCGGTATCGACTATCAAGCTCGGACGACATTAGTCAATCTGATCTACCTTCAACCAAATAGCAAAGTGATGAGATGCTCGAGGACATAAGGGCAATATCAGAGTTGAAACCCAGTAGGATTATTCACTTAGCTGTTTTGTTTAGTTTTTCATAAATTGTGTAAATTCTATTATTCGGCGGTGTTCTCTTACTAGGACGTCAACCTCTTGTACAAAAACGCCTATTTACAGACAAAACTTCAAAATCAATACAATTCATCTTCAAATAAATTTCAAACTATTTTTCCTTTTTCTGTTTTGTTTTGCAAAGAACGTCAAATGTTCATTTTTGATATATGCACTCGACATTAATTGCCGCTCATGGATATTTACATGCGAAACAAAAGACGGTTACTTGTAATATCAGAAACAGGGGCAAATAAGAATTGTCCAAACTGTACAGTTGCTCTATCCACCAGGTAGAAGGTAAATTCAGCTGAAGGATAGGGTTGAGATGCATTCACTCCCCGCAGAGTAAGACAATAATGTTAACTCTCCCCAGTTGAGACTTGCAACTGTGAATGAATCAGTAATATTCTCCCCAAGCAGAGTTTATCTACCATCAGCACCGAAAAGGCTTAATATCCCCGGCAGTCTTAATATTCCCCAACGGAGTATAAGAATATTCCCCGACAGAATACAAGATATCCCTAGTGGAGTTTGAGAATTTTCCCCAGCGCGGTCCGAAAAGCTTCCCCAGTAGAGCTTGGAAAATCATCCCCAGTAAACTTTGGAAGATTGTCCCCAGCAAGTTCAAAGGATTATCCCCATTAGAGCTTTAAAGGTTATTCCCAGCGAAGTCGCAACTGAAGGGTCATCCCCAGCGGAGTTCTTCCCTTTCACAAACATGAAGTCAATCCCCAACATGATTCAGTATCACCAGCAACGGTAATTCATCCCCAGCGGAATTTATCGGTGGAATCCTCAGCAGAGCATCTCTTCCCCACAGAGTAATCTCCTCATCAGTTTATTCCCCAACGGAGTTATCCTCTCCTGCAGGTTTATTCTCACAAACATCTTAATTCGCTATCCCCAGCGGAAACGAAGAATTCAGCTCTTTTCTCCATTAGCTATACGGGATTTATTTTCCCCATCCAAAACATTACATTTCCATACATCATTATACATGCATATACGCATCATATAACACAATCTCATTTATTTTGAGAACATCATTGCTTGATATATATCATGCATTGCATACGACTGACCTTTTCCTTTCAGGAAGGATGCAGTTAAGTTCTCAGCTATGTCGAACTACTGACCGGTTATTAAATCTCAATTGAATTAGTCTCGGTTGAATTATAGATAAGGTTCTAAATCTAGGCAATTTTCCTCCGTCGTAGTGTGGACGAGTTCTTAAATCTCAACAGAATTATTCTCCGTTGAAGTACAGACAGTTCCTAGATCTCGATGAAGATGTTTCCCTCAGTCGAAGTACTGACCGGTTCTTAAATCTCAACTGAATTAGTCTCGGTTGAATTACAGATAAGGTTCTAAATCTCGGTAATTTTCCTCCATCGTAGAGTGGATGAGTTCTTAAATCTCAATAGAATTATTCTCCGTTGAAGTACAGACAGTCCTAGATCTTGATGAAGATGTTTCCCTTAGTCGAAGTACTGACCGGTTCTTAAATTTCAAATGAATTAGGCTCGGTTGAATTACAGATAAGGTTCTAAATCTCGACAACTTTCCTCCGTCGAAGTGTGGACGAGTTCTTAAATCTCAACAGAATTATCCTCCGTTGAAGTACGAACAGTTCCTAGATCTCGATGAAGATGTTTCCCTCAGTCGAAGTACTGACTGGTTCTTAAATCTCAACTGAATTAGTCTCGGTTGAATTACAGATAAGGTTCTAAATCTCGACAACTTTCCTCCGTCAAAGTGTGGACGAGTTATTAAATCTCAACAGAATTATTCTTCGTTGAAGTAAAGACGGTCCTAGATCTTGATGAAGATGTTTCCGTCAGTCGAAGTACTGATCGGTTCTTAAATCTCAACTGAATTAGTCTTGGTTGAATTACAGATAAGGTTCTAAATCTCGACAACTTTCCTCCGTCAAAGTGTGGAGGAGTTCTTAAATCTCAACAGAATTATTCTCCGTTGAAGTACAGACGGTCCTAGATCTTTATAAAGATATTTCCCTCATTCGAAGTACTGACCGATTCTTAAATCTCAACTGAATTAGTCTCGGTTTAATTATAGATAAGGTTCTAAATCTCGACAATTCTCCTCAGTCGAAGTACTTACCGATTCTTAAATCTCAACTGAATTATTATCGGTTAAATTATAGATAAGGTTCTAAATATCGACAGATTTCCCCCCAGATTGAATTACGGACAAGTTCTTAAAACTCAGCAGAGATGTTCTCTCAGTTGAAGTACATGCAAGTTCTTAAATCTCAACAAAGATCAGGCTTCCCCAGCGGAATCTTCTACAACAGCAGGTATACAAGCTCTCGCTAAGGAATCCATTATGCGATCGACACTCCTGCAGATTGAATCTTTAAGCCCATCCTCCCGTCAGCAATCTACAAATGGCATCTGTAAGTCCATTCCCGACATCACCAGGCTGATGCCACTTCATGCGAGTGCAAATTTCTAGGCACTCTAGTGTTCAATCATCTTCCACCTTCGGATCACGAAAGGCACGAAAGCCAATCTACATCCTCAGGTTTAAGAATATTGAACAAGGGCAGCTGTTGTTCCCCAAAATTTTCCCTCCCATATTTCTAAAAACATTGCAAAGAAAATCTCCAAGTGGCTCAAGATTGCTCAAGGATTGACCAGACAAGCTATCTTCTATGGCAGTCAACCCCAAATTAGGATTTTGTGTTGCATCAAGATCCTTGAGTCCAAATGACCTCAAATTCTCCCTAATGTCCTAATATGTTCTCAAGATCATCCATGTCAAATTTCAAGCCTTGCAGAGGAAGTTTGCTCAATCAATTGCTCAAAGGGTCCAAAAATCGACTGTGCTAGGGCAAAAGTCAACTTTGACCTAAATACAGTCAAACCTCAATATTTTTTTCAACATTCTCATTTTGAAGGATATTTAATCATTTTATCAAGGGTTGATCATGATTCATCAAACATTGCTCATAATTCATCAAAATTCAAAAGTTGCTAAATTAGGGTTTTGTAGGAAAAGTCAACTCAACTTTGACCAAGCATAACTTTATCATACTTTATGAGAAATGACCCATCCAAACCTAATTTTGAATAGATTGAAATTTCCTACAAAATCATCTTCATACACCAAGTTTAAAAAATGCACTCACAAGAAGTTATAAATTTGGACATAATAGGTCATTTTTGAAAGTCAACAAAAACACCTTGTTTGCCAAAGCTTATAACTTGAGCATGGAACATCAAAATGAGATGAAACCAAAAGGGTTGGTTATAGGACATCTCAAGCTTTCTAAAAAGTCCAATAACACTTCTGAAAGTTCAAAATTGAAGAAGTTATGCATTGTTGAAGTTGGACATTTTTGCAAAATTGCCAAAAGTCAACTATCCCAAAAACTCAAAAAAATTTCAAATGGGCCCATTCTTTTCCACTTAATTTGAGCTTGCATAGTTGCCCACGTGTCCTAGCTTCAGCCATGAGCCTATATTTTATTTTTATTATTTTATTTTATTTTTATTTGAATTTATTCATTTTAAATCAAATTAAATCATATAAAATCTAATGCCTTGATAACACAAGATTTTTTTGGATATTTCAGGCTTTGATTGCAAACTTTAACATCATCAAATTCGAATCACACCAAATCATGGGCAAAAAGGTTGAAATTTGGCAAATTTGGAAGGTTTTAAAGAGGAGATCAAGTCAAATATGTATGCATTGATATGAGAGGATTTGATTCATAATTCTTACCCTAATTTCCTGCTGAATTTTTGCATGGGTGTACCAAATAACCCATTGAGAGTATCCCTATAAACTAGTAGCATTTCTACAAGCCCTCAGTTTATTATGAATTTCTGACCGGAACGCGTGCAATTGCGTTTTTGCCAAGAACAGAAGTGGAGGAAAACGCTCCTTAGGAAAATAATTTCTTGCTGATTGTTTTCATGGACATCTCAAATAATACATTTAGAGTGTCCCCAAAGTTTCGTAGCGTTTGATAAACCCTGGGTTTATCTTGAATTTCTGACCGAAACACGTGCAATTGCGTTTTTGCCATGAACAGAAGTGGAGGAAAACGCACCTTAGGAAAATAATTTCCTGTTGATTTTTTGCATGTACATCTCAAATAATACATTGAGAGTATCCTCAAAGTTTCGTAGTATTTCGCCAAGCCCTCAGTTTATTTTGAATTTCTGACCGGAACGCGTGCAATTGCGTTTTTGCTAAGAACATAAGTGGAGGCAAACGGGCCTTAGGAAAAGAATTTTCTGCTGATTTTTTGCATGGACATCTCAATAATACATTGAGAGTGTCCCCAAAGTTTCGTAGTGTTTCAACAAGCCCTCGGTTTATTTTGAATTTTCGACCGGAATGCGTGCAATTGCGTTTTTGCCAAGAACGGAAGCAGAGGAAAACACGCCGTAGGAAAATAATTTCCTGCTAATTTTCTTGCATGTACATCTCAAATAATACATTTAGAGTGTCCCCAAAGTATCGTAGCATTTCGACAAGCCCTCGGTTTATTTTGAATTTCCGACCGAAACGTGTGATATTGCGTTTTTGCCAAGAACGGAAGCGGAGGCAAACGTGCCTTAGGAAAATAATTTCCTGCTTATTTTTTGTATGGACATCTCAAATAATACATTGAGAGTGTCCCTAAAGTTTCATAGCGTTTTGACAAGCCCTCTTTTTATTTCCAATTTCCGACCGAAATGCGTGCAATTACGTTTTTGCCAAGAACGGAAGTGGAGGCAAACGCGCCTTAGGAAAATAATTTCCTGCTGAATTTTTGCATGGGTGTACCAAATAACCCATTGAGAGTATCCCTATAAACTAGTAGCATTTATACAAGCCCTCAGTTTATTATGAATTTCTGACCAGAACGCGTGCAATTGCGTTTTTGCCAAGATATGATTCAGGGCCATGACTTAGAAGGACAAGGAGTCATTCAAAGAGTATGTGCAATATTGATGAATGTCAGGGTCTTGTGTTTTTGCCAAGATATGATTCAGGGCCATGACTTAGAAGGACAAGGAGTCATTCAAAGAGTATGTGCAATATTGGCGCAAAATTTCTGCTCAAGTAAGTCCCCCAATAGAAGAGAAAGAGATGAACAAGGTATTCCTGAAGACTCTTGAGTCATTTTATTATGAGAAAATGGTGGCAAGTTCCCCCCAGTGATTTAACTGAAATGGTAGGGATGGGCATTCATTTATAAGAGGCGGTCCGCGAAGGGGGTTTGTCAAGAAGTGAGGGTTTTGGTGGTTCATCTAAGAAGCAAGCCTATGGGTTCTCCAAAAAGAAATAAGGAGACTCCAATGCTATTTCTAAAGAAAGACAGGGTAAATCCCACAGAAGATATCACCAACATCAGCAACATGTCACTTCAGTGACTCCAGTTATCAGTATGGTCATGCACCCGTTACTTACCAACCTCCTTAGAGAGCGCATTAATAACCCTACCAACAGAATAATCAAGGGCAGAACCAGAGGAGGGAACCCTTTGATCTTATTCCCATGAGTTATGCTGAATTGCTACATCCACTAATCCAAAAGAACCTAGTACAAACTAGACATCCCCTATTGTTCCTGCAACACTTCCCTGGTATTACAAAGTTGATATGAATTGTTCTTTTCACCAAGGAGCCCTAGGGCATGACATAAAAAATTGTTACCCATTGAAGTTTGAGGTTCAGAAGTTAGTGAGGTATGGTATTTTGTAATTTAAAGACACGGGGCCAAATGTGCAAGCAAACTCGTTGCCAAAACATGGAGGAAATGCGGTTAACATGATTTAAGGATGTCTTAATGAGTCCAGTGTCTTTGACGTGAATCTGGCAAGAGGTAATCTAGTGAATATGCACGTTGCTCTCTGCAAGTCCAGTCATTGCAAGCATAATCATTCAACTTGCATAGTTTTTAAGGAAGATCCTTGTGGGTGTGTTATGATAAAAGGAGACCTCCAAAGAATGATGGATCATGGTCTTATTCAAATTTGCCGACCAAAAGTTGAGTATAATGAGATGAATATGGTGGGTGTTTTCCCTGGAAAGTATCGACTTTTTGATATCAGAAATGCGAAGGAATCATTGGTTGAAATGCACTCTAATCTATATAGGCTTGCTCTTATTGTGGACAGTCATGCCACATGTGGTGTCTATTCTAGAAATCCACGTGGATGCTTGAATATGAGAAGAGATATTCAGAGCTTGATAGATGATAGGACTATCACCATCACTTATGACAAGGATTATAATGAGGTAAATATGGTTGAGAGTTATTCAGATGAGCCTATAACTTTAGATCTTGACATGGTAACTCCTTTAGAGATACATGAAAAGTGAGTTCAATTGGGGTTGATTGATTTTAGTCACTACAGTTTCCCAGAATGTGAAGAGAAATTTCATGAGTGCGCTACTTTGAGAGTTGATCTCCATATATTGAAGGGCCTAGGTCTGTTTAAAGAATGAGAAATGGTTGTTATTGCTGATAAGAAAAGAAATGCAGAAATGTCTTTTGGTACAGAGGATGAATTCATTGTTTATAAAGGAAGAAATGAATATGCTTAAATGTCATAGTGCCACACTTTGATATTCCTACACCCGTGGAGATTGCATATCGTAGTAAGCCTGCTGCAACTCCTCTTGCCACATGTTTACCTGGACACGTGCCTTACAAATATGATAAAGATGTGCCTTATAAGTATAATGCCACCACATTAGAAGATGGTAAGGAAGTTTCAATCAAGCCTTTGCCGACTGTTGAGAATATCGTTGAAGCTAGTTGAGTAACCCATAGTGGTCGAGTGTTTGCTCTGGTATCTCAGAAAGTTACTGATGTTGGTAAGCAGCCTGTTGAAACTAGTGTTAAGCCTAAGAAAGTGGAAGGTCATAATAATGGTGTTACTTTAGAGAAAGATGTTGATGATCTACTAAAGATTATAAAGTTGTGTGATTACAAAATTATTGATCAATTATTGAAAACTCCGTCCAAAAGTTCTATCTTGGCTATGTTAATGAATTTGACTGCTCACCAAGAATCTCTTATGAGGGTCTTGGATCAAGCTTTTGTTGAACAAGACGTGACTATTTATCAATTCACTAGTATTGTGGGGAATATTACCGCCTGTAATAGTCTCAACTTTTGTGGTGATGAATTACCAGATGAAGGAAGGAACCACAATTTGGCATTACATATTTCTGTGAACTGTAAAGAATATGCTTTATACAATGTGCTGATTGATAATGGATATGCTTTGAATGTTATTCCAAAATGTACTACGTTAAAGCTTGCCTATCATGGAACTCCCATGCATTATAGTGGTATCATAGTGAAAGATTTTGACAGTTCTAGGAAGTCTGTTATTGGAGAAGTGGATTTGCTTGTATGAATAGGTCCGCATATGTTCCAAATTACTTTCCAAGTTATAGATATCTTTCCAACTTATAGTTGTTTGTTAGTTCGTCCTTGGATCCACGAGGCATGAGCTGTTATTTCTACTCTACACCAAAAGTTGAAGTTTGTTAGAGAAGGCAAGGTAGCAATTGTTAATGGTGAAAATACCATGTTGGTGTCCCATTTGTCTTCTTTCAGCTATGTAGGGGCAGATGAAGCTGTTGTTGGGACCCCATTCCAAGAATTATCCATTGAATATGTGAATAAGAGTGGAAATTATATCTCTTTGTTTAAAGATGCACAACAAGTGGTCCAAAAGGGTCCTAACAGTGTTTGGAGTCAAGTCATTAATCTGCATGGGAACAAGAATATAACTGGATTGGGTTTCTCTCCTCAGACAAATGTGAAGTTGTGAAGCCGAAGTCTGCCTTCCGTCTTTACCAAGACACGTTCCACAATGGGGGTTTCATCAATCCAACTCCTCCAGAAGTTGATGGTATTCTTAAAGATGAACCAGAGCTGGAAATGCCAAATTTTCTGACACGTGGAAGAAGGGTTCATAATTGGATCTCTATTGATGTTCCTAGTCGTGTTCACATTTAGAAGTAATTTGTTTTACTTTTGTTTTCAAAAATAAAAATCCTTTCACTCTGCCCAAGGTGAAAGTGATGTTGTTCGGGCTTGTTTCAAATTTTAAAATCATTAATAAAAGTCATTTTTGATATCCAATTATGTTTTATTTTATGTTTTTTCTTGAAAAATTGTAATCATAAAAAACCTTTCAAAAAAATATAATAACTGTCAATAAAATCTGCATAATCACATGTTGCATTTATTTGTTTCTAAAATTAAGCATAATTATATGTTCAAATTAATTAAAAGACCTGTTGAAAGCAATGACCCTATGCCCTCTCACAACTTTGAATATCTTGTGTATGAAGCTGAAGAAGAAGTGTTGATTGAAATCCCAGAAGAGTTCTCTCGGTTGCTTGAGCACGAGAAGAAGACCATTCAACAATAGAAGGAGTCATTGGAGATTGTTAATTTGGGTTCTAAAAAAAGTCCAAAAGAAGTCAAGATTGGGGAAATGCTTCATCCAAAGGTAAAAAGCAAGTTGACTGAGTTGTTGAAAGAGTATGCTAATATCTTTGCTTGGTCCTATCAAGATATTCCTGGTTTGGATACTGATATTGTGGAGCATCGTTTGCCATTAAATCCAAAGTGTCCACCTATTATACCACAATTTTACCCTAAGATCTCTCATCATCTCATATTATCAATACATCAAGATCACACATTAGAGTTGGTTCTCCCTTTCTAGTTCATCCTATATTTAAGTTTGCTCTTGAGGGATCACCAAGCACCTTGAATTGTGTATCTTGTACATGTTTTATTTATCTAACATCAAGATATATATATATATATATATATATATATATATATATATATATATATATATATATATATATATATATATATATATATATATATATATATATATATATATATATATATATATATATATATATATATATATGTCTCTTTGAATGTTCGTATTATAGGTGATGACACAATTGCATCCATCTCACCATCTAACCTAGGGTTTTGAATGATGACCATCAATCAAATGTTTCTTCAATGGATTGCAAGAGCTCAAGCTTCAAGGATATGTCTATGATATTTGTTGTACCCCAAAATTTTCCCTCTCATTTCTCAAAGGATCATCCTAGACCCTCAGGTTTGCTTCTATCAAGTTTCAAGTCTTGGATTACAATTTTCTAAGAAAGTCATTCACAAGGGCAAAATGGTCAAAAGCACACTGAAAAGTTAAACTTTGACTTTTGGATCAAAAATCAAGTTTCAACAATCATATTTCATCAGGACATGAAATTGGTTCATCAAAATCAGAACTCAAAAATTACCTTGAAAAATCAAATTTCTAAACATTTAGAAAATTTTCTAAGTGTTAAGAGCATATGATGCTTCAGAACTTCTAGGCCATCCTCCACACAAGTGCAATCTGAATTTGCAAAAACTGTTCAAAATATGACTCTTCAATCAGAACATATGGAAGCAATATTCTTCGGTCAGAACATGACTCTTCAGCATATAGAGGTTACGTTTCTGGTCTTCTACGATTAGAACATCACTAAATCCCAAAACCTCGTTTGAGCAGCCTGCTGCCCTGCTATAGCATAGTCCTGCAACCAGTTGCTGATCCATTCCATGCCTACACTTTCTCAAACCCCATATTTGCACCAAATTAGCGTACAAAAGCTGTAATTAAAAAGCAATGGAACAATATGCCAAAAAGGTTTAAATCCTATTTGTTTTCCCCCCAAAACCACAACAAACCCATCTATAAATAAGTTGCTCCATCACACGTTCAAGGGGATGGCTTTTGGAAAGAGAGAATTATCAAAGAGAGAATAGAAAATAGTAAAACATTCGTGAACCCTGAATTCCTAAACAAAACCAAAACCTTTGTTCATCCCTTTGAATCAACGAACATAGCATTTTCTGTTTCGTTGTTCTTGCTGACTCCAGAACATCTGAAGGCAGGAGCTCAAGTCCCAAACGCACATTCCAGATACAAGGTAAGTCTTTCTGACTTTGAATCTTTTCATCCAGAACATCATTAAATATGTAAATATCATAGTATTGATGTTGTCCATATCATTGCATAAGTAGAAAAAAACCGTGGATCAGAACTTCTTGAATAAAGCTAGGCTCAGAATTAGGATTAGAACCTCTATGAACTGCTACACTTTTATCTTTCTGATTTGCTGTTGTTAAGAACTGAATAAGTTGTTAATGAGCTGATTAATGTAAAGAAGGAGTTGAAGTGTAACACAGAACTTCTGATTTTCACTCACTGTTTAACACAACACAGAACTTCTGATTTTCACTCACTGTTTGACACAACACATAACTTCTGATTTTCATTCACTGTTTAACACAACACAAAACTTCTGACTTTTTGCTCACTGTTTAACACAACACAGAACTTCTGATTCTTTCCCACTGTCTAAACACAACCCATAACTTCTATTTTTGCCCTCTAACATTTCTTTCAGGATTCCAATGGCATCAACCCATAACTTTTGATCACCTCTGACGTTTCTTTCTGAGCTACAACACACAGCGTCAAAACTTCTGGTCCCCTTCATTTTCGTGTTTAGCAATGTGTTGATCCTGTTTTCATTAAGTTTTTCCTTTTTCTCTCTTATTCTTATTATTTTCAGTATTAATTTTATTAAACATAAAAAGGGCATAAAAATATTTTCTTTTATCAACTAGTTATTTTCCCTTTAATTTATTAAGACAAAAAACTATTTTCAAAAACAAATCCTTTCCTTTTTTTTATATTGTACAATTCAATACGGTTGTAATAGACAATTAGGATTTAAAATTCTTGCAAATCCCCATTTGTATTTTTGTACCCCCATCCCTAAATAATGTAATAGTGTAGGACTTTACATTTCCATAATTTATCGATTTCAAATATAAATGCTAGTAATTAGGGTTTGTATGGTAAGATATAAAATCAACAAATAGATAACCCTAATCAAGACAAAATGCATGTAAATAAAACACACTTGCACACTAGCACCTATAGGGTAATCCCACTTTGTTGCCTTTCGGAAAATAGTCATGTCCCTCGAACATGGGCATTTTAGCAAAGACCCTCGATAAAAGATCGTTGTCCCTCGATGACCCTTAATATTGCCTTCGGTAAACGGTCTAGTCCCTAAATGACATTGCTAAAACGTCCCATGGATTGCCTTCTATGACTATAAAAACGTCCCACGACCGTCCCTTCACATCCAATGACGGGGCTTCTTACCAAATCAATGGTAAGATAACAACATCTAAAGGAGGAAAATAACATTTAAGACCTTTTGAGTAGGTAGGTTACTCCTAGTTGCTCGCTTGCTCACAAAAAAAAACATTTTACACCAACAACTTCACTTTGAAACATTTTTCAAAAGACAAATCACTCTGTACGCATTTGTTGTACCCCAAAATTTTCCCTCTCATTTCTCAAATAATCTCTTACAAGATCTCCTTTGATTCAAGACTGCACATGGGTTGATCAGCTCAAGACACCTCCTCAAGCACTGATAACTGAAAATTAGGGTTTGAGTTTTCACAAGGACAAATGGACTTTTAATTCCCCATATGACTTTCATGGATCATTTTGGACCCTCAAGATTGCTCATGTCAAGTTTCAAGTCTTGGATCACATTTTTGCTCAGTCAATTGATCAATTGACCTAAAATTAACTATATTGGAGAAAAAGTCAACTGTGGTCAATTTACAGTCGAACTTCATAATTTTTTATCCATATAAAAATCATGAATTCATATATGTAATTTGATCAAGTTTGGTTCACAATTCCTCAAGAAATTTGATCAGATCATCAAAAGGGAAAAATAGTCAAATTAGGGTTTTGACTGAGGAAGTGCAATTTCTAATTTTTGACCTAGCAGATGACTCATTGGTTTAAGAAATGATCTCAAGGTTTAAAATACTTCATTTTGACCTAATGGTATGACTTAAAACATTTCTCAAGATCAATTGGTTGATAGTTAAATTTCAGTTAACTGATGAAAAGTCAATTGTATACTGAAAAGTCAAATTTGACTTTTTGGTCAAAATCAAGTTTCAAATATTACAATTCATCAAGACATGTCAAAATATGAAACTTGTTCATCAAGAAATCAAAAATTCGAGATTTCATTTTGAAAAGTCAAAATTTCTAAACTTAGAAATTTTTCTAAGTGTTGAAAATTCATGTTTTTTTCATAACTTTGAGCCAAATTTTCACCATGATGCAAGATGATTCAAAGGAAACTTCCAACATGAAAGTTGTAGATCTGAATGAGATCTAAAACATTGTTGAACATAACTTTTTCTATAAATTCTTTGCTTTCAAGTTATGATTTTGTGAAGACATGTTCATGAAACTTAAAAAACTTAGTGAAATTTTGCCCTAATTTAGGCAGGATTTTGACCTAACTTCATGGGAATTTTCACCTAGTTCCAAGATGAATATTCAAAAATTTCCAACATAGAGGTTTTAGAGGATGTTACAAGCTTTCTAAAATTTCCAAGAACTCATTGAGATCATACTTGAGCTAGGATAATCGAAGGCAATAAGTTAGGGTTTCAAACTAAAATTACAAGCCATTTCTTGATGAACACATAATCCAATCTCAATGTTAGGCTGCATAATCTTTCTTCGCAGGCCTTATAACTTGTGCATATATCCATAATTAATGGATTACACAAACTTTTGAGCTATAATCCAAGTGGTTTAAGCATTGTCCAATTTAAATTGCCATTTTGGGAAGAAAGTTAACAATGCCATTCTTGAAAAGCAAGCTTTATGCACAAAGTCAATTCTTGAGCCTCTCATTTGTTCCCTCTGATCACACTCCATCTACAAAGTCGGAAGCAAGTTTGTTTAAAGCATAACCACTCTACAATAGCAAGTACAAAGGGCATTGAAACTTGATTTCTCAAGAAAATCACATGTTAAGCTTAAACATGTGATTTTGAATTCTGATCAAATACAAGTCTCGAAACTTGTTGCTTATAAATAGAGGCCCTATTTGCAAGCTAACACACGAGCTTAAGCACCCTAAAACTCTCTCAAACACTTGCAAGCCAAAAACTATCCAAAAACACCATTAATGTACAATTTCTGACTTTGAAACCAGAACTCACAATTCCGTCGTGCATTTTCCTTCCTAATCAATAACATTGCTCCTATACATCAAATATAGTCCATCCTTGTCCCTGTTCCATAACTGTAACTCCATCTTCACCATCTTCCAAACTCAAAAACAGAGAACTGCAAGTTGACTTCTCCAGACCATTCCAGCCATCCATTGCTCAAGTTAATCATTGTATTAGCTTCCTGGGAACTTGAGGAAGCTAACCTGATCATTGCAGCACTTTGAATCAAGCTCCTTTTCATTTCACGATTTCCAGTTTTGAGGTATTATTTCTGAACTTCTATCTTTCTATTTAGGCATTATTAAGCTTGAATTTGTGAAGATAAAATGTAGACATCATTGCCTTGAAACTGTACATGTCCATAGATTTCATTTATATTGCTTGAGTAGTGAGAATTTGAAGTTTGAACTTTCTGAAAAAGTTAGGTCAAAATTTGGTACCATTCAAAATTCATGCTCATTTTTGATTTATAGTGTTAGTAATTTACATTTCTGGAATCGTTGTGGAATTTGGAACAAGTTTGATGTTTACATTTTTGAAAATGGATGAGAAATGATGAAGTTGCAGATGTTCAGGCTGGAGGTTGAAGATGAAGTTATAACATGGACTTAGTTTACTTTAAGTTTATTGATTGTTGTATAACTGACGGATGAAACAGGCCACCCCGGTGGTACAAGAAGCGTGTGCATATTAGGAGGTCCTGGGTTCGAGCCCCAGCGAGACCTTTTACCCCTTTTACACTTCTGTCATTTTTGTTGTTGTTTGGACCAGGTAGCGCTTGGGCATCCTTGGCTGGGCCTAACAGATTTGCTCCATTTTCACCCCCTGCTTACTTTTGCATACTGACCCAATTTCTTTTTTTATTTTATTTTAATTCATTTTATTTTCTTTTTCTTATTTTATTTTATTTCAATTTTCTTTATTATTTTTTATTACTATTATTATTATTATCATTATTATTTTTATTAATAAAAAAATCCAAAAATATATTATTTATTATTTTCACACTTATATTTTATTTTCTCTATAAAGACAAAAGACAAAAAAACATTTTCTTAACAAATTAAATTTCTTTCTTTTATGATTAATAATTAGATTTAGGTTTAATTATTTATTTCTTTTTTATTTAAAATTAACTTAGAATTTAGTTTTCTTTTAATTAATTAATTTTCATATTTTATTTTATTAAACTTAAAACCTTTCACAAAAAACCCTAAAAATACTTTTTAACTTATTTTCTTTCCTTAATTAATTTAGGTTTAATTTTATTTAATTCTAATTAATCATTTTCTTAATTAGGTCAAAATTAAACTCTTTCATAAAAACCAAACAAAAATCATTTCTTTTCCATTTATTTTCTTGCACATTTATTCAATTACTTGTACATTATTCAATATGGTTATAATAGATAATTAGGTTTAATTTTCTTGCAATCCCCATTTGTAAATTTGTATACCCCATCCCCTAATAATGTAATAGCGTAGTAATTTTACTTTCCGCAATTTATCGTTTTAATATAAATGTTAGTAATTAGGGTTTGTATGGAAAGATAAAATTAACAAGTAGCAAACCCTAATTCAAGATAAACAATATATGTAAATTAAATACACTTGCACACTTACACCCCTAGGGTAAACTCCACTTTGTTGCCTGATAAAAATGGTCATGTTATGCATGTGGGGTATCTTAGCAAAAACAATCAAAATACAAGATTATAGTCCCTCGATGATGCTATCAATGTTGCCTTTCAAAATGATCTTAGTCCCTCAAAGAGAAATGCTAAGATATCTCACAATATTTCTATCATGACTATACGATGGTAAGATAGCAATATAAAAGGAAAGGAAGAAATGAACAAAGACTTTTGAGTAGGTAGATTGTTCCTAGTTTCTTGCTCATTTTCAAAACAAACATCCTTGCTTATTTTTAAAACAAACACCAAACGCTTTCAAAAACACTTTCAAAACATAAAATATTTTCAAAAGTCCAACACTTTGTATACGTTCTTACGAACGAGAACCATTATAAAGTTTGCCTAAACGAAGGCGCCTTTTCAAAATACTTTCAAAAAAACCACACAAAGTACATTTTCAAACAAAAGCAAGTTATCTAGCAAGCAACTAAGAGCCCATAGATAACTATGGATGAAAAAGGTGCTAATACCTTCCCTTTTCATAATCTACCCCCCGAACTCAAGAAATAATCTCAAAGGTCTTTCCTGTTCTTTTCAACCTTTCCTTTTTTGGATAAAAGAAAAGTCGGTGGCGACTCTTGCTAACCGCAACATTTGCGATAAAACACAAAACATCCAAAGTCAGTTCTCCCACCGTATTACAGAACTGGAGACTCTGCTGGGGATAAACTTAAAAGTGAGGTTACCTTAAGGCTAGATCACCTTTACTTGCTTTCATTGTTTAATTTGTTTGCTTTACATTTTGGTCCCTTGTTTGGGCTTGTTTAAATCCTCTAACGGGATTTAGGATACCTTATAGGTAAGTAGAAATACATTGTGGAAACTGTACGGGGGTATACCAACATGGTCTAAGCAATATCTACATTAGTGTGACACATTTATGGGTACCGGTAGCCCTTGAGTAGTCAAGGAGAATACAGGGCCGCTGTGTGGTGTCATGAAGCACTAACTGACTTTTAGAACCTTTACTTGACCAAATTGGCCATTAGGACGTAGTGAGATAGCCAGCTTTGGTGCAGTCTGAAGTTGGTTGATACTCGATACTACACTCATTGAGATTTGACTTCTTGGGATATTCCGGTCGCTGTGAAAGAGGCTTACACTGAAACAATGCCTGATAAGACAAATCCGTGATATTGAGATCCCTTAGAACCCGGTTAGTATTTCTAAGACAAGTTTGAGCCAACTAAACTTCAAGAGGGTACTTACCTTTGAGACTCTATGAAAGACTAAACCTAAGGACTTGTTTGCCTTGTTTGTATATACTTATTTGTACATGACATCATAAACATCATAACATCATACTCATTCTCACTAACCATTTCAAGGATTATTGGGATTTATCTTTGTTCTGTTTTGTAGCACATGGCTTCTATCCGCAGGAATACTATCCAAGTCAATCTTGTAAGAATTCCTCCTCAACTTAAAGAGTTAGAATCAAGGGTCCCTGAAAATTCTTCATTCACCGAAAGACATGGTCGCCTCCTAAACTTGGTTACCTCCAACACTGATGAAGATATGATGAAGGTGCTTTTCCAATTCTTTGATCCTCTACACCATTGCTTCACTTTCCCCGATTATCAGCTTGTACCTACTTTGGAAGAATTCCCTCAACTCTTGAGGATTCCAATTCTCAATCAATTACCCTTAAACGGTACGAAAAAAGATCCAAAACCTGAAGAGATTGCCCAAGCATTACACTTGCAACAATCTGATATCACAACTAATTGGGAAACAAGGAGTGGTGTCAAAGGTTTCTTAGCCAAGTTCTTGTTCGAGAAAGCTCAATATTGTTGGAACTATATGAACTTACAAGCTTTTGAAGAAATCTTGGCCCTTCTTGTCTATGGGATGGTTTTGTTTCCAAACCCTGACCAACTCATAGATGTAAATGTTGTCAAAATCTTCATGTCTCGCAATTCGGTGCTTACTTTGTTGGAAGATATCTTACATTCTTTTCACTCTCGAACTATGAGGAAGATAGGGACCCTCATGTGTTGCACTCCTCTCTTGGCTAGATGGTTTATTTCGCATCTTCCCCAATCTGTGTTGAAGAACGAGCAAGGTTTGAGATGGTCCTATAGGCTGATGACGCTCAGACATTCAAATGTTCATTGGTGTTCTCGATCCTTGGAGAATGTTACTATCATCAAACATTGTGGGGAATTCCCTAATCTCCCTTTGCTTGGAATTAGAGGAGGTATCACTTATAACCCTTGCTTAGCCTTATGACAGTTTGGTTATGCCCGAAGGGATGGTCCTCATGATATGCTCATCCAAGGAGTGGTGTTTGACTATGAGAGCGAAGATCAAGGATACCGTTAGAGGTTTATACGAGCTTGGAGGATGGTAAGAAAAGTGGATAGTAAGACGCTAGGACACAAGAATTCCATTCCCCTTGAGCCTTACCTTAGCTGGGTACGAGCTCGTGCTCGGAAACTTGTGATCCCTTATCCCACCATCTTACCAGTTATCATGGAACCTGTGGTTGAAGGAGATGTCCCATACACTGTCCAACATCCCGACATGCCTACTTCTATTGAAGACTTGCAAAAAGGGTGGATTCAGCTAAAGGAAGAACGAGATACTTTCGAAGCTCAATTCTATGCTAGTGAGAAAAGGGTCTTGGAGCTTACAAAGCAGCTACACGAAGAGCAAAGTGTGAACGCCTATCTCGCGCCGAAGAGGATGTGTCCAGTCTTTTTATCTTAGAGAGTTATTTTATAAGCCCAAGAGGCATGTTGTAATCATTTTGAACTAATTTATGAAAATTGACGTTTGTTCATTCTTTGTCTATATAAATTTAAATTTCATAAATCCTTGAAATCATTTACATATACATCTTCCATGCATCATAACATGGCAGGTTTTCACACAACAGGTTTACTTATCTTTCTGCTATTTATTTTAGCCTTATCAAACTAGCATTCCCCATTACTTATAACGTTCAAGACGGCCTTAACGCTAAATGACGAGGTTACGGTTTCTCAGCCCTTGACAAGGCGTATGCTAAGATAAATAAGCTGAAGGGCATAAATGAGAAGCTGAAGGGGGACATCCTCAATCATGAGACAAAGTTTGAGGACCAGGTTCAACTTCTCAAGGATCTGAACAAGCTGCGACCCAGCTCGATGCTGCGACCAAAGAAAATGAGTGCTTGGTCTCCAGGATAAAGGATCTGGAAGGGACAGTGGCCCTGGCTGAAGGTGTGACCGATGCAGAAAAATCCATGGCGACCAGGGGAGATTAATCGCGTGTATCCAAGTGCTAGAGAAACTTGTTATGGACACCCTCAGCTATGGATTTAACACAGCCGTGGAGCAGCTAGATTTTTTTAGAGTTGGTGGTTGAAGGCGCGGGGCCATTTTACCAAGTGGTTGATGGGACAATTTTCTATCCTCCTGACGATAGTCCCACAAGGGATAACGACAGGGAGGATGAGATTTAAAATGTTTCAGGCATGCGTGCCTGTTTTTGCCTAGTCTGGACCAACTTCTTCTGGATCAATGTTCGGAGTAACTCTGCGTAACTCATAGGGATAGATTTGAAGGGTTCTGTCCTCTGATTCTGCCCTTGACTTCCCTAAGGGGCTGGTCTTTGATAAGCAACTGTAGTCGGAACCACATTTACAACCGGAGTTACCGATGACATGATCTTTATTATTGGCCCTTAAA
This sequence comes from Vicia faba, assembly GCA_948472305.1. Lineage (NCBI taxonomy): Eukaryota > Viridiplantae > Streptophyta > Magnoliopsida > Fabales > Fabaceae > Vicia > Vicia faba. Next base: position 417,386,398 of record OX451738.1, on the reverse strand, counting down.
TAACCATCTTTTTATCGAATGGACTATTTATAGGATGACCATAAAACTTTGTACGATGACAATCTATGCACTATTTATAGTCAGCTTTCCAAATTTTTATGTTCATATAACCATCTTTGCATCCCTATATCTCATTCATGTGTGGACTAAAATTGGAAAGCTCGGGATTATTGGAAATAGGAAGCTTCACACTTCATCTTTCTCCTCGAGGAGTCATCCTCAAAAAGTCCATAGATTGTGAGATATTCGAGGAGGAAGTCATGAATTCATTAAAATCAAAAATCGGGTACTTAGTGGAATTTTGAGCAGTTTTTAAGATGGCCAAATGATTGATTTTAAGTGCAACTTACGCGTGGGTTCAATCGTTATTTCTAAATGCCATCAACTACAAAGTTACTCTATCATTTTCTCTTTACCATGATACCAAGAGAGCACCATTTAGTTCATTATGGAAGAAATTAGAGAGTCAATAAGTGAAAAAGATGAAATGAAGATTTGATATTTAACTTAGTGAAATTTCTGATGTCATTATCAATTTCGGTATCGTGACTTCGTGGCTAGTTTTGAGATTGTCCCAACCACTTTCTCAGCTCGAGATCAACATGAAAGTTGCTCTACAATCTTCAATCTTTCAGTTGACACTAAGATCTCATCATGAGGAGATTTGTGGTTCAAGATACGATTTCGTAAAGTAGACTGCATGGCCATGGACTGTCAACTCAGCATGTGATCATATTTTGCCTCATAGTGCATTGGTGTGTGTTCCTGACCTCATATGGTTGTAGCATTATAGCAGGCAACATGTTATTGCTTCATTTGTCCATACATAAATTGATTATGCAGGCATGATGGTAAGAGTTGGCTTCAAATAAGTTCACAAAAGTTGTTAAATAAGTTTAAATGAGCAATACCATAAGTTATTATATTCCTCCCACATTGAGTCCACACAAAAAAATATTCCTCACATCCATCACATTAAAACTATGGAATACACTCTCTCCCATTCTCTTATCAATTTGAAGCAAGAGGAGAAATACTGAACAAAACACCGGGCGCCCAGACCAGATTATAAATTATCATCACTATTTTTATGTTAAGCTGAGTTACATTTTTCACCACATTCATCATAAAAGTCAGTTATAACCATCACAGATTTAGTTACATAAAACGATTACAGAGCTCAACAAACTTTTGGCTCTTGCCATCAACATTGAAATCATGAAGAAGCTTTCTCTTCTCTCCCATGAACACCATAACAGAGACTCACTATCATCTTGAGCCAACACTTACTCTCTTCCAAGACTTCCCTTGAATCTGAGTCTTCTTTCGATCCTTCATTCATCTTCAAGAGATCTGAGGCTCTTCTTCTTTTTCCTGATTTGAAGGACTCGCTCAGGCCGGCATTTATTTTGCCCCACAACTTTGCAAACTTCATCTCATTCACAAATTTATGGTCGGTATATCTGAAACTTGAGTAAGATTCGTAAGTTCTAGAACTATCACTCATCATTATCAAGATTCAAGGAGCGGCTTGTAGAGTTTTTTGAAGAAATTCTCGTTTGTACGATCTTCAACAGGTAAGATTCTTGAACTATTTTATCATCATGTTAGGGCTTTATGTATAGGCTCATGCTTCCATTTGTGTGCTCCAAACCAATGGAGGCTGGAGCTAGGCGCGCATTTTTTTATGGTCATAATAATATGGTTGAAAGCATTCTCATATCTGCACTTTTTTAAATTGACCTTAATGTTTGAGGCCATGTCATTGGATTTAAGTTTGAGATTTGAAATCAGGAGGTGAAAGCAAGTTAGGGTAAAACTTGGAATGTTTTATGAAAGTTCATCAACTCCGGCCACCTGAGGCACCAGAGAAGATGATCAGAAAGTCTTCGTTCCGGTGGACTATTTTTCTCCAGTTTTGCCTTATCCCTAGGCGTGTCCCCATTCTATTGGATCATGCTAACCCCTGCTAACCAATCAGAATTTGTTTCATTTTTTTTATTTTCTGGAATTTTCATTTTGAATAATTATATAACAGGGAATGTTAATTTATGATTGGCTATAACTGAGATATGTCACATAGTGACTTAAAAATGAAGGACCAATTGATTTCAGATTATGCTATTTATTTCTGTCACACTTAAAAGTTAAATAAGTATTGAGTAATTAGAAAGAATTGAGATAAGGATTAAATGATTGGGCTCATATATGTTTGCTAGTTTTGGGTTTAGATTCGTTCGTATTCGCACCCCCATATGTATTGGGCCTCAGCACCTGTTTAACTTTCAACTCATTAGACAAATCACCAATGCACCCTCTCCCCCCCCCCCCCCCCCCCCCCCCCCCCCAATTTTGTATGCACAAATTTTTATACTTAAGTAATTTTGCTTGTAATTTCCATTTTCATGATTTATAAAAAATCTGAAAAAATACATTCCTGACTCTTTAGTGTCTTAGGAATTTTATCATGATTTTTGTGATTTTTTATAATTGGCTTTCATTTTCTTTTAATTGTTTTTTTGTCAATATGCTTAGAAGGGATGTTCATATGACACCTTCCATGTTTTGGTGCAATTTTTTATCAGTTCTTGACAAATTAAAAACTGAAAAAATATGATTGTGATTCTTTCATGCCTTAGGTATTTTTAGATGATTTTTTCCAATTTTATTTCTATTTTCTTTTAAATCCTTTTGGTAAAGGTATCCTATTTGACATATCATTTGATTAAGGCTTGTGTTTGATGATTGTTGATCATTATTTTGAACTAATATTTTTGTCATGGTTAAAGATTTATTTGTCAATGGTTTATATATTGATTTGGTATTTTTTGTTGCGAATTGAATCATTTTTCAATTAATTTTAGGAGCCACGATGCATGTTTAATTAGAAATACATGCTTGTGTAATTGTTTGATCTTGAAGCTTGCATTTATGCAATAGCCTAGGAATTTTTTTTGACATGATAATGTACATAATAACATGTCTTGTGATATAATTCCATGATTTTTGAGGTCTCTTTAGACCTTTGTTTAAATTTCTCTTTTGTAGTCACACAATAATGAATAATTGTCTACTTGCCTAGTTTGGAGTTGATCTTTGGTGTGTCATGCCTAATTGTTGGTTTGATGTTTAATTGACTTCTTCTTAAACATGTTACCATGTTTAGGTATCTTTTATCTTGATGTTGAGCCCATAATTGAGTCATATGCTTAGTGTATCATGATGTTTGACCTTTAATTGTCAATTGACTAATTTTGCCCTAATTTTGGCACATAGTTTGCTATAATCATGATCTTTCTTGTAAATTTTGTTTAATATCAATGACTATAGGTTAGCTACTGCCTTGTAATATACTCCACCTTGTTTAACATGAAATTTACTTGTCTCCCAAGTTTTGATTACTTTGTAAAAGTTTGAAAGCATGTTTCTCCTTCATCACTTGAATTGACCAATTGTTTGAACTTTGTTGGCATGTGATACCGTGTGATTCTTTGAAATTCTAAGGAATGTCTTCTAACTTAATTCTTTCTTAAATGTAGATTTTCCTTGTTGCCATAAGTGAGAAGGCTATAACTTTAGTGGTATAGTTCTTAGGAACTAGTTTGACATTTGTATAGTTTCATTAGCCTTCACTTGCATGATTCCTTTGCAATTCTTCCTCCATATTTGGGAGATGTTTATGTGAGATTTAGGATGTATACTTTCTTCCTTGGTTAATCCTCCCCCTTCCTAAGTCCTATCATCTTTGTACATTAAGCATTGGTGTTATCCTTATATTCTAAGCCTTTAGTGCTAGTGAAATTTGTTGATCACTTTTGAATTGGTTTGTAATATCTTAGGGTATAACCACTTATGCATGTCCCTTAGAGTAACATTAGTGTTTTGTGTGTGACACATTCATGCTACTTGATTGATGACTCAAAGTATTCATTAGGGCTTAGGCTTGTTTGATTATTGCTTGTGTGTTATGTGATACACTTAGGTGTTTGGTAGGCTTGTGAGTCATTTCCTTTTGTTGTTTATATTCTTATTTTGTCTTTGTATGTTCCCTTAGGTTCATTTGGTTCATCTTTGAATCAAGGTAGACATTAGGCTTTAAACCATTCATGCTAACATTAGGTAGATTTTCCCTTTTGTTAATCCAAACTTTATGACCACCGTTGTATGATAACATTAGAAATAGAATCTCCCTTATATTTTTAATTCCCCTTTTTGCATCCTTAAAACTAAATCTCTTTTTCTTAATCAAATGTTGAAAACACATAACAATAATGATGTGAAACATGTGGCACGAGCCTTAAGCATTGGGATAAGTATGAGGGGCTGCATTCCTAACCTTGTGCTTCCTTTCGATCATAGTTTTTAATGTGGTTCAAATCACCAAATACTTTCTCAAGGTAAAAAAGACTAAACCAATTCAAATATTTTGCCTTCGGGCTGCCTTCGGGCCTTTCTTTTAAGAAAACCTTTTCAGGTAAGAACATGTTAATTTCTTTCTATGACAACGCGTGAGTCTCCAAAGGTCGAGCTGCAGTAGAATGCAAAATTATCATCGTTCATTAAAAAATACAAACAAACAAAAAAATTTGATTCAAACTACGACGCTCTGATTCCTAAAAAAGGATACGTAGGCATTAGGTTGCAGAGTCTAAGCGAGCATAACTATTTAAGACCTTTGTTTTCCCTATATTTTTCTTTTTCATTCACGCATTTCTTTAGCTTTTAGGTTTAGATAAACACACCCTTTGATTATAACAACAAGAGAGGGTCCCGTGGAGTACCGTGGACGTGAGGGGTGTTAATACCTTCCTCTTGCGTAATCGACTCCCGTACCCTTCTCTTGATCGCAAGACCTTGTTTTCTCTCAAGTTTACTCGATGTTTTCCTTTCCGTTCTTTAAGATAATTAATATGCGATAGCGACTTCATTGTTCATTTTCCTAGTTGTCTCACATAGATCTAAAAATCATGTTAGCATAAGATTGATTAGATGTGGTTTTTCCTAAATCATCTAGTTTTTTTATTATATGTGAAAACCCCATATGCTTGGAGGCCACATTTTCACTAGGTTCCATGCAAAGAAGTTCATATTCTTTTGTCAAAGTTTTTATCTTAGATTTATTGAAGTCTTTAGTTCCCTCATGGAGAACTTGAAGAGTGTCCCACATTACCTTAGTTATCTTACAATTTGATATTGAAAAATATACATCCACACTCAATTAAGATATGAGTATATTTCTCGCTTTCAAATCATAAGATGACTTTCTAATCTCACCTTCGTTTCATTCCTGTGGTGGTTTATTAACGGATACGTCATAAACAATCTTTTGAGGAATAAATGGCCATTCTTCGATGGCTAGCCATAATTGTAAATCCACTTATATAAGGTGTATGTACATGCAATCATTCCAACATGCATAGTTTTCACCAATGAAACTTTGAGCTCTATGTATGCTCCCTTAGGATCAATTTGCAGCATATTCAATAACTTTTGGGGTTGTTAAACCTTATCAAAAGAACAAGATCTTAATGACAATTATTGGTTTGAATAGGGATAATTATCAAGAAGGGGGTTGAATAAATCTAACAGCTAACACAATTAAGCAAGAAATCTAAAAGGGGGTGAGAGAGAGTGTAGGGAGAGAGAGAGAGAGAGAGAGAGAGAGAGAGAGAGTGTGTGTGTGTGTGTGTGTGTGTGTGTGTGTGAGAGAGAGAGAGAGAGAGAGAGAGAGATTGCACCAGAATTTATACTAGTTCAGTGCTATTGTCATCACATGCTCTTAATCCAGTCTTTGAGTCTTCGATAGTAAAACATCGAAAATTTGATTCTTCCATTATGATATTTTGATTCAAGTTCGTGTTAAAATAATAGAATGAAATGATAAAATAAATTTTCTAATCCAAACTATCTTCTTTGTCGCATCTTGATTGAACTTGTCTATAACTGACTACTGATAAGTACCAAATTTGTGTTAAATATGTCAGCACTTATCTGGTTATTTTATAAGTAATTATAACAAAAACCCTCGATTTATCTATGAAAAGTAAAGAAATACCGGTTTGTACTTTTCTTGTTTGTTTTTATCAAAAACAAGTGAAAAGAACTGGAAAAACACGAATCAGAACGAAGAAAATAGAGAAAACTAAAACCCTAAAAAATCAAGGCTCGTTGGGTCCTATTTACAAGCACACTGGGCATATTCTAGGGTTGGGTGGAAACACCTGGTGCAAGTAATTCATGGTGAAGCAAAGGTTAACACGTTAGTCGAACGGATGATGCATTGAGAGAACAAAGACGGCCAAAACACGTGGAAGACATACAAGCATTGCTTGTTGAAGAAGAAAAGTTGATTGGTCATGGTGTTAGAATAGGGTTGACACATTGGACGAAAAAACTGTGTGTCCAACGCGAGGCACGAAATTTTGTCTATAAACAAAATTCACAATATACCCCTCATTATTGGTCTAAGATTTTGAATTTTTCTCGTGTAAAAAAAATTGTTTTGTGTTGCTTGTCACAACTTTATACCTATTATATCATTGTTTTACCATCGTAACATGATTCCCTTGGCTTTATGCTCATGATGACGTTTGGAAGAGGAGTCTTTCCTTGATTGTCTTCGAAATTTTAGAGATTCCATAAACCTTTAGCTAAATTTTGAATCTTCATTGCAATTTTTTTGCATTACCCAATATGCATCTCACAAGAAACAATCCCCGTGTATCTCCTTTATTTGGCTGTCCGCTCTATGATGGACTCATTCCCCAATTCCACACTTTCTTCAGCAACTCCCAACGCTGACTTGCGGAAGAATGTCTCATCAGTAAAACTCCTTCAATTTTTCTTGTATTATCATTAATATTTATGGAAGTTATCTTGGAACACCTACACGTATTAGTTTAGGCAGAATCACTCGCAACTCCTTTGGGACTTGATAGAGTGGTTTTCCTAACTCCATACCAAGTCTTCAGATATCCTCTAGGCAGAGTTAGGTCATCTAATGTAGTCTCTAGCTTGCCAAAGAAATGGGTTTTCATGTATCAATTCGCTACACGGATTCATTCCATTGTATTAGACCCATTGATACTTACACAAATAAGTATCATAAGCATGCTGAGTTGATTCAAAACATTAAAGATATGTTAAGTGAAAACAGACATTTTAGAGTTACTATCCTTTGGAAAAGACACTCAAAGTATTGGTTTCATAGTGAAATTTAGTGTTTTTCAAACCTCAAATCTCATAATGCATCTTATAACTTCAAAAAAAATATTGAAATGTAAAATTGGAGGAGGTAGTGGCAATGTCATGAGATTTTGACTCTAGACTAGAGTTTACAGCACAGAAACTTAAGGGATCATCTCAAACAAAACAATGATGTTATACAAAACAATAAAGAAGAATCATTTCCCTCTTTTACTATCATAGATTAACTAATGATCTTCTTTTTGTATTAACGATGGAGATGGTGGAGTCATTGTTACATCTTTACCGCTTTCAAGAGTAAAACTTGTGTCAGATTTGGTTGATACTACTACATCTTCTCTATCCAAATTCGAAGTTGAAACTTGATCACAAGTATCAATTTCTTTCAAACATAACTTGTCTTCCAAGATATCATAACTATTCCCAGTCCTCGTTTCTTGAGCAAGAGAACACCAACAACAGCATAACCAAAGTGTACAATCAGAAACCGATGGTTTTCCAAAACAGAAATCGTATGCAGGAAAATTGAACCTCTTTCTCATTTGTATCCTCCAAAAGCCACCATAAAGTAAACCACAAAAACAAAGGATGATCCCAATAGCTATTAAAGCCATTCTAACATTATCATCATCAATGTTACCAGAAGCCAATACAAATACCCAAAAAGGAGCCATACATAACAGCATAAAAGTAGCTATATGAACATACATGTTCCCAAATCCAAGTCTCTCCAAGTTCCAACCGAACACACAAAAAATGCAGAAAAGCGAGAGAAATGATACAGATATATCATGCCATATCTCAAGTATTCCTCCACTCCAATTCGGTCTATTTTCTAATTCTATTACTTCTCCCTGTTGATCTTTAGATGCAAATGCATACTTTTTCTCAAACGGTTTCGTAATTTGATCTTGTGATTCTTCATCCTTCTCACAATCATAATCCTTCCCAAGTGGACTAAGAATAATGTAGAATCCAGCTATTGCCGGTGTCGCAATTGCAACTGATATAGTAATTCCAACTCCAACTGCCGGTCGCTGAGACCTTGTGTATCCTAAATTTAGACCACAGAGTGCATATTGAGCAAAACAGTTAACATGAAGGAGAATAACCACTACCATCATATGTCTCCATTCATGTGGCTTAGAAGTACCATTTTTGCAGTAAATCATTCTAAGTGTAGAAATGTCATTTGTTCTCCATCTACACAAAAGAACAAGATGGTGGAACCTCTTTGGGTGTTGATACAAACACATAAGTGTAAAGAGTGCATTTAGTATTTGGTTATTTATCTCAAACCATGTATTCCTCTCCGACTTAGTTTTGAGCACATTATTCAACATTCCTGTCATGACAAAGAACATAATCGCACCCGAAACAGCTACGCAAACTATCCATGCGAAAAGGGCCATGTTCATCGGGTTTTTGATCCATTCCACGCACATTTTCTTGACTGAATTCCATTCAAGTTTCTGAGCAAACATCCTATGGAAACGCGATTTTAGACCATTGGAATGTGGAGAAGGCACAAACCGTGAAATAAGGTCTTTCTCATTAGCAAGGTGCTTTAACTTTGTGTGAGGATTTTCATTGCTTGGTAATGTGTCTGTAGAGTTTGAAATATCTACAGAAGAAAACTCCTTCACTTGCCTCCCATTAGATTCTTCAATTTCACTTTGGGGGCTTCTAATACCATTATCAACCGGAATCATTCTGATATTGAACTTTGAGGTTTCACAATCAGAACCACATCACCAATGGTATAGGTATAGAATGATTACTGCAAAATACACATTAGTATGATCTGTAGTAAGATTTAAGTCCATAATAACCTCTATAACACCGGCACAGGGTGTTTGTGTCGTGTGTGAAACCGTCGTACACTTCAGATTATGTTTAATATATTATTTTTTTTTCAAATTATTATCGATATCCACATATCAGTGTCGTGTTGCCTGTCCTTGCATGACATAACAAGTTTCCAAGTTCCAAACAAATTACAAATCAAGAAATGACACATACAATCTAAAGTAATCCAGGAAATAAAACTGTGGCCATAAGAGAACAATTAATCTCAGAACAATAACATAAAAAATTCAAAAACATTTAATAAGATAATTGAGTTTGAGTATGTAGTAAAGTGAGTGAGAATGTGTCGTACCTATGATGATGTAGGGGTTTTTGGATGGAAGTGATTCCATTTGAGTCACAATAATTGTATTTGGTAAAGTTTAATCGATTGTAAAGTGTTGAAAGTAGTAATTCAAAAACATGGAATGCGAAGAATGAATAGTCGTAGGCGTAGCAGGTAAGAACAATGAGAAATGGATTCAAATATGCGGTTGACATCTGCCAGAAAAAGAAAAAAGTGAAAGAAGGATTGAAGATTGGGATTGTGGGTGGAAAGAAATTTTCTCTTTTTGATTTTTTCTCTGTTTCATTTCCATTTCCATGCAAGAGCCTGTTGCCACGTAACACTTCGTGTAATTACTGTTTATTCCGAATTCAAACATTCGGTTAACGAATAATTATTCATTATTATCACACATAAAATAGTAAGATTTTTTTAATTCATGCATACTTAAATTAATAAAAGTAAAATCTAAGATTTAAAATTTAAAAGAAAAACATATGTAGACCAAGTTTATAAATGTTACTCCGATGCATGGAGAAAGAAACACATAAACTCCTTAAAATTATATTAAGTAAAATAAAAGTCTATTATTTTTTCTAAAAAATAGACTATTTATATAATTGTTTGATCGAGTGCTATTAACCGTTGAGATATGATGTAAATCTATTAGACCTACACTTAATGAACGTATCTCATTCATTGAAACTAGTAGGAAACTTGTGTTATTGTATGGGTTCCGTCTGAAATTATATTACACGTCTATGAGACTATCATTTATAAAGTATGAATTTATTCTTCAATTGATTAACATTCACATAGTTACAAATATAAGCTAATAATGTGCACTAGCTTTTAAATATTGATTCGTATTTACAATAAACCGTACAACTGATTCTCTAACTTCAATTATAAACAATATCGCACGGATTCCGTCTAAATTCGTATTACACGCTGTGATATCTCATTTGTTAGTTTTGAAATTTGTTTTACCGAGTATAAACATTCACATAATCTCATATATAAATTAACAATATGTATCAATCTTTATATATTGATCCAAGTTGTATTTTTAAATATTTATAAAATAATACACTTTTTTGATACAATATAAGCGTTTAGAACTCGTGTGTACGTTTATAAAAATATTTGCAATTTATTCCCGTTTATAAAAATAATTGTATCAACAATAGACTTTTTCTCGTTTATAAAAACATTTGTAACTTATTCTCGTTTATAAAATTAATTGTATCAACATTAGACTTTATCCTGATTATAAAAATATTTGTAACTTATTCTTGTTTATAAAATCAATTGTATCACCAATTTATTTTTTTCAGTTTATAAAAATATTTGTAACTTATTCATATTTATAAATATAATTGTATCAACAATAGATTATTTTCAATTTATAAAAAATAGGAGAATACTTAGATACAATTTCATAGGTGTGGTTCATACTTTTCCCCAATAAAAATATGACAAATATACTTAAATATCTTTTAAGAAGTAAAAATAAGAAGAAATTGCATATGTGAAAGAGGAAATTATACATTTGTCATATTTTCATTAGGAAAAAAAACATAAATCACACTTAAGGAAATGTACCTAAGTTTTTTCCTAAAAAATATTTATAACTTATTTCCGTTTATAAAATCAATTGTATCAATAATAGTTTTTTACTCTAATTAAAATGTTTGAAACTTTTTTCGTTTACAAAATTCATTGTATCAACATTAGACTTTTTCTCGTTTATAAAAATATTTGTAATATATTTTCATTAATAAAAATATTTATAACTTAGTATTTTCCCGTTAGTTAGTATTTTTAATGATAATAAATAAATAGAATTGATTAAATATGTCGTAAAAATAAAAACTTTTAAACTCACATTTAGATAAATATAAATTTATTAATATATATTTAAGAATAGCCTTTACAATAAAATTTATTATAAATTTTAAAATAATTTAACTTTTTTAAATATTTGTGTGAAGATATTTATCAATTTTTATTTTAACAACAAAAATTTAAATCATTAAATTAATATCTAAATATCAACTCTAAATTATATGTTTTATATTTTTATTAAATATACAGGTAAGGTACGTTCTCTTATAATTAAAATATATATAATTGATTCATGACAAATCACAATTGTCATATTTGGTCTTCCATAATATATATGGAACAAATTTTTTAAAAAAAATTAGCCAAAATTTAAAAAAAAATTCTGGAAAATTTGTTTTTCGAAAAAAGGTAAACAAAAGTCCTGAATATATTTTTTTTCATTTTTTCCAAAAAATAAAATTTTTCGAAATTTTAACCTAAAAAAAATATTTCGAAAAATACATTAAGCAAATAAAAAAAAGTAAACAACATTTAATAATACAAAACACAATATTAATTTAAAATGAGAAAACAACATTGTGTTATTAATTAATAACACAAATTTGTGTTTTTCGCACCGTGTAGCAGAACTGGTGTTATTTGTGCTTCTCTCTTATAATCATCTTAAAATAAATTAATCTCAATGGAGAGATAATAGATAATAGATAGATTTAAAACACACTACTAATATCTATCTAATTAACAAATAAAATATAAAAATTTGTTCCTTATTAAAGTACTTATTTGAAAAAATATAGGATAAAAAATCGTGATATTCCCATAATCTTTATGTTGATGACATGATAGCCAAGTCTCATGGCCCTGACATTCATCATCAACAGCATTGACACCTTGACCGTGTTTGGGCATTGGCTCCGTTATCACATTAGGTCTTTTTGGGGGATCAAACTCTATCTCTTTAGCCTCGATAAGATCTTGTATCTTATTCTTCAAGGCCCAACAATCGTTTGTATCATGCCCCGGGCTTTCAGAATGATAGGCACATCGAGCATTCGGGTTGTAGCGAGTAGAAGCTGTATTAAGGTTTTTGGGAGCTTCCTTTAGGGTCACCAGATTATACTTCAAAAGATGTGACAGAACTTGGGACAAGGTCATGTTGATTCATGTGAATCGTCTCATGGGCGCCTCTGGCCTACATTGATAATTTCCCTGTTGATTTGGTATAGGATTAGAAATCATAACAGCCCCTACCGTCGGGCGATGTTCAGTTTTCTTTTGATTCATATGGTCGTATGCAACACTAACCTCTTTCTTTCCGGTAAAGGCTTTCTTCATCGTGCTCGGGGATGCATCTCTTTGAATTTTGCCACTTTTTATACCCGCTTCTACCCATTCATCAGTCATGATTAATTCAGTAAATCCATTCGAGGAGCTTCCGATCAGGTGGTTGAAGAATGGACCAGATAGCGTGCCTAAGAACATATCCACCAATTCTCTATCAGATAGAGGGGGGTGGACTCTTCCCGTGAGATCCCGCCATTTTTTAGCATAGGTTTTGAAACCTTCACCTGTACCCATTGACATGCCTTGCAACTGTGTCCGAGTTGGAGCTAAGTCAACATTATACTAGTATTGCTTGTAAAAAGCGGCAACCAAATCTTCCCAATTGTGAATATTGGTCCCTTCCAACTGATAGAACCAATCCAACTGCGTCCCTGACAAGCTTTCTTAGAAGAAATGCACCCATAGGTTCCTATCTGCGGTATGAGGTTGACTTTTCCTGATGTATGATCTCAAATGCAGCTTTGGACAAGAGACTTCATCATATTTAGCGGAAGTGGGGACCTTGAATTTCTGTGGGATGACAACCCCTGAGACAAGTCCTAGCTCTTTAAAATCCAATTCGGGTACCCTTTGGATTTACATAGCATTGAGGCGATCTTCTAACTGTTTGTATTTATCGTCAGCTGGAGGATACTGATCTTCAGAATAATCAACCTCTTCTTCTTCTTCAGACTCTGGATGGTCATTCACTTCCTTGTTTTTTCCTTCTTGATTATCCCCTTCACCCGATGATGTTGTGAAATATAGAGTTCGTCTGGCTAGTCCTTTGAACCTTCTTCCCAAATTCAAAACATCGGTCGGCTTCTTCGCTTTCTTCTTCTTTTCTTTGATCAATAGAGTTTTCAAATCCTCTTGTCCTTTTTCCAGGGTCAAGAACATTTGTTGAAACTGAGCGTTCTGCGCCTGAAGATATTTTACTGTCTGTTTTATATCCATCTCACTGAAATAAATAGTAAAAAGATAAGGAGACCTGTTGTAAGAAACTTGTTTGTGTTATGATGAATGAATAATGCATATGCAAATGATTTCAAGGAAATTAGAGATTTAAATTTGTTTTAGACAAAAGGAAACACACGTTATATTAATAAGTCCAAGTTTGAGTACATCGTGCCTCTTGGGGCTTACAATGGAGAAAATAAAATACAGAAATAAAAACTCCTAAGACAAAAAGGTTGAATGCATCCTCTTTGGTGCGACGCAGGCGTTCAGACTCCGCTCTTCATAAAGTTGCTTGGTGAGTTCCAAAACCTTCTTCTCACTGGCATAGAATCGGGATTCGAAAGTATCTTGTTCTTCCTTTAGCTGAATCCAATCCTTTTGCAAGTCTTCAAGAGAGGTAGGCATGTTGGGATGAAGGAAAGTATACGGGACATCTCCTTCGACCATGGGCTCTATGATAACAGGGAGGATGGAGTGGTAACGCATTACGAGGCTCTGAGCACGAGCTCGCACCCACCTAAGATAAGGCTCAAGAGGGATAGAGTTTTTATGTCCCAATATCCTACTATCCACCTTGTTTACCATCCTCTAAGCTTGTATAAACCTCTAACGATAGCCTTGATCATCGCTTTCGTAGTCGAACACCAAACCTTGGATGAGCATCTCATGAGGACCATCTCTTCGGGCATACCCAAATTGTCGTAAAGCTAAGCAAGGGTTGTAAGTGATACATCCCCTAATGCCAAGCAGGGGGCATTAGGGAATTCCCTAAAATGGTAAATGATAGAAGTATCTTCCAAGGATCTCGAACACCAATGAATATCAGAGTGGGTGAGGGACATTATCCTTTGAGACCATGTCAATCTTTGCTCGTTCTTCAATGTTGATTGAGGTAGGTGTGAAGTGAACCACTTGGAGAGTAGGGGAATAAAACACAAGAGAGTACCTCTTTTTTTCATGGTGCGGGTATGGAAGCAATGTAAGATATCTCCCAGCAAGGTAGGTATAGGATTACGAGAGAGAAAGACTTTGATGGAATTTACATCTATGAATTGGTCCGAGTTGGGGAATAGAAACAAACCATAGATGAGAAGGGCCAAGACATCTTCAAAGGTTTTAAAATCCATATCTTCCTAGAATGAACGAGCCTTCTCCAATAGAAACTTGGCTAGGAACCCTTTGACTCTGCTTCTTGTCTCCCAATTTTCTATAATGTCGGCTCTCCTCAGATGCGAAGCTTTGGCAATGACCTCAGGTTTTGGAATCCATTCTAGGCCGGTGAATGGTATCTGATCAAGCACGGGTACTCCTAATAGTAGAGATAACTCTTCTAGTGTAGGTACCAACTGATAGTCAGGAAAGGTGAAGCAATGATGTACGTGATCAAAGAATTGGAAGAGCACACACATCATCTCCTCTTAGAAATTGGAGGTAGCCAAACTGAGGAGTTAACCATATTTCCTGGTAAAAGGAGAATCTTCGGGCACCCTTGATGCTAACTCTTGGAGCTGAGGGTGTGCTTACACGAAGCTGATTCGGGTGACGTTCCTTTGGATGGGATTCATGGCCTACAAAACAAAGCAAAGATAAATTCCTAAATCCTTGAAATGGTTAGTGAGAATGCTTATGATGTTATGATGTTCATGATGTTATGTACAAGTAAGCAGGTTCTTATGTACATACAAAGCAGACAAGTCCTTGGGTTTAGGCTTGCATGAGGTTAGTAGGTAAGTACCCTCTTGAAGTTTAGTTGGCTCAATCTGTCCTAGTAATAATAATCATGTTCTAAAGGATATCAATATCACTGACTTTTCTTTTAGTCATTGTCTCAGCACAATCAATCTTTTCTTACGGCCAAGATATCCCAAAAGTCCAATCTCAATGAGTGTAATATCGAGTATCAACCAATTTTCAGCTTTCCACCGAAACCGGTTATCTCACTACGTCCTAATGGCCAATTTGTTCAATTAAGGTTCTAAAGTCAGTTAGTGCTTCATGACGCTGCTCAGCGGCCTCGTATTCTCCTCGATTTAACACAAGGAATACTGGTACCAACAAATGTGTCACACTAACGTAGCCATTGTTTAAACCATATCGGTCTACGCTGTACTGTTTCCACAATCGATTGCTACTTACCTAAAAAGGTGCCCTAGATCCGGGTAGAGGATCAAAACAAACCCAAACAAGGAACCATAATGTAAAGAAAATAAAAGAAAACAAAGGAGAGCAAGTAAAGGTGATCTAGCCCTAAGGTAACCCCACTTTTAAGTAATTTCCCCAACAGAATCGCCAGTTCTATAACACGGTGGGAGAACTGACTGGGGTGTTTTACATTTGATTGCAATGTTGCGGTTAGCAAGAGTCGCCGCCGATTTTTCTTTTATCCAATAAGGAAAGGCTGAAAAGAACAGGAAAGACCTTTCGAGATTATTTCTTGAGTTCAGGGGGTAGATTATAAAAAGAGAAGATGTTAGCATCCTTTTTGTCTGTAGTTATCTACGGTCTCTTAGTTGCTTGCTAGATCACTTGCTTTTTGTTTGAAAGTGTGTTTGTGATATGGGTTTTGAAAGTATTTTGAAAAAGAATGTCTTTGTAATGGTTCTCGTCTCTATAAGAACGTTGTAATACGGTGGGAGAACTGACTTGGGATTTTTTGCGTTTTATCACAAATGTCGCGGTTAGCAAGAGTCGCCACCCACTTTTATTTTATCCAAAAAAGGAAAGGTTGGAAAGAACAGGAGAGACCTTTGAGATTATTTCTTGAGTTCGGGGGGTAGATTATGAAAAAGGAAGGTATTAGCACCCTTTTCATCCATATTTATCTATGGGCTCTTAGTTGCTTGCAAGATCACTTGCTTTTGTTTGAAAATATGCTTTGTGTGGTTTTTTTTAAAGTATTTTGAAAAGGCGCCTTCATTTAGGCAAACTTTATAATGGTTCTCGTTCGTAAGAACGTATACAAAGTGTTGGACTTTTGAAAATATTTTATGTTTTGAAAGTGTTTTTGAAAGCGTTTGGTGTTTGTTTTGAAAATGAGCAAGGATGTTTGTTTTGAAAATGAGCAAGCAACTAGGAACAATCTACCTACTCAAAAGTCTTTGTTTATTTCTTCCTTTCCTTTGATATTGCCATCTTACCATTGATTGGTAAGAAGCCTTATCTTTGGATGTAAAGGGACGGGAGTGGGTCATCGAATAGTCATGATAGCAATGTTGTGAGATATCTTAGCATTTCTATTTGAGGGACTAAGATCATTTTGAAAGGCAACATTGACAGCGTCATCGAGGGACTACGATCTTGTATTTTGATTATTTTTGCTAAGATACCCCACATGCATAACATGAACATTTTTATAAGTCAACAAAGTGGAGTTTACCCTAGGGGTGTAAGTGTGTAAGTGTGTTTGATTTACATGCATTGTTTATCTTGAATTAGGGTTTGCTACTTGTTGATTTTATCTTTCTATACAAACCCTAATTACTAACATTTATATTAAAGTGATAAATTGCGAAAAGTAAAATTACTACGTTATTACATCATTAGGGGAGGGGGTATACAAATTTATAAATGGGGATTGCAAGAAAATTAAACCTAATTTTCTATTACAACCATATTGAATAATGTACAAGTAATTGAATAAATGTGCAAGAAAATAAATGGAAAGGAAATGATTTTTGTTTGGTTTTAATGAAAGGGTTTAGTTTTGACCTAATTAAGAAAATGATTAATTATAATTAAATAAAATTAAACATAAATTAATTAAGGAAAGAAAATAAGTTAAAAAGTATTTTTAGGGTTTTTAGTGAAAGGTTTTAAGTTTAATAAAATAAAATATGAAAATTAATAAATTAAAAGAAAACTAAATTCTAAGTTTATTAATAAAAAATAAATAAATAATTAAACCTAAATCTAATTATTAATTATAAAAAGAAAGAAAATTAATTTGTTAAGAAAATGTTTTTTTGTCTTTTGTCTTTATAGAGAAAATAAAATATAAGTGTGAAAATAATAAATAAAATATTTTTGGATTTTTTTATTAATAAAAATAATAATGATAATAATAATAATAATAGTAATAAAAAATAATAAAGAAAAGTGAAATAAAATAAAATAAGAAAAAGAAAATAAAATGAATTAAAATAAATAAAAAAAGAAATTGGGTCAGTATGCAAAAGTAAGCAGGGGTTGAAAATGGAGCAAATCTGTTAGGCCCAGCCAAGGATGCGCAAGCGCTACCTGGTCCAAACAACAACAAAAATGAAAGAAGTGTAAAAGGAGTAAAAGGTCTCGCTGGGGCTCGAACCCAGGACCTCCTAATACGCGCGCGCTTCTTGTACCACTGGGGTGGCATGTTTCATCCATCAGTTATACAACAATCGATAAACTTAAATTAAACTAAGTCCATGTTATAACTTCATCTTCAACCTCTAGCCTGAACATCTGCAACTTCATCATTTCTCATCCATTTGCAAAAATGTAAACATCAAACTTGTTCCAAATTCCACAACATTTCTAGAAATGTAAATTACTAACACTATAAATAAAAAATGAGCATGAATTTTGAATGGTACCAAATTCTGACCTGACTTTTTCAGAAAGTTCAAACTTAAAATTCTCACTACTCAAGCAATATAAATGAAATCTATGGACATGTACAGTTTCAGGGCAATGATGTCTACATTTTATCTTCACAAATGCAAGCCTAAGAATGCCTAAATGGAAAGATAGAAGTTCAGAAATGATACCTCAAAACTGGAAATCATGAAATGCAAAGGAGCTTGATTCAAGGTGCTGTAATGATCAGGTTAGCTTCCTCAAGTTCCCAGGAAGCCAATGTAATGATTAACTTGAGCAATGGATGGCTGGAATGGCCTAGAGAAGTCAACTTACAGTGCTCTATTTTTGAGTTTGGAAGATGATGAAGATGGAGTTAAAGTTATGGAACATGGACAGGGATGGACTATATTTGATGTATAGGAGCTTTGTGATTGATTAGGAAGGAAAACGCACAAGGGAATTGTGAGTTCTGGTTTCAAAGTCAGAAACTGTGCATCAATGGGGTTTTTGGACAGTTTTTGGCTTGCAAGTGTTTGAGAGAGTTTTAGGGTGCTTAAGCTCATGTGTTAGCTTGTAAATATGGCCTCTATTTATAAGCAACAAGTTTGGAGACTTGTATTTGATAAGAATTCAAAATCACGTGTTTAAGCTCAACATGTGATTTTCTTGAAAAATCAAGTTTCAATGCCCTTTGCACTTGCTATTGTAGAGTGGTTATGCTTTAAACAAACTTGCTTCTGACTTTGTATATGGAGTGTGATCAGAGGGAACAAATGAGAGTCTCAAGAATTGACTTTGGGCATAAAGCTTGCTTTTCAAGAATGACATTGTTAACTTTCTTCCCAAAATGGAAATTTAAATTGGACAATTCTTAAACCACTTGGATTATAGCTCAAAAGTTTGTGTAATCCATTAATGATGGATAGATACACAAGTTAGAAGGCCTACAAAGCAAGATTATGCAGCCTAACATTGAGATTGGATGTGTTCATCTAGAAATTTGCCTTCAATTCTCTTAGCTCAAGTATGATCTCAATGAGTTCTTGGATATTTTGGAAATCTGGTAACATCCTGTACAACCTATATGTTGGACATTTTTGAAGATTCATCTTCGAACTAGGTGAAAAATTTCCATGAAGTTAGGTCAAAATCCTGCCTAAATTAGGGCAAACTTTCACTAAGTTTTTTAAGTTTCATGAACATGTCTTCACAAAATCATAACTTGAAATCCAAGAATTTATAGAAAAAGTTATTTTCTACAATGTTTTAGATATCATTGATATCTACAACTTTCATGTTGTAAGTTTCCTTTGAATCATCTTGCATCATGGTGAAAATTTGGCTCAAAGTTATGAAAAAAACATGAATTTTAAACACTTAGAAAAATTTCTAAGTTTAGAAATTTTGACTTTTCAAAATGAAATCTTGAATTTTTGATTTCTTGATGAACAAGTTTCATATTTTGACATGTCTTGATAAATTGTAATCTTTGAAACTTGATTTTGACCAAAAAGTTAAAGTTTGACTTTTCAGTGTATAGTTGACTTTTCATCAGTTGACTGAAATTCAACTATCAACCAATTGATCTTGAGAAATGTTTTGAGCCAAGACATTAGGTCAAAATAAAGTATTTGAAACCTTGATATCATGTCTTAAACCAATGAGTCATTTGCTAGTTCAAAAATCAGAAATTGCACTTCCTTAGTCAAAACCCTAATTTTGACCATTTTGCCCTTTTGATGATCTGAATAAATTTCTTGAGGAATTGTGATCCAAAATTTATCAAATGACATATATGAATTCATGATGTTGATATGGATAAAAAATTATGAAGTTTGACTGTAAATTGACCACAGTTGACTTTTCCCCCAATACAGCTGATTTTAGGTCAACTGATCAATTGACTGAGCAAAAATGTCAACCAAGACTTGAAACTTGACATGACAAATCTTGAGGGTCCAAAATGATCCATGAAATTCATATGGGGCATTAAAAGTCTGTTTGTCCTTGTGCAAACTCAAACCCTGGTTTTCAATTATCAGTGCTTAAGGAGGTGTCTTGAGCTGATCAACCCTTGTGCAGTCTTGAATCAAAGGAGATCTTGTAAGAGATTACTTGAGAAATAAGATGGAAAATTTTGGGGTACAACAGCTGCCCCTGTTCAATCTTCTTAAACATGAAAAGTTAGATTGGCGGATCCGTCATTCGTGACTTGAAGGTGGAAGATGATTGAACACTAGAGTGCCCAGAAATTTGCACTCAAAGATGGATTGGGAATGGGCTTATAGATGCCATTTGGAGGAATGATGGTAAATATCGGAAGAAGTATCAGCACAAATCTTTGGTCGATTTATACTAAAACTCGATGTTTACCTATGGAAAAAAGGGTTAGTTAAATGCATATGCATGCATGATGTTCATAAGGTGAATGAGGTTATGTTAAATGTGTTTTGTATGTATATGCTATGATTTACGAATGTGGGATGCATGATTTGTATGGGAAAATAAATCCCTGACTGCTGCTGAGGAATTCTGAATCCCGAATTGCTGTTGGGGATTAAGAATATACATATCTTCAAACTTTGTTGACATAATTGCTTCTGTCGGGAATTAACTCTTGAATGTTAGTTGTTATCTGGTCGGATCCAGGCTTCACAACTTGCTGAGGATGATAAAGTCAACTGCTATCTGGTCTAATCCAAGCTTCACGATAACTTACTAGGGAAGAATGAATTAACTGTTATCTGGTCGGATTCCAGGCTTCACAAAAGATTTATTGAGGAGAGTGAAGTTAGGCTGTTATTTGGTTAGATTCCCAGCTTCACAATAACTTGTTGGGGATAAGGAAGTTAACTGTTATCTGGTAGGATTCCAGGCTTCGCAGTAACTTTCTAGAAAGGATGGAGTTGAACTGATATCTGGTCGGGTCCTAGATTCCTAGTAACTTGAAGTGGTAACTACTATCTGGTCAGGTCCAGGCTTCATAGTTTTTTGAAAAGTTATACTATTATCTGGTCGGGTCCAGGCTTTATAGTGTCTTGCTGGGGATTGTAGCTAGTTATTATCTGGTCGGACTCCAGGCTTCACAATAACTTGCTTGAATAGATGAAATTGAACTGATATTTGGTCAGATTCAAGCTTTACAGTAACTTAATGACATTAAACTGGTATCTGGTTGGATTCCAGGCTTTGCAGATTTTGAGGTGGACGAAGTTAATTGATATCTAGTCGGGTCCAGGCTTCACAATAAACTTGTCTGAAGAGATAGGGTTGAATTGATATCTGGTCGGGTCTATGTTTTACAATAACTTGCTTGGGAACTTAGTTGTTATCTGGTCGGATTCCAGGTTTCACAACAAACTTCTGAGGGGAATTACTATCTGGTCGGATCTAGGATTCACAATAACTTTCTTGAAAAGATGGAAATTGAGAAGTGATATCTGGTCGGATCCAGGCTTCACAGTAACTTGTTGGGGTAGAGGAAAACACTACTAGGGAAAAGTAGTTAAACCCTGGTCTGGTTGAGTCCAGGTTCTTCAATATTTCGAAGATTTAAACTATTATCTGGTCGGGTCCAAGCTTCATAGTTTATGAAAGGTTACACTATTATCTGGTCGACCCCAAGCTTCAGAGTGTCTTGAGAAGTTAACTATTATCTGGTCGGGTCTAACCTCCATAGTAGCTTGAAAAGTTGTACTATTATCTGGTCGGGACTAGGCTTCATAGCATCTTTTGGAGATAGTAAAGGTTTTGTTGACGTCTTTATTGGGTATTAGGGGTTGTGGTCCTCTGATTTGTAATAGTCTAAAAGGCAAACTCATGCTAGAGAGGAAAGACTCAGCTGGGAAAGACAGACTCAGCTGGGGAAGATAGACTATGTCGGGGGGATTTGTTGTTCATTGATTGTTGTATGTCGTATGTTGTTTGTTGGGGAAATAAACCCTGTTGATGAATATTTGATGAACTACTGACGAGGCGAGTTCTTTTAGGAAGATATCCATAAGGCTTCTTCTTGTAGGATCAACCTAGCTGGGAAGAGAGCTATCAAGGGATTGAGACTCTGGTTGGAGATCAACCTTTGCAAAGAGACTTTGTGGGTAACTTTGTTGAGGATTGGTTTATCATAGTCGGTCTTGTGGGGATAACGTTAATGAAATAACTCTGCAGGGATATTCCATATACATTAAAGAGATGATTGTTGCTGCTTAACAGGACATACATGTGCCAAACAGTTTTAATTATGTCCATATGCATATGTTCGTTCAATTTTAGTCATTGGATAACTTTGCATTCAAAACAAAAACAGAAAGTTTGCACTTCAAAGTATATTTGTATTGATATTTTTCCCATGAATAGGCGTTTTTGTACAAAGAGACGGAGATCCTAGTAAGAGGAAATCGTCGAAAGGAAAACAAAGATTTAAAACAAAACAAATAGCCATGTGTAAATGATCTCATTACATTCCAAGTATACTATTGCCCCAATATCTTCGAATGCCCCTTGTCGTTGACAGAAGTTGATTGGATTGATCTTAGACCGTTTGAACTTGGATCTTGGTGATAAAAGTTGACTGTGGTGATTCAACGGGACATAGTCATACACTTTCAATCCTTAATTTTTGCTTGGACTTCCCTTTCGGGTTTTCAGCCCACCAGGATACCCATTTTTGCCCAAGTCGCCCTTTTGGTTTTTCAACTTGCCGGGTGTACAATCTTTTGCATATATCCCTAATTGTTCCCAAACCTTTTGGTTTACCGGGATGCCCTTATTTTTCCTAGGTGTGTCAACCTAGCGGGTCTCTTATGCTGAGACAGTGTATTTATTCATCATATTCATATTGTATTATGGTATAATAGATGTAAACAAGTTCAATATTTTTTCTTCTTCTCATTCACCAAATTTTAGGTTAATTCTTCGCCAAAAAACTAAGTTAAAAGACTATTAATAAATGACACACATTTCATATACATTGGTAATAATTAAAATTATATAATGAGGCCTGATAGTATATTTATTCACCATATTCATATTGTATTATGGTATAATAGATGTAAGCAATTTGAATATTTTTCTTTTTCTCAATCACCAAATTTTAGGTTACTTCATCACTAAGAAACTGAGTAAAAAGACTATTAATTAATGACACATATTTCATATACATTTCTAATAATTCAAATTATATAATGAGTCTCGATAGTGTATTTATTCACCATATTCATATTGTATTATGGTATAATAGATGTAAACAATTTCAATTTTTTTTCTCAATCACCAAATTTTAGGTTACTTCATCACTAAGAAACTAAGTTAAAAGAGTATTAATTAATGACACATATTTCATATACATTGGTAATAATTCAAATTATATAATTCAGCCTGATAGTATATTTTATCATCATATTCATATTGTATTATGGTATAATAGATGTAAACAATTTAAATATTTTTCTTTTTCTCAATCACCAAATTTTAGGTTACTTTATCAGTAAGAAACTAAGTTAAAAGACTATTAATTAATGACACATATTTCATATACATTGGTAACTGTCTCAGATACTAAGACATGTTTTTGCCAAGATACTCTAAAAATCCTTATACATCGGTTTGAGACTTGGCTATCATGTCATCAACATAAACCTCTATCTCATGGTGAATCATATCGTGGAACAAAGATACCATGGCTCGTTGATAGGTTGCCCCATCATTCTTCAACCCAAAAGGCATCACCTTGTAACAGAAAGTGCCCCACTGTGTGACGAAGGTTGTCTTCTCCATGTCTTCGGGTGCCATCTTGATCTGGTTGTAGCCAGAGAAACCATCCATGAAGGAAAAGATCTTGTGCTGCATGGTGTTGTCAACCAGAACATCAATATGGGGAAGCGAGAAGTCATCCTCGGGGATTTCCCTGTTCAGGTCTCTGTAATTCATACACATCCGTACCTTACCATCCTTCTTAGGTACCAGAATAACGTTAGAAACTCACTGCGGATAGGAGGTGACAGCTAAGAACCCATTGTTGAACTGTTTCATGACCTCTACTTTGATTTTCTCTGACATTTCAGGGCGCATTCAGTGGACCTTTTGTTTAACCGGAGGACAATCTTCTTTGGCCGGAAGACAATGTACCACAATATCAGTGTTTAAACCAGGCATGTCTTCATATGACTAGGCGAAGATATCAACATAATCGTGCAACATCTGTATCAACCGCTATTTGACCTTAATCTCCAGATTTGAGCCGATCTTAACTTCTTTTCTGTCTACCTCTATGCCCAAGTTTATCGTCTCAATTGGCTCTTTATGAGGCTGTATAACCCTCTCTTCCTGCTTTAACAGTCTAGTAAGTTCTCCAGGCACCTCAAAATCTTCCTCACCTTCGTCGTCGGCTTAGTTGATCGGATTTTCGAAGTTATAAATGGAAATAGCAGAACTGTTATCAATGGTATCCAGAGTGAATATGGATTTGCAGTTTGATATGTGAGTGCGTGTAAGAGCGTAGCTGTATTGATAAAGTGAAAAGCAGAAAAGAAAAACAAAGAGCGCAAAATTTGTATGCAAGAAACGTACAATGTTTTATTGATGACATATGGAAATGACATATAATAACCCCCACAAATAAAACCATTGTGCCTCGGATAAAACACAAGGCCATATAGTTTGAATTATTTATTACAAAACTGAAAAACAAGTAATACAATTACTGATGAACAAAAGAAATCGGCACAAAATCTTTGGCCGTCCAGTTAATAGGTCCACCGTTGGTAGTAGGGTAGATCCAGCTGTCAATATCAGAATCCTCATCATCGTCTTCTATAGCATTGACCCCTCGATTACTGATGCGTAGAGGAGGTCCTCCAGCCCGAGCACGTCAAACAACCATTTGCGCTCCTGAAGTAAAGCCCAAACCAAATTTTTCAGTTTTATGAGGAAAATCAGGGAGCTGTCCCCAAATGGTACACCCACCTTCTTCAACTACTGCTCTGGCGTCCTTGAGAGAAGCCATCTTCAAAGGAGGTTTGGTGATCTTCGGCGTGCTAGTGATAGCCTCGTTGATGCCATGATCTGGGGAACCTCTTCAAAATTTTGACAAGGGGTTTCTATGAATTCCCCGTTCATCTCCACATACCTGAAAGAGTTCAAGTGGCTTACCATATACTCTTCTTCACCATGCACGGTGACAATCTTCCCCTTCACTGGATACTTCAGCATTTAGTGCAGCATCGAAGTAACTTCCCCAGCTTCATGGATCCAAGGGTGACCCAACAAACAAGAGAACGATGGCCTGATGTCCATCACGTAGAAGGTGGATTCAAATGTCTGGGAACCCACTTTGACAAGGATGTCCACCTCCCCGTGCACCATTATTTTTGAGCCATCGAAATCCCTCACCACAATGTTACTGGGCTTTAAGGTCAAACCTTCATAATCTAGCCTATCAAGAGCCTTCTTTGGGAAGAAAATTTAGTGACGATCCAGTGTCCACTAGCACATGAGCCATAGTAGTGCCCCTGCATTCGATCGAGACATGCAGAGCATCATTATTCTTTCTCCCATGTGGTGTCAAATCAGCATATGAAAAACCCAACCCATTGTCAGTAGTCAAACTGGCCACACAGTCTTTGAATTGGTCAGCGGAGGTTTATTGCGGCATATGCACAGTCTTGAGAAATGTAATCAAAGCCTTTGCATGGGCCTCAGAACACAATAGCAGAGACAACATTGATATCTTCGAAGGGGTCTGTCCCAGCTGCTCGACCACATTGTAGTTGCTCTTCTTGATTATTTTTAAAATTTCCTCCATTTATTGCTTAGAGGATTCCAAAACAAGTTTTCTAGGTGCCTCCGTTCGGGCAGGCTCACCTATAGCTTCTTTGCCCCGAGTCCCAGATGACTCATCGACAGGGGTAACAATTGGAGTAAGGATGAGAGACGTAGCAGAAGTGCTGGAGGGAACAATAGATGGAATAACAACAGGCTTAGCAACAATCTTTGGGGAGATCTCGGGAGAGAAAACCTGTTGTTTCAGCAGAGTAATCGGTGAAGCAGCGATACATCTATTAAGAAGAAATGGTAGTAACAAAAGGTCATGCCGTTTGGATTGAAGAATGCAGGGGCAACATATCAAAGGGCTATGGTAGTTTTGTTTCATGATATGATCCATCATGAAATAGAGGTATATGTGGATGATATGATAGCCAGATCACAAACTAAAGAGGAACATCTCAATCACCTGTACAAGCTACTCGAAAGGCTGAAAAAGTACAAGTTGAGGTTAAACGCTAACAATTGCACATTTGGAGTACGATCTGGAAAGCTTCTAGGTTTTGTTGTCAGTAGTAAAGGTATTGAAGTTGATCCTAACAAGGTAAAGGCCATCCAAGAAATGCCAGTCCCCCACTCTGAAAAGGAAGTTAGAGGATTATTGGGTTGTCTTAATTACATCGCCCGCTTCATATCCCACTTGACTGCTACTTATGAGCCAATCTTCAAACTCTTGAAGAAAGATCAAGTAGTCAGATGGAATAATGAATGCCAAGCTGCCTTCGACAAAATCAAAGAATATCTGCAAGAATCTCCTATTCTTATGCCTCCAGTTGAAGAAAGACCCTTGATCATGTACTTGACAGTGCTAGAGAACTCTATGGGGTGTGTTTTGGGCCAACATGACGAGTCTGACCGAAAAGAGCATGATATTTATTACCTGAGAAAAAGTTTACCGACTATGAAACTAGATATTCACTGCTCGAGAAAGCTTGTTGCGCTCTGGCATGGGCTTCTCGCTGGATAAGACAATATATTTTGACTCATACCACTATGTTGATCTCTAATATGGACCCAATCAAGTACATCTTCGAGAAACCCGCCCTTTCTAGACAGATAGCTAGATGGCAAATGATCTTGACTGAGTACGACATTCAATACACAACACAAAAGGCCATCAAAGAAAGCGTACTAGCAGATCATTTGGCCAATCAAGCTGTTGATGATTATCAGTCTATGAACTTTGACTTCCCGGATGAGAACATCATGCTAGTGACCGACTGCGTGAAACCTGGACCGTATGATAGACCTGAACAAGGATCCCGATGGACTATGGTCTTCGATGGGGCTTCCAACGCTTTTGGTAATAGAGTTAGTGTTGTGATCATCTCCCCTAAAGGTTGCCACACTCCTTTCACTTCCAGATTATGCTTCGATTGCACGAACAACATGGCCGAGTATGAAGCGTGTATTTTAGGTCTGAAAGTTGCGGTTGAATTGAGGATTAAACATTTGAATGTGTTTGGGGATTCCGCTCTAGTGATTAGACAAGTAAAAGGAGATTGGGGCACTAAGCACCCAAATCTTATCCCTTACAAAGAGCTTGTGCTATCTCTGTTTCCCTAATTTGAAGAGATCACCTTTGAACACTTCCCTAGTGAAGAAAATTAGTTGTCTGACGCCTTGGCCACCATGTCTTCGATGTTCAAAGTTAGATGGGACAACGAAGCCCCTATGATTACAATTGAGAGATTCGACGAACCTGCGTACTGCTGCGAGCTTGACACTGACACAAAAAATCCATGGTACCATAAGGTGAAGAGATACCTTGAAGCACAAGAGTATCCTTAGGGAGCATCCATCAATGACAGAAAGTTCTTACGGAGATTTTCAGCCAAATTCTTCTTAAGTAACGGAATTTTGTACAAGCGCAACCACGACTCTACTCTACTAGGATGTATGGATAAGAAGGAGGCATAGGAAATTATGGAAGACATGCACGATAGTATCTTTGGCACTCACTCAAGCGGACATACGATGGTTAAGAAAATCTTAAGAGCTGGTTACTATTGGTCAACAATGGAGACTGATTCTCATCAACATTCAAGGACTTTCCACAAATGCCAAATCTATGATGAGAAGGTCCATGTGCCTCTTATCCCTCTAAATGTCATGACCGCTCCGTGGCCATTTGCAATGTGGGGCATTTCCAAATAGCCAGACTTCTATTACAAGAGGAAAAAGCTATTCAGCTGCACGAAGAGTTAGTTGAAGTCATCAATCTAGGTACCGAGACAGACAAGAAAGAAGTCAAGATCGACATTGACCTGGAAAGCAGTGTCAAAAGCAGATTGGTTCAGATTTTACATGATTATGTGGAAGTATTTTCTTGGTTGTATGAAGATATACCAGGGTTGGATACCGACATCATAGTTCATCATCTTCCGACAAAAGAAGATTGTCCTCCTGTCAAACAAAAAGTTCGTCGCATGAGGCCTGACATGTTTGAAAAGATAAAAGCTGAGGTGATGAAACAATTTGACGCAGGGTTCCTAGCTGTGACATCTTATCCCCAATGAGTTTCCAATGTGGTGCCAGTGCCGAAGAAAGACGGAAAAGTTCGTATATGCGTAGATTATAGGGATCTGAATAGGGCAAGCCCTAAGGATGACTTCCCTCTACCTCATATTGATGTCTTAGTCGATAACATTGCTCAACATAAAGTCTTCTCTTTCATGGATGATTTATCTGGATATAATCAAATTAGGATGGCTCCCGAAGACATGGAGAAGACCACTTTCATTATGCAATGGGGCACATTTTACTACAAGGTCATGCCGTTTGGATTGAAGAATGCAGGGGCAACATATCAAAGGGCTATGGTAGTTTTGTTTCATGATATGATCCATCATGAAATAGAGGTATATGTGGATGATATGATAGCCAGATCACAAACTAAAGAGGAACATCTCAATCACCTGTACAAGCTACTCGAAAGGCTGAAAAAGTACAAGTTGAGGTTAAACGCTAACAATTGCACATTTGGAGTACGATCTGGAAAGCTTCTAGGTTTTGTTGTCAGTAGTAAAGGTATTGAAGTTGATCCTAACAAGGTAAAGGCCATCCAAGAAATGCCAGTCCCCCACTCTGAAAAGGAAGTTAGAGGATTCTTGGGTTGTCTTAATTACATCGCCCGCTTCATATCCCACTTGACTGCTACTTATGAGCCAATCTTCAAACTCTTGAAGAAAGATCAAGTAGTCAGATGGAATAATGAATGCCAAGCTGCCTTCGACAAAATCAAAGAATATCTACAAGAATCTCCTATTCTTATGCCTCCAGTTGAAGAAAGACCCTTGATCATGTACTTGACAGTGCTAGAGAACTCTATGGGGTGTGTTTTGGGCCAACATGACGAGTCTGACCGAAAAGAGCATGATATTTATTACCTGAGAAAAAGTTTACCGACTATGAAACTAGATATTCACTGCTCGAGAAAGCTTGTTGCGCTCTGGCATGGGCTTCTCGCTGGATAAGACAATATATTTTGACTCATACCACTATGTTGATCTCTAATATGGACCCAATCAAGTACATCTTCGAGAAACCCGCCCTTTCTAGACAGATAGCTAGATGGCAAATGATCTTGACTGAGTACGACATTCAATACACAACACAAAAGGCCATCAAAGAAAGCGTACTAGCAGATCATTTGGCCAATCAAGCTGTTGATGATTATCAGTCTATGAACTTTGACTTCCCGGATGAGAACATCATGCTAGTGACCGACTGCGTGAAACCTGGACCGTATGACAGACCTGAACAAGGATCCCGATGGACTATGGTCTTCGATGGGCCTTCCAACGCTTTTAGTAATAGAGTTAGCGTTGTGATCATCTCCCCTAAAGGTTGCCACACTCCTTTCACTTCCAGATTATGCTTCGATTGCACGAACAACATGGCCGAGTACGAAGCGTGTATTTTAGGTCTGAAAGTTGCGGTTGAATTGAGGATTAAACATTTGAATGTGTTTGGGGATTTCGCTCTAGTGATTAGACAAGTAAAAGGAGATTGGGACAATAAGCACCCAAATCTTATCCCTTACAAAGAGCTTGTGCTATCTCTATTTCCCTAATTTGAAGTGATCACCTTTGAACACTTCCCTAGTGAAGAAAATTAGTTGTCTGACGCCTTGGCCACCATGTCTTCGATGTTCAAAGTTAGATGGGACAACGAAGCCCCTATGATTACAATTGAGAGATTCGACGAACCTGCGTACTGCTGTGAGCTTGACATTGACACAAAAAAGCCATGGTACCATAAGGTGAAGAGATACCTTGAAGCACAAGAGTATCCTAAGGGAGCATCCATCAATGACAGAAAGTTCTTACGGAGATTTTCAGCCAAATTCTTCTTAAGTAACGGAATTTTGTACAAGCGCAACCACGACTCTACTCTACTAGGATGTATGGATAAGAAGGAGGCAAAGGAAATTATGGAAGACATGCACGATAGTATCTTTGGCACTCACTCAAGAGGACATACGATGGTTAAGAAAATCTTAAGAGCTGGTAACTATTGGTCAACAATGGAGACTGATTGTCATCAACATTCAAGGACTTTCCACAAATGCCAAATCTATGATGAGAAGGTCCATGTCCTCTTATCCCTCTGAATGTCATGACGGCTCCGTGGCCATTTTCAATGTGGGGCATTTCCATAATTGTTAGCCTTGTGAATCGAAGGCAAGCCTGCAGTAGCTAATGCACAGTCGAAGCCTTATGATCTGAACTTGATCGAAGGGGACCAACACCCAATCGAAGCTTGTGAATCAGGCTTGCGTCGGAGGAGGTCCAGCGCCTAATCGAAGCTTGTCAGGATGCAAATTGAAAGACACCTTGTTCATCTTCAAAAAATTTCATTTTCTTTAGGCAAGTACTTGTAACCACCCATGTAAGGAAAAAAATCTTGGAAAACATGAGAGGGAAAATTTTGTGGTACAACACCATGATTACTTGGGTTCCGCCCATAATGGCTTCTTTGAAGGATGCTAGAGCTGTCATAGGAGAAGGTGGTTGTACTACTTGGGGTCAGCTTCCTGACATTTCGTATAAATCTGACAAATTTGGTTTGGGTTTCATTGCAGAGGATCAGAGGGCTGTTCGTCGCGCTCATGCTGGAAGACCACCATTCCGTGTTAGCAACAATGGAGTCAATGCAATAGAAGATGCTGACAATGACTATGACCCTGACAGCTGGATATTTTCGACTATCGGTAATAGACTCAACAACTGGAAGACTCAAGACGTTTTCTCAATATCCTTTAGTTAGGAGTAATATCTACTTTCTGTTTTATTTCTTTCAAAGTTTTGGTTATGTAATTTGTTTTAAACAATGATTTTAAGCCTTGTGCCTTACCCGGGGCACAATGGTCCACTTATTAAGGGTTGTCATTTCATAAATATATCTTCATTTAATAAAGCATTGGACTTTTTGAATTCAAATTTTGTGCTCTTTGTCTTTCTTTTATTTTATCACTTTCAAATAGTTATGGGTTCTTACACACATCCACACAATAAATTGCAGATCCATATCCACTCTGGATCCCGTCGATAACGATTCTGCGATTGCCACTTATGACTTTGAAAATATGATCTACCAAGCCGAGGACGAAGGTGAGGAAGATTGTGAAATACCTGGAGAACTTTCCAGACTATTAGTGCAAGAGGAAAAGGCTGTACAACTGCATGAAGAGCCGATCGAGGTTGTAAACTTGGATGATGAAGTAGACAGAAAAGAAGTTAAGATAGGTACCAACCTAGAAGACAATATCAAAAACATGTTAATCCATATGTTGTATGATTATGTTGAGATCTTTGCTTGGTCATACGAAGACATGCCAGGTGTAGCGGTAGAAATGTTTAAGTCTAAGCCATTGGAATAACAAAAATATCAAGAAGAGACTACCTTCCTTTTAACAGTCAATAACGGAGTAACAATCTCTTCCACGGAGGCTACATACCGATCTTCTTCCACAGCATTCACTCCATGCTGGGGCATGGGAGCAGTCACAACATTGGGTCTTTCGGGCGCCTCAAACTGTATTTCTTTAGCATCAATAAGGTCTTAAACCTTATTCCTTAGAGCCCAGCAATCATCAGTAGTATGCCCCGGGCTATCAGAGTGATAAGCGCAACGGGCGTTGGGGTTGTACTTTGGAGAAGTTGTGTTCACTACCTTTGGAGCTTCTTTGACAGTTACCAGATTGGTTGACAACAGTTGTGGCAAAATCTGAGACAGGGTCATACTGAGCCGAGTGTACTGCCTTTTGGGCCTCTCACCCCTTGGTTGGTTGAACTGCTGAGGAGCAGCAACAGGCTTTGAGATTACCAATGCATTGACAGCTTGGCGGCGTTCCGGCTTAATTTGTCTTCTGGGACCATAAACATCACTAGCTTCCTTTTTGAAGGGCTTCTTTTCAGTACTCGCGGAGGCACCTTTCTGTATCTTCCCCGACTTGATACCAGCTTCTATCCTCTCACCGGTTAAGATCAGGTCTGTGAACCCAGCAGAAGAATTACCAATCAGATGGTTGAAGAACGGACCAGACAGGGTCCCCAGGAACATGTCAACAAGCTCACGGTCAGTCAGCGGTGGCTGCACCCTGCCAGCCAGGTCTCTCCACTTTTGCGCATACTCCTTGAATCCTTCGCCCGTCCCCAGTGACATAACCTGGAGTTGGGTACGCGTGGGAGCGAGGTCAGAATTATACTGATACTGTTTATAAAATGCAGTAGCCAAGTCCTCCCAGTTTCGGATAATGGCTCCATCCAGCTGATAGAACCATTCGAGTTGAGCCTCTGGAAGGCTATCCTGAAAGAAATGGATCCACAGGTTCTTGTCTGCAGTGTAAGGTTGGATCTTCCTTACATATGATCTGAGATGCATCTTCGGGCAGGACAACCCGTCATATCTTGCAAAAACTGGCACTTTGAACTTCGGGGGAATCACAATTCCAGCAACTAATCCCAAAAATTCGAAATCTAAGTCGGGAACTCTCTGCAGCTCCATAGCTGCCAACCTGTCTTCCAAACCCTTGTACTTGTCGTCGGCGGGCGGGTATTGTTGCTCAGAGTAGTCTTCGTCTTCTTCAGCCTCTCCTTCTTCAGCTTCGGATTCGGAAGGTACCGCAGCCGCAATTCCTTTACTGGTTCCCTCTTCAGAAGTAGGGGAAATTCAAGAACTCTTCTGGCTTCACCCTCAAACCTTCTTCCTAGGGTAGCCACCCCGATTCTCTTCTTCTTCTTTTTCACTTGCTCTTTGTTCCCAAGCAGGACTTTTAGATCCTCCTGACCCTTAGCCAAGGTCATCAAGAGATGTTGAAACTGTGAGTTCTGAGACTGCAAGTCCTTGACCGTCTGTTCGAGATCCATCTTACTGAAATAAACAGCAGAAAGATAAGGAAACCTGGTGTGGAGACCTGCTTATGCGCATGATGAATGATATGCTTATGTATGCAATGCATTCAAGGATTTAGAAAATTCAAAATTGTTGCAAACAAAAAGAACGCACGTCATATTAATAAGAAGAAATTTGTCAGTACATAAATGCCCCATGGGCCAAATATTACAAAAACTTCTCAAGGTAAAAAGACGTTGCGCATCCTCTTTGGTGCGATGTAGGTGTTAAGGGTCTCTTCCTCGTGGAGTCGGCGAGTAAGCTCCAAAACCTTCTTCTCACTGGCATAGAAGCTGGCTTCAAAAGTGTTCTGTTCCTCCTTGAGTTAGATCCAACTCTTCTGCATCTCCTCCCACGATGTAGGCATGTCAGGATATAGGACGGTGTAGGGAACCTCTCCTTCCTTAACGGGCTCTTTAATCATAGGGAGAACATGAGGGTAAGGCATCATTAGACTCTGGGCTCGGGTTCGTACCCACTTGAGATAAGGCTCAAGAGGGATGGAGTTCTTGTGCCCCAGTGTCTTGCTGTCTACCTTGTTAGGCATCCTCCAAGCTCTGATGAATCTTTGGCGAAGTCCTTGCGCATCGTTGTCGAAGTCAAAAACTAGGTCAGGAATCAACATGTCGTGAGGGCCATCCCTCCGTGCATAACCAAATTGTCTCAAGGCCAGACAAGGGTTGTAGGTAATGCCTCCTCTAATGCCAAGCAATGGAACATTAGGGAACTCTCCACAACGATCGACTATGATGACATTTTCTCTGGACCGAGAACACCAATGTACATCAGAGTGAGTGAGGGTCATCAACCGTTGTGACCACCTTAAGCCTTGATCATTCTTCAAGACAGATTGTGGAAGGTGCGAAATAAACCACCTTGAAAGGAGAGGAGTACAACACATGAGAACACCCCTCTTTCTCATTGTTCGTGTGTAAAATGAGTGAAGAATGTCCCCAAGCAATGTTGGTACTGGATTCCTGGATAAGAAGATTTTGACGGCGTTGACATCTACAAGCTGGTCAGGATTTGGGAACAAGACCAACCCATAAATGAGGAGTGCCACAATTTCTTCAAAGGCTTGTAGGTCCAATGAATTCCAACACTCTTGTGCCTTCTCAAACAAGAATTTTGCCAAGAAGCCTTTGACACCGCTTCTAGTTTCCCAATGCCCCTTGATGTCAGATGGTTGCAAGTGTAGTGCTTGAGCAACATCTCAGGCTTTGGTTCCTTTTCCGTACCGTTGTAGGGTAGTTGATTAAGAATAGGAATTCTCAAGAGTTGAGAAAATTCCTCCAAAGTGGGCACCAATTGGTAGTCGGGGAAAGTGAAACAGTGGTGAAGGGGGTCAAAGAACTGAAACAACACCTTTACCATGTCCTCTTCAATGCTGGTGTTGACTAAGCTGAGCAGTCTACCATGTCTTTCACTGAAGGGAGAGCTTTCTGGAATTCTTGATGTGAGCTCCTTGAGTTGAGGATGGATTCTCACAAGGTTGACTTGGATAGTTTTCCTGCGAAGAATTTCCATGACCTACAAAACAAGAACAAAGATGAAGATCTAAACCCTTAAAATGGTTAGTGAATGCATATGATGCTTTATGATGTTCATTATGTATGCACAAACATATGTACAAGCAATTCACACAAAACCCTAGTTTCAAGCTTGCATGGGGTTTCATAGGTAAGTACCCTCTTGAGTGTAGTTGGCTTAAAAACATGTCCTATAAATAGTAACCGGGTTCTAAGGAGCTCAATATCATTGTATTGTTTTCCATGTTCATTGTTTTGGTTTAGCCACTTAACTAGCGACCAAAATATTCCAAGAAAGCAACCCTCAATGAGTGTAGTATCGAGTATCTACCAACTTCGGACTGCATCAAAGCCGGTCATCTCACTACCCCTAATGAAAGGCCAAGATGGTCAAGTAAGGTTCTAGGTCATTAATGCTTAGTGACATCACTCAGCGGCCCCGTACTCTCCTTGATTGAACTCAAGGGTTACCGGTACTCACAAATATGTCGCACTAATATAGCTATTGCTTCAACCGTGTCGGTATACCCCGCACAGTTTCCACAACGTATTGCTATCTATGAATGTTTCCCCAAATCCGGGTGTAGGATTTCAAACCCAAATAAGAGAGCCAAGATATAAAGCAAACAAAGCAAACAATTTAGTCATGCAAGAGGGTGATCTAAGCCCTAAGGTTACTCCACTTTTAATTTTCCCCAGCAGAGTCGCCAGTTCTGTGATACGGTGGGAGAACTGACTTGAGGTTTTGCGTTTGTTTTCGCAAATGTTTCGGTTGAGCAAGAGTCGCCACTGACTTTTTATTTTATCCTAAGGAAAGGTTAAAAAGCACAGCAAAAACCTTTGAGATGTTTTTCTTGGGTTCAGGGAGTAGATTATAGAAAGGGAAGGTATTAGCACCCTTTCTATCCATGGTTATCACGGGGCTCTTAGTTACTTGCTTAGATCAACTTGCCTTGATTTTCAATTGTTTGAAATGGTGCTTTGTGTGTGGGTTTGAAAATGTTTTGAAAAGAGGCCAATGTGGTGGCAACCTTTGTAATGATCCATGTTGGGATGTATACAAAGGTGTACTTATCTTTTGAAAAGTTTTCAATGTTTTTGAAAGTTGTTTTGAAAGTGTTGTGGAGTGTGGTTTTGAAAAATAGGCAAGTGTTTTTGTTTTGCAAGTTGGCAAGTAACCAAGAGCTATCTACCCTAAATTTCTCAAAGATCTTTCCTATGTTTTAACCCTTTTAACAATTTTGTTCCACCATTGTATTTGGTGGACAATCTTGTGTTAGGATGTGAACGGGACATGCGCGGGTCATCGTTTAGACCATGATTGCAATGGTGCCAAGTGTCTTTGGGCAATTTTTCCTTTAAGGGACTTGATCATTTTTAGGCAACTTTCGAAAGTGTCATCGAGGGGCTATGATCATTTGAATTGTTTTTGTTTTGCCAAAGACACCTAACATGCAACATGGCCCATTATTGAAGGCAACAAGTGGAGTAACCCTAGGGGTGCAAGTGTGCATTGTGTTGTCCATTTTCATGCTTGTTTATCTTTGAATTAGGTCAAGCTATTTGTTTGGTTGATTTTTACATACAAACCCTAAATCTATCATGGCATGTTTAGAAAGCTTTTAAATGCGGAATTTAAAGGTCCTAAATTATTACAACACAATTATGGGATGGGGGGTACAAATGTTCAAATGGGGATATTTAACAAGAAATTAAAATCTAAGCTATTACAATCCAAATAGAATTTACAAGGTATTTAATTGCACAATAATTAAATAAAATACAATAAATATGAAAGATGCAAAAATGATTATCATATGTATGTAAAAAGGTATTTTTCATGTGACAAATAAACAAAAATAAAAATGAATAATTTTGGATATTTTTCATGTTTAGGGCAAAACCCTAATTTTGCAAATAAAAGGTGTTTATTATTTAATATATACAATGTTTATTAATTATGTACAAAAAATAAATAAAAAGAAAGTATATTGTAAAAAAAGTATTTTTGAGGTTAAATATTAATAAAAATAAAAATGTATTATTTTTATGTTTTTTCCCTAAATATTCTAATAAATATAGATAAGTATTTATATTATTTACTAAATATATTAAATATGTACAAAAATAAAATATTTATTATTTACAAAAAAAAAGTATATTTTTTATAAAATGTTTTCAAAAGATAAAATAAAATAAGATCAGAAAATAAAAATATTTTGTATTATTTTTAGTATTTTAAATAAAAGGATATATATGTTATTTATATGTATAAACTCAAATAAAACAAATAAAATTCAAATAAAATGCAAAAATGGTTGAAAAAATGTTTTTAATATTTTTTAGT
Organism: Vicia faba; assembly: GCA_948472305.1. Taxonomy (NCBI): domain Eukaryota; kingdom Viridiplantae; phylum Streptophyta; class Magnoliopsida; order Fabales; family Fabaceae; genus Vicia; species Vicia faba. The sequence continues at coordinate 417,349,275 of OX451738.1, read as the reverse complement.
ATTTTGGCAAAAAATAATAAGTCAGAAATAAAAAGAAAAAGTCAAAAAATGATAAAAATAAACACAATGGGCCAAGGGGGTGCAAGTGTGGAAAAGTGGTGCAAAAAGGAAAACAAACTCAGGCCCAGCCCAAGTCTATCTTCTTCAACCTCCAGCCAGTTTGTTTCAAAAAACGCGCGTTTCTCAAGCTGATTCAAACATCCTGATTCTTGGACTTTCAAACAAAACTTATAACACAAAAAATGTCAAGCATCAAATCACGAATCCATACATACCAAGAACTTGATCTAACTCTCAGAAATGAGAGAGAATTTCTTCTCCCCCAATTCCTGACCTAACTTTTTCCTAATGTTCAGGTTCCAAATACTCTTAGCACACACAATATAAATGAAAAGTAACTATATGGATGGCTTCAGGGCTATAATTAGAACATGTCTTCTTCACAAACTTAAGCCTAACTATGCCTGGATAGAGAGATAGAAGTTCAAAAACTTACCTGTTCAGCTTGATTCGTGTATGACAATGGAGGTACTTTCAAGGTAATGTGAGGACTTGTACAACTTGCTTGAAGTTCAGGGATGCTTCTCCAATGCTTGGTGTGCTTTGAATCTTGCTATATCAAGCTACAGAAGTCAACCTGCAAGAGAGAAAAGTGAAAATGGCAAATGATGTTAGGGATGTTACAGTTCGTGTCCAATGCTTGGGATAGTTTGTATAGGTGGTAGGGAGTGTGTTTGAACTGGTTTTGGCCAAGGCGCACGAATGGGTTGAGTTGTGGACCTCAATCTGCAGCAGGTGCCCTATTTTTGCAAGAGGATGGTGTTTCTGTGTTTGAGGAGGTATTGGAAGTGGTTGGCTCGTGTTTTAGGTCAGGCTTGATGTTTGGAAAATGTTCACAATGTTTGCTTAGGCTTGTGTTTGCAGGAATGTGAGTTGGTGATCAATATGCCAAGTTTCTTCTAATGTAAGCAAAAGTTATTAAGTTGGTTTACAAGCTTATGCAGGCCCCCTAAACATGCTGCCTCAATCCCTCTTGATCAGTGTGATTAGTTCCTGAACTTGTGCCTAGAAGATATGCATTGTACTTATTTGATTCATGTTTTGACATAAAGCCATACTTTACAAGAATAGATAAGTCACTTTTTCCAAATATGGCTTAATTCTTCATGTAATGTCCAAATGCACAAAATAATGCTAGAACACAATGGATTGGCATTTAATTATTGAGTGTAAATTAGATTAGAGGCCTGTAACTAGCTTGCACATGCTGATTTCAAAAATGCACAAGTTATGAACATGTACATGGCTTATGAACAAAGTGACTTTTGCCCATATTGACAAATTCGATTCTCCCTAACCACAAGGGTGTTTGAGAAGTTCCTTGACATTTTGGAAAGCTTGGAATGTGTACTACAATCCATATTTGTAATGCAATTTGAAATTCCAAGTGGAAGCATGTGAAAAGTGGCCATGAAGTTGGGCAAAAATCCTGCCTAGAATAGGTCAAAACTTTTCTAAGTTAAGAATGTTTTGCACCCTTGTTCCAAAAATCATAACTTGAGCTACAAGCTTCTTTTGAGGAAACTTTGTGAATCAAAGTTGTAGATTTTGCAATGGACTACAACTTTCATGTTTTGAGTTTTGTTTGAATCCAAATGCATCTTGATGAGAAAGTGGGACAAAGTTAGAAAAAAAATAGGAATTTTCATAACTTAGAAAATTTCTAAGTTATGAAATTTCTTCATTTCAAACCCTAATTTGTGATTCTTGATTCCTTGATGAACAAGTTTCATAATTTGACATGTCTTGATAAAAATGAATCTTGGCACTTGATTTTGACCAAAAAGTCAAAGTTTGACTTTTCAGTATACAGTCAAATTTTGATCAGTTGACTGGAAAATTCATCTGTCAATCTTGTGCATTTGGGATCTTTTGAATTTGTTGAACATGTCAAGACAATGCCATTGAGTCCTTGAGTCCATATGTGAGCTTGGTTTGCCATTGGCTAGGTCAAATAGTCAAAAATTGTCTTTGTGCAGTCAAAACCCTAAAAATGACCATTTTGCCCTTTTGGTGATCTGATCAAATTTCTTGTGGAATTTGTGATCCAAACTTGACCAAATGGTTCATATGAGTTCATGATGTTTATGTGGGTCAAAAATCATGAAGTTTGACTGTCAATTGACCATAGTTGACTTTTTCCCCAATACAGCTGATTTCTAGGTCAACTGTCCAATTGACTGGGCAAAGATTGGAATCAAGGCTTGAAACTTGGTATGGATAAACTTGTGAGTCTAATATGAAGCATGAAAGTCACTTTGGGCCTTTTAGGTCAAAACATCTTTGTGCCAACTCAAACCCTAATTTGGGTCAACAGTGCAAGGAGGAGTCTTGAGCAGAGCAAACCCTAACTGGATTTTGAGCTCCAAGGGTCTTGTGGTGAGAAAATATTGATGAAATGGGAGGGCAAATTTTGGGGTACAGCAGTAGTCAAGTAATTTTGTTGGGAGTTATGAAGCTTCTTTTGGGTAAGTGGTTTGGTGTGGGTCGTATAAATACATATCTTTAGAAACAAATCAATTGTAACTTATATTTACCAATACGTATAATTATTAGTTGGTTTAGATTTGGTTGGCTTGTCATCATCGGTTAAGACTCGTTGGTGAAGGCGCCTCTATTGACAACACTCAGATTTAGCGAAGTATTTCCAATTGTCAAAATCCCATTGTTCATTTTACATTAATGTCATTGTCCAAGGCACATCGGGGGATATGGAATTTGTTGATGTATGTCAAACTACAGTTTCACATGGTCACTATGGTTCATCTCTATAATGGTGAACCTGGTGATCGGTGTGCATGCAGTCCAAACGGCTACATATTATTCGTTGATTTCATGATAATGTTCCAAACCTAGATATGACCTCCAAATAAATTGTAGAGAAAAAATAAATTAGATTAGTAAATAGGTTAAATAATCTATTATGAAATGATTCTTTTAGTGGAAATACATCGTTTGGTGTTAGGTGGTCCAAAATATTTCGATAGACAGTGCAGTGTTATATTTATGAGTGTCCTAAATAAGGGTGCTCTCGAATAAGAATGGTATCGCCTAGGCTATGACCTAAGGACGCCCTCAACAGCCATGATGGGTAAAGTCGTTAGCTAAGAAAGGGAAGTCCAATATTACTTCTGAAAAGATAAGAGGTCATTAGCACCTCCTAATCAGAAGGGAGCGGTTGCCTAGGATTACCCAAACTCTATACCTCAAAGGTCTCTATAAGTATTCTTTCCCTCAAGGGTTTAGGGGACAAATTATTACACCCCCAAAAGCATAACTTACATTAATTATCCTCTTTAGAAGCTTATATCTAAGTGTTGTAACCAGTTTTAAAATTTAGAGTCGCCACTCTTAATTTTTATCCTAAGGAAGGGAATATAAAGGATAACCCAAACATGGACAGAGATTCTAAGTTGTTGGACTCGTTTTTAGACGAAGGGAAGGTGTTAGGCACCCCTCATCTACCTTGTTCACAAGGATACTAGGGTTTAGAAGTGCAATCTTTAAGAAATAGGGTTTTAGTTTTTTATTAGGAGAACTCGCCTTGATTTTAGTCGTATGCCTACGTATCGTCATATGAAGAATCATAGTCCCAATTCATAGTTCGCGGTTGGTTGGTGTTTTTTATGGATTACGAAGTTATTTGAATTCCCCTTGTACTTAGTCTAGGTGTGTGAATAGCAGAGTTAGTTAGACGAAGCGTGCAGTTAATTAAAATATTCTCGTAATCCTTTTTTTGAAAAATCGATTGTTAAGTTTAATTAATTTATGAAAAAAATGTTTAGTGTTGGTTGAATATTTTTTAATGTATTAATTGTAAAAATTTCTTTATTAATGCATGATAAAAAATGATTTTTAATGCAATAGAATAAATAAAATATTTTGATAAGTTAAAAAATAATATTTGATTTTATAATAATAATAGTAAATAATATTAAAATTAAAAATATATATTAAAATATAAAATATAAAAAACATAAATATAAATAAAAAAGAATTAAATTAAAAAACACATGTGGGGTGTGAATTATATTGGGCTAGTAAAATAGGGAGGTGTGTGCAGGAAGTAAGGGTCCAAGTCCAGATATTAAACTTGGCCCATTTGGCTGATGGAGGTGTGACTTTGAGCGTATTAGGAAAATGAAAACGGAGGGAGGTGCGAGTAGTATGGGCCTGGCCTAAAGCGTTTGGGAGTCCATTTGGACTCCATGCGAATGGGAGCATTATAATACCATAGGCACACCGTTTAGGGATAGTTGATTTAGGATCACTCAATTATGATTGAGGGAGTATGGTAATACAGTGGGACGACATGCATCTGATAGTTGGAAACAATATATTTTTGTTTTTATGCATAACACTTCATTTCATTTTCATCTCTCTTCCTCTTCCTTGTTTCTCGTTCTCTCTTCTCACCAACAACGCTGAAACCCTAATCGCCACCATTAAAACCTTAATCGTCGGTGATCATATCCTTGCCTCCAAATTATAACCCTAACCAACCTCTATTTACCCCCAATAAACCCCCAAATCGTGACAATAATCAAAGAAAAAAAACGTAAAAGCTAAGTTTGTTACCTCTGATCATAGATGTTCTTCGAGCCTCCTTTTTGTAACTCTCTTTCTGATCTCCTCTTCTTTGGTGCTTGACAGGTACATTGATGATGGAAGGAGGTAGTAACAGCGCAACAAATAAGAGCTAAGGTTTCAGATGTTGAAACCCTAAACTGGAGCGGTGACGAGCAAGAGTTGACGATGGTGGGGCTCAGACCTTGTTCCTCTTTTAGGCCTTGTGAAGTACCTCCTCTGTCAATTTTTCTCCTCCCTCTCTATGTTTTAATCTTAGGTTTTTATAGTGTTTAAGATTTAGGTATATTAGGAAGGTTTTGTGAGATTGTAGTTATTTTATTGATTGATTAGAGAATTAGGTTTTTTAGAGATTACTTTTTGATTCTGTTGTAATTTGTATAAAGTTTGCATAATGATTTGATTCAATTTTGATTCAATTTCTCTTTGTATTGATTCTGTTTGATTTGGTTGCGATTTTGTTTGTAAATTTTTGATTAGATCTGATAAGTTTTGATTTAGTTTTATTTGATTCAAATAGTATCCGTTATAACATTAAAAAACGTTTTTCTCTCTTAAAATCTGAACAGTAAGCATTTTTACATTAAAGCATGCGTTTTTCCTTTGATTTGAATAACGAACATTCTTTCTCTTCCTTGATTGGAACTGGGCCTGTTTGAGTTTGGGCTTGCAATCAGTAAAAGGTTGGACTGTGCGGTTTGAAAGCCTTCTTGAGTTTTGACTTATCTTTAGTCAGCTTTTTTTTAATAATAAAACTAATATAGTTTTGTTACCGTAAAAACCAAATAACTTCTCAACACAACCCAACCTGAAATGGGCCAACCTTGCATCAATTATTGGGCTTTCACCAATGAACTGCTATGGGCCTTTTCTGATTTAATCTATTAGGATTTAAAAAAATGAATTGCTTTATGGGCCTCTTAAAATAAAGCATACCCATTTCTCTTAAAATGAGCCTTAATACCATAGTGGGCCGGTCCAATTTTACCAATAAACCCCCTCATGTACTTAACATACCCCCCTTTTCTATTCATTCATAAATGGGTCAATGTATTTTTCCTATCACACCCCTCTTGCGAGAGAAAATGAATGGGCTTTAAAAAAATACACGGGCCTTTTCTGATTTAGAAAGGCCCAAGAATTCTTAACAATGTAAAACCCTTTACAAATTAAATGAGAGTGAATATCAAAAGGTCTTAATTGAAACGTAATGGGCTTAAATTTTACATGGGCTTTTCTGACTTAGAAAAGCCCATTAATTTCTTAATAAGGTAAAAACTTCTTGAGAGTGCGAGCTAGTTGTGTCTTCTCTTAGGTAGCCACAAGACACTTTACCACCAGAGTCTGATGTTCTTCAAGAAGTTATTTTTTCCGAGCTTGGACCAGCTCGTAATCTCCATTTAGCATGGCATCAGGTTGATCAGGCTCTTGAGGATACAATGGCTTTTATACTGTGAACGGCCAATCACGAGCTTTGTTTCTTTCCTTAATCCATTGGATGTAAGGTGCATAAGCTGTAGGATCCTTCCTACCAAAATATTTCCCCCCTTCAGAGTGAATGCTTTTCCAAGCTTGGATAGCTCTATTCATCTCACGAGTATTGTCGGGTACATCATAGAACAAGGTTTCTTTCACCTGTCTCTCATCAGGTTGTACTTTCAATGCATACCCCAATTGCTTCGAGGAATAGTTGGATTATAGTTAATACCACCCCTTACGGCCATGAGAGGCACATTAGGGAATTCTCCATAACTTATAACCACTCCCATATCTTCGATTCTAGATAAATCATGCTTATACCAACCAATATCTTTGGAGGTAAGCCCCATCAACCTGGGAGCCTATTTCATAGTGCTTTGAGTATCAACAAAAGCACCACGATGAGGAAGAAAGATTTTGAACCAATGGTATAAAAATGGATCACAACAATTGACAACTCCACCTTTACCTTTGACACCTCTCACATGAATGGAATGATAAACATCTCCCAAGAGAGTTGGTACTGAATTTTTCAACATGAATAAGGCAACATCATCCTCATCCACAAATTTGACCTCATTGGGAAACAGAACCATCCCATAAACGCAACAAGATAAGATAGCATTGAAACCTGTCCAATCCTTCTTATTGGCCTTGACATTATCTTCTATCAGCAGGAAACTCAGGTGATAACCATACACAAGACCTTTCTTCATACGGTTAGCTTTCACAACAGATTCATCCAAATAAAGGGCGGCAACAGTCTGAGTAACATCAGGTTTCTCCATAGAAGTATGGAAAGGAACTCGATGCAAGATAGGAATATACAAGATAGTAGAGTACTCTTCCAAGGTTTTCTCCAAAAAAAAATTGGGAAACATGAAACATCTCAAGCTTCAAACATAAAATTGTAACAAAGCTTGGAGGGCATCCTTCTGATTCTCGTTGAGAGGAGACTTCACAAGCATAAGTATTCTTCCGTAAGTTTCAATGAAAGTTGTATCATTATCGGGAGGAGATATCTTAGCTAACAGAAGAAGGATATCAAGAAATGGAACATGAAACTTGTAGATGATATGATATATGCGGTTGTCTTTCTGATTGGTATCCATCTTCCAAGGCGGCCCAACAACAAGACTCAAAGACTAGTAATTCTGGAAATAACAAAACATGTATGTAAAAATGAAATTTTTTAAAAAGAAAAAGTGTTTCATGAATGCAACGGGATCAAGGTTCCACATTCTGATCACTGCTATGCTGATAAAAGAACTAAAGTCAGATGTAACAGGATCAACGGTCCAAATCACAACCAAAAATAATCTCATGAACAACGGATCCGAAACTCATAAAATAAATTTGAGACCCACATAGTCATCAACAGAACAAAGTCACCATCATAACAAAGTCACCATTTATACCTGTGTTGAACCCCAAAATTTTCCCTCCCATTTTTATTCAAGATATCTCCTCATGCTTCTAAGATTTTCAATGGCTCAAAACTACTCAAGAGTTGGCTGGTCAAAATTCTCCTCCTAAGCAATGAGTCCACAACTAGGGTTTGATATTTCTCAAGGATGTTTTGGTTTCAAGAGTCTCAAGTGGTTCCCATGGTTCTTCATATGTCTTCAAGGATGTTCATCTCAAGTTTCAAGTCTTACATCTCATGTTTGCTCAATCAATTGCTCAGGTGACTGAAAATCAACTATATTGGACAAAAAGTCAATTGTGGTCAACATACAATCAAACTTCAAAAAATTTGGTCTACATCAACATTTTGAAGTGATATTCATCATTTAATCAATGGTTGATCATGATTCCTCAAGGAAAGCCCTCAAATCATCAAAGGTAAAAAATTGCTAAAATTAGGGTTTTGATTGAAGATGACTGATCATTGACTTTTGACCTAATGGCTAAAATCATGATCTCAAAAGCTCAAATACAAAATCTTGACCTAATTACATGGCTCAAGACATTTCCAAAGATACAAGTGATTGATAGTTGAAGAATTGGATCAATTGATAAAAAGTCAACAGTCACACAAAAGTCAAACTTTGACTTTTTGGTCAACATTGGATTTCAATAATCAAGAATCATCAAAACATTAAAAATTATCAAGCTTGTTCATAAAAAATCAAGAAAGTCAACAAAAGTCAAAAGTCAAGATTTTCAAACACAGAAAAATTTCAAGTGTTTTGTGCTTAAAAAACACTAACTTAACAAGCAAGTTTCCTCAAGATGCAAGTTGATTCAAGGAAAACTTTCAACATGAAAGTTGTAGGGATTGATGAATTCTACAACTTTTTCAATGTGGGATGATCCTCAAAAAGTTCTTAAATCAAGAGATATGAGCCCATGAAGTGGTGATGTTTTTATCTTACACTAAGAAAATTTTTCAACAAGTTTTTTATCAGTCTTTTATCCCAACTTCTTGGCCAATTTACCCCAAATTTACCATTTGATTTAGCCAAAGTGGTCAACATGAAAGTTAAATATCATGTTTCAAGCTTTCCAATCTAAGAATACAAAAATATCATGCTTGAGCTAGAAGTTTCGAAGACATGAAGTTGGGCATCCAATCTTGAAATATAAGTCATTCTTGCAAAACCTAATGACCAAATCTCATAGCCATGCCTTGAAATCTCATTCTTGCAGGCATCTAACCTCTAAATATATCCATAATTAGAAGATTACACAAACTTTTGAGCCATCATCCAATTGGTGCAAGCTTTAACCAAAACATTTTGCCATTTTGAGAAGAAAGGCAAGACTTCCATTTTGATAAAGTTTGCTTTATGCATTTTGTAAAACTCTCCTTGAGCCTCTCACCTGTTTCTTCTGCACACACACAATGTTAAAGAAAGAAGTAACATGCCTACAGCTCCTAATCGTCCTATGGGACATTGTACCATGCCTTGGAACCATGACCTTGCAAGTTACTTCAAAACCATGCTTCAAAACCATAACTTGTTATCTCAAGATTCTGGTTACTTCAAGCCCTCAAACCTTTTCTCTATAAATAGAGAGACCATTTGCAAGCTAACACACGAGTTTACAAGCCCTAAAACACCTTCAAATTCTCTCAAGCCAGAATTGGCATTTTAAGAACTCCATTAAAGCTTGAAATCCAATTCTTCGAATCTCTCATTTCCAACAAGTTCCTTGTGATCAAATCATCCCAAAACTTCATATACATCATATATAAGTGATCCAAACACTTGTTTCATTTCGGTAACTCCATTATCACCATCTTCCAAACTAAAAAACATGGCTTTGCAACTTGACTTCTGATGTACTCTCATGATCAACAAGGTGGGGACCTGGTTATTAAGCGCATTATCTTACCTCAAGGTGATCCCAGAGGCAAATGGACCCCTACTTATGAAGGGCCATTTGTGGTTAAGAACATCTTCTTAGGAGGAGCTATGATTCTAACCACCATGGATGGTGACGACCTTCCTCACCCCGTTAATGCAGACATAGTGAAAAGATACTACGCATGAACAAAGACCCGCAAGGTTGACTGGCCTAGGCAAAATAAGGGCTTCCCGGCGAACCAAAAGGGTTTGGGAAAAAATAAGGGATGAAAATGAAAAAATCTGTACACCCGGCAAGTCGAAAACCTGAAAAGGCGGCTAGGGCAAAAAAGGGGTATCCTGGTGGACTGAAAACCCGAAAGGGCGGTCCAAGCAAAAATTAGGGATCAAAGCGTAACACTATGTCTCATTGGATCACCATGCAACCAGACTTCGGTATCGACTATCAAGCTCGGACGACATTAATCAATCTGATCTACCTTCAACCAAATAGCAAAGTGATGAGATGCTCGAGGACATAAGGGCAATATCAGAGTTGGAACCCAGTAGGATTATTCACTTAGTTGTTTTGTTTAGTTTTTCATAAATTGTGTAAATTCTATTATTCGGCGGCGTTCTCTTACTAGGACGTCAACCTCTTGTACAAAAATGCCTATTTACAGACAAAACTTCAAAATCAATACAATTCATCTTCAAATAAATTTCAAACTGTTTTTCCTTTTTCTGTTTTGTTTTGCAAAGAATGTCAAATGTTCATTTTTGATATATGCACTCGACATTAATTGCCGCTCATGAATATTTACATGCGAAACAAAAGACGATTACTTGTAATATCAGAAACAGGGGCAAATAAGAATTGTCCAAACTGTACAGTTGCTCTATCCACCAGGTAGAAGGTAAATTCAGCTGAAGGATAGGGTTGAGATGCATTCACTCCCCGCAGAGTAAGACAATAATGTTAACTCTCCCCAGTTGAGACTTGCAACTGTGAATGAATCAGTAATATTCTCCCCAAGCAGAGTTTATCTACCATCAGCACCGAAAAGGCTTAATATCCCCGGCAGTCTTAATATTCCCCAACGGAGTATAAGAATATTCCCCGACAGAATACAAGATATCCCTAGTGGAGTTTGAGAATTTTCCCCAGCGCGGTCCGAAAAGCTTCCCCAGTAGAGCTTGGAAAATCATCCCCAGTAAACTTTGGAAGATTGTCCCCAGCAAGTTCAAAGGATTATCCCCATTAGAGCTTTAAAGGTTATTCCCAGCGAAGTCGCAACTGAAGGGTCATCCCCAGCGGAGTTCTTCCCTTTCACAAACATGAAGTCAATCCCCAACAGGATTCAGTATCACCAGCAACGGTAATTCATCCCCAGCAGAATTTATCGGTGGAATCCTCAGCAGAGCATCTCTTCCCCACAGAGTAATCTCCTCATCAGTTTATTCCCCAACGGAGTTATCCTCTCCTGCAGGTTTATTCTCACGAACATCTTAATTAGCTATCCCCAGCAGAAACGAAGAATTCAGCTCTTTTCTCCAGTAGCTATACGGGATTTATTTTCCCCATCCAAAACATTACATTTCCATACATCATGATACATGCATATACGCATCATACAACACAATCTCATTTATTTTGAGAACATCATTGCTTGATATATATCATGCATTGCATACGACTGACCTTTACCTTTCAGGAAGGATGCAATTAAGTTCTCAGCTATGTCGAACTACTGACCGGTTCTTAAATCTCAATTGAATTAGTCTCGGTTGAATTATAGATAAGGTTCTAAATCTAGGCAATTTTCCTCCGTCGTAGTGTGGACGAGTTCTTAAATCTCAACAGAATTATTCTCCGTTGAAGTACAGACAGTTCCTAGATCTCGATGAAGATGTTTCCCTCAGTCGAAGTACTGACCGATTCTTAAATCTCAACTGAATTAGTCTCGGTTGAATTACAGATAAGGTTCTAAATCTCGGCAATTTTCCTCCATCGTAGAGTGGACGAGTTCTTAAATCTCAATAGAATTATTCTCCGTTGAAGTACAGACAGTCCTAGATCTTGATGACGATGTTTCCCTTAGTCGAAGTACTGACCGGTTCTTAAATTTCAAATGAATTAGGCTCGGTTGAATTACAGATAAGGTTCTAAATCTCGACAACTTTCCTCCGTCGAAGTGTGGACGAGTTCTTAAATCTCAACAGAATTATCCTCCGTTGAAGTACAGACAGTTCCTAGATCTCGATGAATATGTTTCCCTCAGTCGAAGTACTAACCGGTTCTTAAATCTCAACTGAATTAGTCTCGGTTGAATTACAGATAAGGTTCTAAATCTCGACAACTTTCCTCCGTCAAAGTGTGGACAAGTTCTTAAATCTCAACAGAATTATTCTTCGTTGAAGTACAGACGGCCCTAGATCTTGATGAAGATGTTTCCGTCAGTCGAAGTATTGACCGGTTCTTAAATCTCAACTGAATTAGTCTTGGTTGAATTACAGATAAGGTTCTAAATCTCGACAACTTTCCTCCGTCAAAGTGTGGACGAGTTCTTAAATATCAACAGAATTATTCTCCGTTGAAGTACAGACGGTCCTAGATCTTTATGAAGATATTTCCCTCAGTCGAAGTACTGACCGATTCTTAAATCTCAACTGAATTAGTCTCGGTTTAATTATAGATAAGGTTCTAAATCTCGACAATTCTCCTCAGTCGAAGTACTTACCGATTCTTAAATCTCAACTGAATTATTATCGGTTAAATTACAGATAAGGTTCTAAATATCGACAGATTTCCCCCCAGATTGAATTACAGACAAGTTCTTAAAACTCAGCAGAGATGTTCTCTCAGTTAAAGTACATGCAAGTTCTTAAATCTCAACAAAGATCAGGCTTCCCCAGCGGAATCTTCTACAACAACAGGTATACAAGCTCTCGCTAAGGAATCCCTTATGCGATCGACACTCCTGCAGATTGCATCTTTAAGCCCATCCTCCCGTCAGCAATCTACAAATGGCATCTGTAAGTCCATTCCCGACATCACCAGGCTGATGCCACTTCATGCGAGTGCAAATTTCTAGGCACTCTAGTGTTCAATCATCTTCCACCTTCGGATCACGAAAGGCACGAAAGCCAATCTACATCCTCAGGTTTAAGAATATTGAACAAGGGCAGCTGTTGTACCCCAAAATTTTCCCTCCCATATTTCTAAAAACATTGCAAAGAAAATCTCCAAGTGGCTCAAGATTGCTCAAGGATTGACCAGACAAGCTATCTCCTATGGCAGTCAACCCCAAATTAGGGTTTTGTGTTGCATCAAGATCCTTGAGTCCAAATGACCTCAAATTCTCCCTAATGTCCTAATATGTTCTCAAGATCGTCCATGTCAAATTTCAAGCCTTGCAGAGGAAGTTTGCTCAATCAATTGCTCAAAGGGTCCAACAATCGACTATGCTAGGGCAAAAGTCAACTTTGACCTAAATACAGTCAAACCTCAATATTTTTTTTCAACATTCTCATTTTGAAGGATATTTAATCATTTTATCAAGGGTTGATCATGATTCATCAAGCATTGCTCATAATTCATCAAAATTCAAAAGTTGCTAAATTAGGGTTTTGTAGGAAAAGTCAACTCAACTTTGACCAAGCATAACTTTATCATACTTTATGAGAAATGACCCATCCAAACCTCATTTTGAATAGATTGCAATTTCCTACAAAATCATCTTCATACACCAAGTTTAAAAAATGCACTCACAAGAAGTTATAAATTTGGACATTATAGGTCATTTTTGAAAGTCAACAAAAACACCTTGTTTGCCAAAGCTTATAACTTGAGCATGGAACATCAAAATGAGATGAAACCAAAAGGGTTGGTTATAGGACATCTCAAGATTTCTAAAAAGTCCAATAACACTTCTGAAAGTTCAAAATTGAAGAAGTTATGCATTGTTGAAGTTGGACATTTTTGCAAAATTGCCAAAAGTCAACTATCCCAAAAACTCAAAATTTTTTCAAATGAGCCCATTCTTTTCCACTTAATTTGAGCTTTCATAGTTTCCCACGTGTCCTAGCTTCAGCCATGAGCCTATATTTTATTTTTATTATTTTATTTTATTTTTATTTGAATTTATTCATTTTAAATCAAATTAAATCATATAAAATCTAATGCCTTGATAACACAAGATTTTTTGGATATTTCAGGCTTTGATTGCAATCTTTAACATCATCAAATTAGAATCACACCAAATCATGGGCAAAAAGGTTGAAATTTGGCAAATTTGGAAGGTTTTAAAGAGGAGATCAAGTCAAATATGTATGCATTGATATGAGAGGATTTGATTCATAATTCTTACCCTAATTTCCTGCTGGATTTTTGCATGGGTGTACCAAATAACCCATTGAGAGTATCCCTATAAACTAGTAGCATTTCTACAAGCCCTCAGTTTATTATGAATTTCTGACCGGAACGCGTGCAATTGCGTTTTTGCCAAGAACAGAAGTGGAGGCAAACGCGCCTTAGGAAAATAATTTCCTGTTGATTTTTTGCATGTACATCTCAAATAATACATTGAGAGTATCCTCAAAGTTTCGTAGTATTTCGCCAAGCCCTCAGTTTCTTTTGAATTTCTGACCGGAACGCGTGCAATTGCGTTTTTGCTAAGAACATAAGTGGAGGCAAACGGGCCTTAGGAAAAGCATTTTCTGCTGATTTTTTGCATGGACATCTCAATAATACATTGAGAGTGTCCCCAAAGTTTCGTAGTGTTTCAACAAGCCCTCGGTTTATTTTGAATTTCCGACCGGAATGCGTGCAATTGCGTTTTTGCCAAGAACGGAAGCAGAGGAAAACGCGCTGTAGGAAAATAATTTCCTGCTAATTTTCTTGCATGTACATCTCAAATAATACATTTAGAGTGTCCCCAAAGTATCGTAGCATTTCGACAAGCCCTCGGTTTATTTTGAATTTCTGACCGAAACGTGTGATATTGCGTTTTTGCCAAGAACGGAAGCGGAGGCAAACGTGCCTTAGGAAAATAATTTCCTGCTTATTTTTTGTATGGACATCTCAAATAATACATTGAGAGTGTCCCTAAAGTTTCATAGCATTTTTACAAGCCCTCTTTTTATTTCCAATTTCCGACTGGAATACGTGCAATTACGTTTTTGCCAAGAACGGAAGTGGAGGCAAACGCGCCTTAGGAAAATAATTTCCTGCTGAATTTTTGCATGGGTGTACCAAATAACCCATTGAGAGTGTCCCTATAAACTAGTAGAATTTCTACAAGCCCTCAGTTTATTATGAATTTCTGACCAGAACGCGTGCAATTGCGTTTTTGCCAAGATATGATTCAGGGCCATGACTTAGAAGGACAAGGAGTCATTCAAAGAGTATGTGCAATATTGATGAATGTCAGGGTCTTGTGTTTTTGCCAAGATATGATTCAGGGCCATGACTTAGAAGGACAAGGAGTCATTCAAAGAGTATGTGCAATATTGGCGCAAAATTTCTGCTCAAGTAAGTCCCCCAATAGAAGAGAAAGAGATGAACAAGGTGTTCTTGAAGACTCTTGAGTCATTTTATTACGAGAAAATGGTGGCAAGTTCCCCCCAGTGATTTAAATGAAATGGTAGGGATGGGCATTCATTTATAAGAGGCGGTCCGCGATGGGGGTTTGTCAAGAAGTGAGGGTTCTGGTGGTTCATCTAAGAAGCAAGCCTATGGGTTCTCCAAAAAGAAATAAGGAGACTCCAATGCTATTTCTAAAGAAAGACAGGGTAAATCCCACAGAAGATATCACCAACATCAGCAACATGTCACTTCAGTGACTCCGGTTGTCAGTATGGTCATGCACCCGTTACTTACCAACCTCCTTAGAGAGCGCATTAATAACCCTACCAACGGAATAATCAAGGGCAGAACCAGAGGAGGGAACCCTTTGATCTTATTCCCATGAGTTATGCTGAATTGCTACATCCACTAATCCAAAAGAACCTAGTACAAACTAGACATCCCCTATTGTTCCTGCAACACTTCCCTGGTATTACAAAGTTGATATGAATTGTTCTTTTCACCAAGGAGCCCCAGGGCATGACATAAAAAATTGTTATCCATTGAAGTTTGAGGTTCAGAAGTTAGTGAGGTATGGTATTTTGTCATTTAAAGACACGGGGCCAAATGTGCAAGCAAACTCGTTGCCAAAACATGGAGGAAATGCGGTTAACATGATTTAAGGATGTCTTAATGAGTCCAGTGTCTTTGACGTGAATCTGGCAAGAGGTAATCTAGTGAATATGCACGTTGCTCTCTGCAAGTCCAGTCATTGCAAGCATAATCATTCAACTTGCAGAGTTTTTAAGGAAGATCCTTGTGGGTGTGTTATGATAAAAGGAGACCTCCAAAGAATGATGGATCAGGGTCTTATTCAAATTTGCCGACCAAAAGTTGAGTATAATGAGATGAATATGGTGGGTGTTTGCCCTGGAAAGTATCGACTTTTTGATATCAGAAATGCGAAGGAATCATTGGTTGAAATGCACTCTAATCTATATAGGCTTGCTCTTATTGTGGATAGTCATGCCACATGTGGTGTCTATTCTAGAAATCCACGTGGATGCTTGAATATGAGAAGAGATATTCAGAGGTTGATAGATGATAGGACTATCACCATCACTTATGACAAGGATTATAATGAGGTAAATATGGTTGAGAGTTATTCAGATGAGCCTATAACTTTAGATATTGACATGGTAACTCCTTTAGAGATACATGAAAAGTGAGTTCAATTGGGGTTGATTGATTTTAGTCACTACAGTTTCCTAGAATGTGAAGAGAAATTTCATGAGTGCGCTACTTTGAGAGCTGATCTCCATATATTGAAGGGCCTAGGTCTGTTTAAAGAATGAGAAATGGTTGTTATTGCTGATAAGAAAAGAAATGCAGAAATGTCTTTTGGTACAGAGGATGAATTCATTGTTTATAAAGGAAGAAATGAATATGCTTAAATGTCATAGTGCCACACTTTGATATTCATACACCCGTGGAGATTGCAAATCGTAGTAAGCCTGCTGCAACTCCTCTTGCCACATGTTTACCTGGACACGTGCCTTACAAATATGATAAAGATGTGCCTTATAAGTATAATGCCACCATATTAGAAGATGGTAAGGAAGTTTCAATCAAGCCTTTGCCGACTGTTGAGAATATTGTTGAAGCTAGTTGAGTAACCCGTAGTGGTCGAGTGTTTGCTCTGGTATCTCAGAAAGTTACTGATGTTGGTAAGCATCCTGTTGAAACTAGTGTTAAGCCTAAGAAAGTGGAAGGTCATAATAATGGTGTTACTTTAGAGAAAGATGTTGATGATCTACTAAAGATTATAAAGTTGTGTGATTACAAAATTATTGATCAATTATTGAAAACTCCGTCCAAAAGTTCTATCTTGGCTATGTTAATGAATTTGACTGCTCACCAAGAATCTCTTATGAGGGTCTTGGATCAAGCTTTTGTTGAACAAGACGTGACTATTTATCAATTCACTATTATTGTGGGGAATATTACCGCCTGTAATAGTCTCAACTTTTGTGGTGATGAATTACCAGATGAAGGAAGGAACCACAATTTGGCATTACATATTTCTGTGAACTGTAAAGAATATGCTTTATACAATGTGCTGATTGATAATGGATATGCTTTGAATGTTATTCCAAAATGTACTACGTTAAATCTTGCCTATCATGGAACTCCCATGCATTATAATGGTATCATAGTGAAAGATTTTGACAGTTCTAGGAAGTCTGTTATTGGAGAAGTGGATTTGCTTGTATGAATAGGTCCGCATATGTTCCAAATTACTTTCCAAGTTATAGATATCTTTCCAACTTATAGTTGTTTGTTAGTTCGTCCTTGGATCCACGAGGCATGAGCTGTTATTTCTACTCTACACCGAAAGTTGAAGTTTGTTAGAGAAGGCAAGGTAGCAATTGTTAATGGTGAAAATACCATGTTGGTGTCCCATTTGTCTTCTTTCAGCTATGTAGGGGCAGATGAAGCTGCTGTTGGGACCCCATTCCAAGAATTATCCATTGAATATGTGAATAAGAGTGGAAATTCTATCTCTTTGTTTAAAGATGCACAACAAGTGGTCCAAAAGGGTCCTAACAATGTTTGGAGTCAAGTCATTAATCTGCCTGGGAACAAGAATATAACTGGATTGGGTTTCTCTCCTCAGACAAATGTGAAGTTGTGAAGCCGAAGTCTGCCTTCCGTCCTTACCAAGACACGTTCCACAATGGGGGTTTCATCAATCCAACTCCTCCAGAAGTTGATGGTATTCTTAAAGATGAACCAGAGCTGGAAATGCCAAATTTTGTGACACGTGGAAGAAGGGTTCATAATTGGATCTCTATTGATGTTCCTAGTCGTGTTCACATTTAGAAGTAATTTGTTTTACTTTTGTTTTCAAAAATAAAAATCCTTTCACTCTGCCCAAGGTGAAAGTGATGTTGTTCGGGCTTGTTTCAAATTTTAAAATCATTAATAAAAGTCATTTTTGATATCCAATTATGTTTTATTTTATGTTTTTTCTTGAAAAATTGTAATCATAAAAAACCTTTCAAAAAAATATAATAACTGTCAATAAAATCTGCATAATCGCATGTTGCATTTATTTGTTTCTAAAATTAAGCATAATTATATGTTCAAATTAATTAAAAGACCTGTTGAAAGCAATGACCCTATGCCCTCTCACAACTTTGAATATCTTGTGTATGAAGCTGAAGAAGAAGTGTTGATTGAAATCCCAGAAGAGTTCTCTCGGTTGCTTGAGCATGAGAAGAATACCATTCAACAATACAAGGAGTCGTTGGAGATTGTTAATTTGGGTTCTAAAAAAAGTCCAAAAGAAGTCAAGATTGGGGAAATGCTTCATCCAAAGGTAAAAAGCAAGTTGACTGAGTTATTGAAAGAGTATGCTAATATCTTTGCTTGGTCCTATCAAGATATTCCTGGTTTGGATACTGATATTGTCGAGCATCGTTTGCCATTAAATCCAAAGTGTCCACCTATTATACCCCAATTTTACCCTAAGATCTCTCATCATCTCATATTATCAATACATCAAGATCACACATTAGAGTTGGTTTTCCCTTTCTAGTTCATCCTATATTTAAGTTTGCTCTTGAGGGATCACCAAGCACCTTGAATTGTGTATCTTGTACATGTTTTATTTATCTAACATCAAGATATATATATATATATATATATATATATATATATATATATATATATATATATGTCTCTTTGAATGTTCGTATTATAGGTGATGACACAATTGCATCCATCTCACCATCTAACCTAGGGTTTTGAATGATGACCATCAATCAAATGTTTCTTCAATGGATTGCAAGAGCTCAAGCTTCAAGGATATGTCTATGATATCTGTTGTACCCCAAAATTTTCCCTCTCATTTCTCAAAGGATCATCCTAGACCCTCAGGTTTGCTTCTATCAAGTTTCAAGTCTTGGATTACAATTTTCTAAGAAAGTCATTCACAAGGGCAAAATGGTCAAAAGCACACTGAAAAGTCAAACTTTGACTTTTGGATCAAAAATCAAGTTTCAACAAGCATATTTCATCAGGACATGAAATTGGTTCATCAAAATAAGAACTCAAAAATTACCTTGAAAAATCAAATTTCTAAACATTTAGAAAATTTTCTAAGTGTTAAGAGCATATGATGCTTCAGAACTTCTAGGCCATCCTACACACAAGTGCAATCTGAATTTGCAAAAACTGTTCAGAATATGACTCTTCAATCAGAACATATGGAAGCAATATTCTTCGGTCAGAACATGACTCTTCAGCATATAGAGGTTACGTTTCTGGTCTTCTACAATTAGAACATCACTAAATCCCAAAACCTCGTTTGAGCAGCCTGCTGCCCTGCTATAGCGTAGTCCTGCAACCAGTTGCTGATCCAGTCCATGCCTGCACTTTCTCAAACCCCATATTTGCACCAAATTAGCATACAAAAGCTGTAATTAAAAAGCAATGGAACAATATGCCAAAAAGGTTTAAATCCTATTTGTTTTCCCCCCAAAACCACAACAAACTCATCTATAAATAAGTTGCTCCATCACACGTTCAAGGGGCTGGCTTTTGGAAAGAGAGAATAGAAAATAGTAAAACATTCGTGAACCCTGAATTCCTAAACAAAACCAAAACCTTTGTTCATCCCTTTGAATCAACGAACATAGCATTTTCTGTTTCGTTGTTCTTGCTGACTCCAAAACATCTGAAGGCAGGAGCTCAAGTCCCAAACACACATTCCAGATACAAGGTAAGTCTTTCTGACTTTGAATCTTTTCATCCAGAACATCATTAAATATGTAAATATCATAGTATTGATGTTGTCCATATCATTTCATAAGTAGAAAAAAATCGTGGATCAGAACTTCTTGAATAAAGCTAGGCTCAGAATTAGGATTAGAACCTCTATGAACTGCTACACTTTTATCTTTCTGATTTGTTGTTGTTAAGAACTGAATAAGTTGCTGATGAGCTGATTAATGTAAAAAAGGAGTTGAAGTGTAACACAGAACTTCTGATTTTCACTCACTGTTTAACACAACACAGAACTTCTGATTTTCACTCACTGTTTGACACAACACATAACTTCTGATTTTCACTCACTGTTTAACACAACACAAAACTTCTGACTTTTTGCTCACTGTTTAACACAACACAGAACTTCTGATTCTTTCCCACTGTCTAAACACAACCCATAACTTCTATTTTTGCCCTCTAACATTTCTTTCAGGATTCCAATGGCATCAACCCATAACTTTTGATCACCTCTGACGTTTCTTTCTGAGCTACAACACACAGCGTCAAAACTTCTGGTCCCCTTCATTTTCGTGTTTAGCAATGTGTTGATCCTGTTTTCATTAAGTTTTTCCTTTTTCTCTCTTATTCTTATTATTTTCAGTATTAATTTTATTAAACATAAAAAGGGCATAAAAATATTTTCTTTTATCAACTAGTTATTTTCCCTTTAATTTATTAAGACAAAAAACTATTTTCAAAAACAAATCCTTTCCTTTTTTTATATTGTACAATTCAATATGGTTGTAATAGACAATTAGGATTTAAAATTCTTGCAAATCCCCATTTGTATTTTTGTACCCCATCCCTAAATAATGTAATAGTGTAGGACTTTACATTTCCATAATTTATCGATTTCAAATATAAATGCTAGTAATTAGGGTTTGTATGGTAAGATATAAAATCAACAAATAGATAACCCTAATCAAGACAAAATGCATGTAAATAAAACACACTTGCACACTAGCACCTATAGGGTAATCCCACTTTGTTGCCTTTCGGAAAATAGTCATGTCCCTCGAACATGGGAGTTTTAGCAAAGACCCTCGATAAAAGATCGTTGTCCCTCGATGACCCTTAATATTGCCTTCGGTAAACGGTCTAGTCCCTAAATGACATTGCTAAAACGTCCCATGGATTGCCTTCTATGACTATACAAACGTCCCACGACCGTCCCTTCACATCCAATGACGGGGCTTCTTACCAAATCAATGGTAAGATAACAACATCTAAACGAGGAAAATAACATTTAATACCTTTTGAGTAGGTAGGTTACTCCTAGTTGCTCGCTTGCTCACAAAAAAAACATTTTACACCAACTTCACTTTGAAACATTTTTCAAAAGACAAATCACTCTGTACGCGTTTGTTGTACCCCAAAATTTCCCCTCTCATTTCTCAAGTAATCTCTTACAAGATCTCCTTTGATTCAAGACTGCACATGGGTTGATCAGCTCAAGACACCTCCTCAAGCACTGATAACTGAAAATTAGGGTTTGAGTTTTCACAAGGACAAATGGACTTTTAATTCCCCATATGACTTTCATGGATCATTTTGGACCCTCAAGATTGCTCATGTCAAGTTTCAAGTCTTGGATCACATTTTTGCTCAGTCAATTGATCAATTGACCTAAAATTAACTATATTAGAGAAAAAGTCAACTGTGGTCAATTTACAGTCAAACTTCATAATTTTTTTATCCATATAAACATCATGAATTCATATATGTAATTTGATCAAGTTTGGATCACAATTCCTCAAGAAATTTGATCAGATCATCAAAAGGGAAAAATAGTCAAATTAGGGTTTTGACTGAGGAAGTGCAATTTCTAATTTTTGACCTAGCAGATGACTCATTGGTTTAAGAAATGATCTCAAGGTTTAAAATACTTCATTTTGACCTAATGGTATGACTTAAAACATTTCTCAAGATCAATTGGTTGATAGTTAAATTTCAGTTAACTGATGAAAAGTCAATTGTATACTGAAAAGTCAAATTTGACTTTTTGGTCAAAATCAAGTTTCAAATATTACAATTCATCAAGACATGTCAAAATATGAAACTTGTTCATCAAGAAATCAAAAATTCGAGATTTCATTTTGAAAAGTCAAAATTTCTAAACTTAGAAATTTTTCTAAGTGTTGAAAATTCATGTTTTTTTCATAACTTTGAGCCAAATTTTCACCATGATGCAAGATGATTCAAAGGAAACTTCCAACATAAAAGTTGTAGATCTGAATGAGATCTAAAACATTGTTGAACATAACTTTTTCTATAAATTCTTTGCTTTCAAGTTATGATTTTGTGAAGACATGTTCATGAAACTTAAAAAACTTAGTGAAATTTTGCCCTAATTTAGGCAGGATTTTGACCTAACTTCATGGGAATTTTCACCTAGTTCCAAGATGAATATTCAAAAATATCCAACATAGAGGTTTTAGAGTATGTTACAAGCTTTCTAAAATGTCCAAGAACTCATTGAGATCATACTTGAGCTAGGAGAATCGAAGGCAATAAGTTAGGGTTTCAAACTAAAATTACAAGCCATTTCTTGATGAACACATAATCCAATCTCAATGTTAGGCTGCATAATCTTTCTTCGCAGACCTTATAACTTGTGTATATATCCATAATTAATGGATTACACAAACTTTTGAGCTATAATCCAAGTGGTTTAAGCATTGTCCAATTTAAATTGCCATTTTGGGAAGAAAGTTAACAATGCCATTCTTGAAAAGCAAGCTTTATGCACAAAGTCAATTCTTGAGCCTCTCATTTATTCCCTCTGATCACACTCCATCTACAAAGTCGGAAGCAAGTTTGTTTAAAGAATAACCACTCTACAATAGCAAGTACAAAGGGCATTGAAACTTGATTTCTCAAGAAAATCACATGTTAAGCTTAAACATGTGATTTTGAATTCTGATCAAATACAAGTCTCGAAACTTGTTGCTTATAAATAGAGGCCCTATTTGCAAGCTAACACACGAGCTTAAGCACCCTATAACTCTCTCAAACACTTGCAAGCCAAAAACTATCCAAAAACACCATTAATGTACAATTTCTGACTTTGAAACCAGAACTCACAATTCCGTCGTGCGTTTTCCTTCCTAATCAATAACAAAGCTCCTATACATCAAATATAGTCTATCCTTGTCCCTGTTCTATAACTGTAACTCCATCTTCACCATCTTCCAAACTCAAAAACAGAGAACTGCAAGTTGACTTCTCCAGACCATTCCAGCCATCCATTGCTCAAGCTAATCATTGTATTAGCTTCCTGGGAACTTGAGGAAGCTAACCTGATCATTGCAGCACTGTGAATCAAGCTCCTTTTCATTTCACGATTTCCAGTTTTTAGGTATTATTTCTGAACTTCTATCTTTCTATTTAGGCATTATTAAGCTTGCATTTGTGAAGATAAAATGTAGACATCATTGCCTTGAAACTGTACATGTCCATAGATTTCATTTATATTGCTTGAGTAGTGAGAATTTGAAGTTTGAACTTTCTGAAAAAGTTAGGTCAAAATTTGGTACCATTCAAAATTCATGCTCATTTTTGATTTATAGTGTTAGTAATTTACATTTCTGGAATCGTTGTGGAATTTGGAACAAGTTTGATGTTTACATTTTTGAAAATGGATGAGAAATGATGAAGTTGCAGATGTTCAGGCTGGAGGTTGAAGATGAAGTTATAACATGGACTTAGTTTACTTTAAGTTTATTGATTGTTGTATAACTGACGGATGAAACAGGCCACCCCGGTGGTACAAGAAGCGTGTGCATATTAGGAGGTCCTGGGTTCGAGCCCCAGCGAGACCTTTTACCCCTTTTACACTTCTGTCATTTTTGTTGTTGTTTGGACCAGGTAGCGCTTGGGCATCCTTGGCTGGGCCTAACAGATTTGCTCCATTTTCACCCCCTGCTTACTTTTGCATACTGACCCAATTTCTTTTTTTATTTTATTTTAATTCATTTTATTTTCTTATTTTATTTTATTTCAATTTTCTTTATTATTTTTTATTACTATTATTATTATTATCATTATTATTTTTATTAATAAAAAAATCCAAAAATATTTTATTTATTATTTTCACACTTATATTTTATTTTCTCTATAAAGACAAAAGACAAAAAAACATTTTCTTAACAAATTAAATTTCTTTCTTTTATGATTAATAATTAGATTTAGGGTTAATTATTTATTTATTTTTTATTTAAAATTAACTTAGAATTTAGTTTTATTTTAATTAATTAATTTTCATATTTTATTTTATTAAACTTAAAACCTTTCACAAAAAACCCTAAAAATACTTTTTAACTTATTTTCTTTCCTTAATTAATTTAGGTTTAATTTTATTTAATTCTAATTAATCATTTTCTTAATTAGGTCAAAATTAAACTCTTTCATAAAAACCAAACAAAAATCATTTCTTTTCCATTTATTTTCTTGCACATTTATTCAATTACTTGTACATTATTCAATATGGTTATAATAGATAATTAGGTTTAATTTTCTTGCAATCTCCATTTGTAAATTTGTATACCCCATCCCCTAATGATGTAATAGCGTAGTAATTTTACTTTCCGTAATTTATCGTTTTAATATAAATGTTAGTAATTAGGGTTTGTATGGAAAGATAAAATTAACAAGTAGCAAACCCTAATTCAAGATAAACAATACATGTAAATTAAATACACTTGCACACTTACACTCCTAGGGTAAACTCCACTTTGTTGCCTGATAAAAATGGTCATGTTATGCATGTGAGGTATCTTAGCAAAAACAATCAAAATACAAGATTATAGTCCCTCGATGATGCTATCAATGTTGCCTTTCAAAATGATATTAGTCCCTTAAAGAGAAATGCTAAGATATCTCACAACATTGCTATCATGACTATACGATGGTAAGATAGCAATATAAAAGGAAAGGAAGAAATGAACAAAGACTTTTGAGTAGGTAGATTGTTCCTAGTTGCTTGCTCATTTTCAAAACAAACATCCTTGCTCATTTTCAAAGCAAACACCAAACGCTTTCAAAAACACTTTCAAAACATAAAATATTTTCAAAAGTCCAACACTTTGTATACGTTCTTACGAACGAGAACCATTATAAAGTTTGCCTAAACGAAGGCGCCTTTTCAAAATACTTTTAAAAAACCCACACAAAGTACATTTTCAAACAAAAGCAAGTTATCTAGCAAGCAACTAAGAGCCCATAGATAACTATGGATGAAAAAGGTGCTAATACCTTCCCTTTTCATAATCTACCCCCCGAACTCAAGAAATAATCTCAAAGGTCTTTCCTGTTCCTTTCAACCTTTCCTTTTTTGGATAAAAGAAAAGTCGGTGGAGACTCTTGCTAACCGCAACATTTGCGATAAAACACAAAACATCCAAAGTCAGTTCTCCCACCGTATTACAGAACTGGAGACTCTGCTGGGGATAAACTTAAAAGTGAGGTTACCTTAAGGCTAGATCACCTTTACTTGCTTTCATTGTTTAATTTGTTTGCTTTACATTTTGGTCCCTTGTTTGGGCTTGTTTAAATCCTCTAACCGGATTTAGGATACCTTATAGGTAAGTAGAAATACATTGTGGAAACTGTACGGGGGTATACCAACATGGTCTAAGCAATATCTACATTAGTGTGACACATTTATGGGTACCGGTAGCCCTTGAGTAGTCAAGGAGAATACAGGGTCGCTGTGTGGTGTCATGAAGCACTAACTGACTTTTAGAACCTTTACTTGACCAAATTGGCCATTAGGACGTAGTGAGATAGCCAGCTTTGGTGCAGTCTGAAGTTGGTTGATACTCGATACTACACTCATTGAGATTTGACTTCTTGGGATATTCCGGTCGCTGTGAAAGAGGCTTGCGCTGAAACAATGCCTGATAAGACAAATCCGTGATATTGAGATCCCTTAGAACCCGATTAGTATTTCTAAGACAAGTTTGAGCCAACTAAACTTCAAGAGGGTACTTACCTTTGAGACTCTATGAAAGCCTAAACCTAAGGACTTGTTTGCCTTGTTTGTATATACTTATTTGTACATGACATCATAAACATCATAACATCATACTCATTCTCACTAACCATTTCAAGGATTATTGGGATTTATCTTTGTTCTGTTTTGTAGCACATGGCTTCTATCCGCAGGAATACTATCCAAGTCAATCTTGTAAGAATTCCTCCTCAACTTAAAGAGTTAGAATCAAGGGTCCCTGAAAATTCTTCATTCACCGAAAGACATGGTCGCCTCCTAAACTTGGTTACCTCCAATACTGATGAAGATATGATGAAGGTGCTTTTCCAATTCTTTGATCCTCTACACCATTGCTTCACTTTCCCTGATTATCAGCTTGTACCTACTTTGGAAGAATTCCCTCAACTCTTGAGGATTCCAATTCTCAATCAATTACCCTTAAACGGTACGAAAAAAGCTCCAAAACCTGAAGAGATTGCCCAAGCACTACACTTGCAACAATCTGATATCACAACTAATTGGGAAACAAGGAGTGGTGTCAAAGGTTTCTTAGCCAAGTTCTTATTCGAGAAAGCTCAAGATTGTTGGAACTATCTGAACTTACAAGCTTTTGAAGAAATCTTGGCCCTTCTTGTCTATGGGATGGTTTTGTTTCCAAACCCTGACCAACTCATAGATGTAAATGTTGTCAAAATCTTCATGTCTCGCAATCCGGTGCTTACTTTGTTGGGAGATATCTTACATTCTTTTCACTCTCGCACTATGAGGAAGATAGGGACCCTCATGTGTTGCACTCCTCTCTTGGCTAGATGGTTTATTTCGCATCTTCCCCGATCTGTGTTGAAGAACGAGCAAGGTTTGAGATGGTCCCATAGGCTGATGACGCTCAGACATTCAAATGTTCATTGGTGTTCTCGATCCTTGGAGAATGTTACTATCATCGAACATTGTGGGGAATTCCCTAATGTCCCTTTGCTTGGAATTAGAGGAGGTATCACTTATAACCCTTGCTTAGCCTTATGACAGTTTGGTTATGCCCGAAGGGATGGTCCTCATGATATGCTCATCCAAGGAGTGGTGTTTGACTACGAGAGCGACGATCAAGGATACCGTTAGAGGTTTATACGAGCTTGGAGGATGGTAAGAAAAGTGGATAGTAAGACGCTAGGACACAAGAATTCCATTCCCCTTGAGCCTTACCTTAGGTGGGTACGAGCTTGTGCTCGGAAACTTGTGATGCCTTATCCCACCATCTTACCAGTTATCATGGAACCTGTGGTTGAAGGAGATGTCCCATACACTGTCCAACATCCTGACATGCCTACTTCTATTGAAGACTTGCAAAAAGGGTGGATTCAGCTAAAGGAAGAACGAGATACTTTCGAAGCTCAATTCTATGCTAGTGAGAAAAGGGTCTTGGAGCTTACAAAGCAGCTACACGAAGAGCAAAGTGTGAACGCCTATCTCGCGCCGAAGAGGATGTGTCCAGTCTTTTTATCTTAGAGAGTTATTTTATAAGCCCAAGAGGCATGTTGTAATCATTTTGAACTAATTTATGAAAATTGACGTTTGTTCATTCTTTGTCTATATAAATTTAAATGTCATAAATCCTTGAAATCATTTACATATACATCTTCCATGCATCATAACATGGCAGGTTTTCACACAACAAGTTTACTTATCTTTCTGCTGTTTATTTTAGCCTTATCAAACTAGCATTCCCCATTACTTATAACGTTCAAGACGGCCTTAACGCTAAATGACGAGGTTATGGTTTCTCAGCCCTTGACAAGGCGTATGCTAAGATAAATAAGCTGAAGGGCGTAAATGAGAAGCTGAAGGGGGACATCCTCAATCATGAGACAAAGTTTGAGGACCAGGTTCAAATTCTCAAGGATCTGAACAATCTGCGACCCAGCTCGATGCTGCGACCAAAGAAAATGAGTGCTTGTTCTCCAGGATAAAGGATCTGGAAGGGACAGTGGCCCTGGCTGAAGGTGTGACCGATGCAGAAAAATCCATGGCGACCAGGGGAGATTAATCGCGTGTATCCAAGTGCTAGAGAAACTTGTTGTGGACACCCTCAGCTATGGATTTAACACAGCCGTGGAGCAGCTAGATTTTTTGAGAGTTGGTGGTTGAAGGCGCGGGGCCATTTAACCAAGTGGTTGATGGGACAATTTTCTATCCTCCTGACGATAGTCCCACAAGGGATAACGACAGGGAGGATGAGGTTTAAAATGTTTCAGGCATGCGTGCCTGTTTTTGCCTAGTCTGGACCAACTTCTTCTGGATCAATGTTCGGAGTAACTCTGCGTAACTCATAGGGATAGATTTGAAGGGTTTTGTCCTCTGATTCTGCCCTTGACTTCCCTAAGGGGTTGGTCTTTGATAAGCAACTGTAGTCGGAACCACATTTACAACCGGAGTTACCGATGACATGATCTTTATTATTGGCCCTTAAATAACCATCTTTTTATCGAATGGACTATTTATAGGATGACCATAAAACTTTGTACGATGACAATCTATGCACTATTTATAGTCAGCTTTCCAAATTTTTATGTTTATATAACCATCTTTGCATCCTTATATCTCATTCATGTGTGGACTAAAATTGGAAAGCTCGGGATTATTGGAAATAGGAAGCTTCACACTTCATCTTTCTCCTCGAGGAGTCATCCTCAAAAAGTCCATAGATTGTGAGATATTCGAGGAGGAAGTCATGAATTCATTAAAATCAAAAATCGGGTACTTAGTGGAATTTTGAGCAGTTTTTAAGATGGCCAAATGATTGATTTTAAGTGCAACTTACGCGTGGGTTCAATTGTTATTTCTAAATGCCATCAACTACAAAGTTACTCTATCATTTTCTCTTTACCATGATACCAAGAGAGCACCATTTAGTTCATTATGGAAGAAATTAGAGAGTCAATAAGTGAAAAAGATGAAATGAAGATTTGATATTTAACTTAGTGAAATTTCTGATGTCATTATCAATTTCGGTATCGTGACTTCGTGGCTAGTTTTGAGATTGTCCCAACCACTTTCTCAGCTCGAGATCAACATGAAAGTTGCTCTACAATCTTCAATCTTTCAGTTGACACTAAGATCTCATCATGAGGAGATTTATGGTTCAAGATACGATTTCGTAAAGTAGACTGCATGGCCATGGACTGTCAACTCAGCATGTGATCATATTTTGCCTCATAGTGCATTGGTGTGTGTTCCTGACCTCATATGGTTGTAGCATTATAGCAGGCAACATGTTATTGCTTCATTTGTCCACACATAAATTGATTATGCAGGCATGATGGTAAGAGTTGGCTTCAAATAAGTTCACAAAAGTTGTTAAATAAGTTTAAATGAGCAATACCATAAGTTATTATATTCCTCCCACATTGAGTCCACACAAAAAAATATTCCTCACATCCATCACATTAAAACTGTGGAATACACTCTCTCCCATTCTCTTATCAATTTGAAGCAAGAGGAGAAATACTGAACAAAACACCGGGCGCCCAGACCAGATTATAAATTATCATCACTATTTTTATGTTAAGCTGAGTTACATTTTTCACCACATTCATCATAAAAGTCAGTTATAACCATCACAGATTTAGTTACATAAAACGATTACAGAGCTCAACAAACTTTTGGCTCTTGCCATCAACATTGAAATCATGAAGAAGCTTTCTCTTCTCTCCCCTGAAAAAATACATTCCTGACTCTTTAGTGTCTTAGGAATTTTATCATGATTTTCTATAATTGGCTTTCATTTTCTTTTAATTGTTTTTTTGTCAATATGCTTAGAAGGGATGTTCATATGACACCTTCCATGTTTTGGTGCAATTTTTTATCGGTTCTTGACAAATTAAAAACTGAAAAAATATGATTGTGATTCTTTCATGCCTTAGGTATTTTTAGATGATTTTTTCCAATTTTATTTCTATTTTCTTTTAAATCCTTTTGGTAAAGGTATCCTATTTGACATATCATTTAATTAAGGCTTGTGTTTGATGATTGTTTATCATTATTTTGAACTAATATTTTTGTCATGGTTAAAGATTTATTTGTCAATGGTTTATATATTGATTTGGTATTTTTTTTTGTGAATTGAATCATTTTTCAATTAATTTTAGGAGCCACGATGCATGTTTAATTAGAAATACATGCTTGTGTAATTGTTTGATCTTTAAGCTTGCATTTATGCAATAGCCTAGGATTTTTTTTTGACATGATAATGTACATAATAACATGTCTTGTGATGTAATTCCATGATTTTTGAGGTCTCTTTAGACCTTTGTTTAAATTTCTCTTTTGTAGTCACACAATAATGAATAATTGTCTACTTGCCTAGTTTGGAGTTGATCTTTGGTGTGTCATGCCTAATTGTTGGTTTGATGTTTAATTGACTTCTTCTTAAACATGTTACCATGTTTAGGTATCTTTTATCTTGATGTTGAGCCCATAATTGAGTCATATGCTTAGTGTATCATGATGTTTGACCTTTAATTGTCAATTGACTAATTTTGCGCTAATTTTGGCACATAGTTTGCTATAATCATGATCTTTCTTGTAAATTTTGTTTAATATCAATGACTATAGGTTAGCTACTGCCTTGTAATATACTCCACCTTGTTTAACATGAAATTTACTTGTCTCCCAAGTTTTGATTACTTTGTAAAAGTTTGAAAGCATGTTTCTCCTTCATCACTTGAATTGACCAATTGTTTGAACTTTGTTGGCATGTGATACCGTGTGATTCTTTGAAATTCTAAGGAATGTCTTCTAACTTAATTCTTTCTTAAATGTAGATTTTCCTTGTTGCCATAAGTGAGCAGGCTATAACTTTAGTGGTATAGTTCTTAGGAACTAGTTTGACATTTGTATAGTTTCATTAGCCTTCACTTGCATGATTCCTTTGCAATTCTTCCTCCATATTTGGGAGATGTTTATGTGATATTTAGGATGTATACTTTCTGCCTTGGTTAAGCCTCCCCCTTCCTAAGTCCTATCATCTTTGTACATTAAGCATTGGTGTTATCCTTATATTCTAAGCCTTTAGTGCTAGTGAAATTTGTTGATCACTTTTGAATTGGTTTGTAATATCTTAGGGTATAACCACTTATGCATGTCCCTTAGAGTAACATTAGTTTTTTGTGTGTGACACATTCATGCTACTTGATTGATGACTCAAAGTATTCATTAGGGCTTAGGCTTGTTTGATTATTGCTTGTGTGTTATGTGATACACTTAGGTGTTTGGTAGGCTTGTGAGTCATTTCCTTTTGTTGTTTATATTCTTATTTTGTCTTTGTATGTTCCCTTAGGTTCATTTGGTTCATCTTTGAATCAAGGTAGACATTAGGCTTTAAACCATTCATGCTAACATTAGGTAGATTTTCCCTTTTGTTAATCCAAACTTTATGACCACCGTTGTATGATAACATTAGAAATAGAATCTCCCTTATATTTTTAATTCCCCTTTTTGCATCCTTAAAACTAAATCTCTTTTTCTTAATCAAATGTTGAAAACACATAACAATAATGATGTGAAACATGTGGCACGAGCCTTAAGCATTGGGATAAGTATGAGGGGCTGCATTCCTAACCTTGTGCTTCCTTTCGATCATAGTTTTTAATGTGGTTCAAATCACCAAATACTTTCTCAAGGTAAAAAAGACTAAACCAATTCAAATATTTTGCCTTCGGGCTGCCTTCGGGCCTTTCTTTTAAGAAAACCTTTTCAGGTAAGAACATGTTAATTTCTTTCTATGACAACGCGTGAGTCTCCAAAGGTCGAGCTGCAGTAGAATGCAAAATTAGCATCGTTCATTAAAAAATACAAACAAACAAAAAAATTTGATTCAAACTACGATGCTCTGATTCCTAAAAAAGGATACGTAGGCATTAGGTTGCAGAGTCTAAGCGAGCATAACTATTTAAGACCTTTGTTTTCCCTATATTTTTCTTTTTCATTCACGCATTTCTTTAGCTTGTAGGTTTAGATAGACACACCATTTGATTATAACAACAAGAGAGGGTCCCGTGGAGTACCGTGGACGTGAGGGGTGTTAATACCTTCCTCTTGCGTAATCGACTCCCGTACCCTTCTCTTGATCGCAAGACCTTGTTTTCTCTCAAGTTTACTCGATGTTTTCCTTTCCGTTATTTAAGATAAATAATATTCGATAGCGACTTCATTGTTCATTTTCCTAGTTGTCTCACATAGATCTAAAAATCATGTTAGCATAAGATTGATTAGATGTGGTTTTGCCTAAATCATCTAGTTTTTTGATTATATGTGAAAACCCCATATGCTTGGAGGCCACATTTTCACTGGGTTCCATGCAAAGAAGTTCATATTCTTTTGTCAAAGTTTTTATCTTAGATTTATTGAAGTCTTTAGTTACCTCATGGAGAACTTGAAGAGTGTCCCACATTACCTTAGTTATCTTACAATTTGATATTGAAAAATATACATCCACACTCAATTAAGATATGAGTATATTTCTCGCTTTCAAATCATAAGATGACTTTCTAATCTCACCTTCGTTTCATTCCTGTGGTGGTTTATTAACGGATACGTCATAAACAATCTTTTGAGGAATAAATGGCCATTCTTCGATGGCTAGCCATAATTGTAAATCCACTTATATAAGGTGTATGTACATGCAATCATTCCAACATGCATAGTTTTCACCAATGAAACTTTGAGCTCTATGTATGCTCCCTTAGGATTAATTTTCAGCATATTAAATAACTTTTGGGGTTGTTAAACCTTATCAAAAGAACAAGATCTTAATGACAATTATTGGTTTGAATAGGGATAATTGTCAAGAAGGGGGTTGAATAAATCTAACAGCTAACACAATTAAGCAAGAAATCTAAAAGGGGGTGAGAGAGAGTGTAGGGAGAGAGAGAGAGAGAGAGAGAGAGAGAGAGAGAGAGAGAGAGAGAGAGAGAGAGTGTGTGTGTGAGAGAGAGAGAGAGATTGCACCAGAATTTATACTAGTTCAGTGCTATTGTCATCACATGCTCTTAATCCAGTCTTTGAGTCTTCGATAGTAAACCATCGAAAATTTGATTCTTCCATTATGATATTTTGATTCAAGTTTGTGTTAAAATAATAGAATGAAATGATAAAATAAATTTTCTAATCCAAACTATCTTCTTTGTCGCATCTTGATTGAACTTGTCTATAACTGACTACTGATAAGTACCAAATTTGTGTTAAATATGTCAGCACTTATCTGGTTATTTTATAAGTAATTATAACAAAAACCCTCGATTTATCTATGAAAAGTAAAGAAATACCGGTTTGTACTTTTCTTGTTTGTTTTTATCAAAAACAAGTGAAAAGAACTGGAAAAACACGAATCAGAACGAAGAAAATAGAGAAAACTAAAACCCTAAAAAATCAAGGCTCGTTGGGTCCTATTTACAAGCACACTAGGCATATTCTAGGGTTGGGTGGAAACACTTGGTGCAAGTAATTCATGGTGAAGCAAAGGTTAACACGTTAGTCGAACGGATGATGCGTTGAGCGAACAAAGACGGCCAGAACATGTGGAAGACATACAAGCATTGCTTGTTGAAGAAGAAAAGCTGATTGGTCATGGTGTTAGAACAGGGTTGACACATTGGACGAAAAAACTGTGTGTCCAACGCGAGGCACAGAATTTTGTCTATAAACAAAATTCACAATATACCCCTCATTATTGGTCTAAGATTTTGAATTTTTCTCGTGTAAAAAAAATTGTTTTGTGTTGCTTGTCACAACTTTATACCTATTATATCCTTGTTTTACCATCGTAACATGATTCCCTTGGCTTTATGCTCACGATGACGTTTGGAAGAGGAGTCTTTCCTTGATTGTCTTCGAAATTTTAGAGATTCCATAAACCTTTAGCTAAATTTTGAATCTTCATTGCAATTTTTTTGCATTACCCAATATGCATCTCACAAGAAACAATCCCCGTGTATCTCCTTTATTTGGCTGTCCGCTCTATGATGGACTCATTCCCCAATTCCACACTTTCTTCAGCAACTCCCAACGCTGACTTGCGGAAGAATGTCTCATCAGTAAAACTCCTTCAATTTTTCTTGTATTATCATTAATATTTATGGAAGTTATCTTGGAACACCTACACGTATTAGTTTAGGCAGAATCACTCGCAACTCCTTTGGGACTTGATAGAGTGGTTTTCCTAACTCCATACCAAGTCTTCAGATATCCTCTAGGCAGAGTTAGGTCATCTAATGTAGTCTCTAGCTTGCCAAAGAAATGGGTTTTCATGTATCAATTCGCTACACGGATTCATTCCATTGTATTAGACCCATTGATACTTACACAAATAAGTATGATAAGCATGCTGAGTTGATTCAAAACATTAAAGATATGTTAAGTGAAAACAGACATTTTAGAGTTACTATCCTTTGGAAAAGACACTCAAAGTATTGGTTTCATAGTGAAATTTAGTGTTTTTCAAACCTCAAATCTCATAATGCATCTTATAACTTCAAAAAAAATATTGAAATGTAAAATTGGAGGAGGTAGTGGCAATGTCATGAGATTTTGACTCTAGACTAGAGTTTACAGCACAAAAACTTAAGGGATCATCTCAAACAAAACAATGATGTTATACAAAACAATAAAGAAGAATCATTTCCCTCTTTTACTATCATAGATTAACTAATGATATTCTTTTTGTATTAACGATGGAGATGGTGGAGTCATTGTTACATCTTTACCGCTTTCAAGAGTAAAACTTGTGTCAGATTTGGTTGATACTACTACATCTTCTCTATCCAAATTCGAAGTTGAAACTTGATCACAAGTATCAATTTCTTTCAAACATAACTTGTCTTCCAAGATATCATAATTATTCCCAGTCCTCGTTTCTTGAGCAAGAGAACACCAACAACAGCATAACCAAAGTGTACAATCAGAAACCGATGGTTTCCAAAACAGAAATCGTATGCAGGAAAATTGAACCTCTTTCTCATTTGTATCCTCCAAAAGCCACCATAAAGTAAACCACAAAAACAAAGGATGATTCCAATAGCTATTAAAGCCATTCTAACATTATCATCATCAATGTTACCAGAAGCCAATACAAATACCCAAAAAGGAGCCATACATAACAGCATAAAAGTAGCTATATGAACATACATGTTCCCAAATCCAAGTCTCTCCAAGTTCCAACCGAACACAGAAAAAATGCAGAAAAGTGAGAGAAATGATACAGATATATCATGCCATATCTCAAGTATTCCTCCACTCCAATTCGGTCTATTTTCTAATTCTATTACTTCTCCCTGTTGATCTTTAGATGCAAATGCATACTTTTTCTCAAACGGTTTCGTAATTTGATCTTGTGATTCTTCATCCTTCTCACAATCATAATCCTTCCCAAGTGGACTAAGAATAATGTAGAATCCAGCTATTGTCGGTGTCGCAATTGCAACTAATATAGTAATTCCAACTCCAACTGTCGGTCGCTGAGACCTTGTGTATCCTAAATTTAGACCACAGAGTGCATATTGAGCAAAACAGTTAACATGAAGGAGAATAACCACTACCATCATATGTCTCCATTCATGTGGCTTAGAAGTACCATTTTTGCAGTAAATCATTCTAAGTGTAGAAATGTCATTTGTTCTCCATCTACACAAAAGAACAAGATGGTGGAACCTCTTTGGGTGTTGATACAAACACATAAGTGTAAAGAGTGCATTTAGTACTTGGTTATTTATCTCAAACCATGTATTCCTCTCCGACTTAGTTTTGAGCACATTATTCAACATTCCTGTCATGACAAAGAACAGAATCGCACTCGAAACAGCTACGCAAACTATCCATGCGAAAAGGGCCATGTTCATCGGGTTTTTGATCTATTCCACGCACATTTTCTTGACTGAATTCCATTCAAGTTTCTGAGCAAACATCCTATGGAAACGCGATTTTAGACCATTGGAATATGGAGAAGGCACAGACCGTGAAATAAGGTCTTTCTCATTAGCAAGGTGCTTTAACTTTGTGTGAGGATTTTCATTGCTTGGTAATGTGTCTGTAGAGTTTGAAATATCTACAGAAGCAAACTCCTTCACTTGCCTCCCATTAGATTCTTCAATTTCACTTTGGGGGCTTCTAATACCATTATCAACCGGAATCATTATGATATTGAACTTTCAGGCTTCACAATCAGAACCACATCACCAATGGTATAGGTATAGAATAATTACTGCAAAATACACATTAGTATGATTTGTAGTAAGATTTAAGTCCATAATAACCTCTATAACACCGGCACAGGGTGTTTGTGTCGTGTGTGGAACCATCGTACACTTCAGATTATGTTTAATATATTATTTTTTTTCAAATTATTATCGATATCCACGTATCAGTGTCGTGTTGCCTGTCCTTGCATGACATAACAAGTTTCCAAGTTCCAAACAAATTACAAATCAAGAAATGACACATACAATCTAAAGTAATCCAGGAAATAAAACTGTGGCCATAAGAGAACAATTAATCTCAGAACAATAACATAAAAAATTCAAAAACATTTAATAAGATAATTGAGTTTGAGTATGTAGTAAAGTGAGTGAGAATGCGTCGTACCTATGATGATGTAGGGGTTTTTGGATGGAAGTGATTCCATTTGAGTCACAATAATTGTATTTGGTAAAGTTTAATCGATTGTAAAGTGTTGAAAGTAGTAATTCAAAAACATGGAATGCGAAGAATGAATAGTCGTAGGCGTAGCAGGTAAGAACAATGAGAAATGGATTCAAATATGCGGTTGACATCTGCCAGAAAAAGAAAAAAGTGAAAGAAGGATTGAAGATTGGGATTGTGGGTGGAAAGGAATTTTCTCTTTTTGATTTTTTCTCTGTTTCATTTCCATTTCCATGCAAGAGCCTGTTGCCACGTAACACTTCGTGTAATTACTGTTTATTCCGAATTCAAACATTCGGTTAACGAATAATTATTCATTATTATCACACATAAAATAGTAAGAGTTTTTTAATTCACGCATACTTAAATTAATAAAAGTAAAATCTAAGATTTAAAATTTAAAAGAAAAACATATGTAGACCAAGTTTATAAATGTTACTCTGATGCATGGAGAAAGAAACACATGAACTCCTTAAAATTATATATATATATATATAAAATAAGAGTCAGGATTCATTGACACTAGATGTAAGAATTGATCAAATAATTATATTAAATAAAATAAAAGTCTATTATTTTTTCTAAAAAATAGACTATTTATATAATTGTTTGATCGAGTGCTATTAACCGTTGAGATATGATGTAAATCTATTAGACCTACACTTAATGTCAATGAACGTATCTCATTCATTGAAACTAGTAGGAAACTTGTGTTATTGTATGGGTTCCGTCTGAAATTATATTACATGTCTATGAGACTATCATTTATAAAGTATGAATTTATTCTTCAATTGATTAACATTCACATAGTTACAAATATAAGCTAATAATGTGCACTAACTTTTAAATATTGATTTGTATTTACAATAAACCGTACAACTGATTCTCTAACTTCAATTATAAACAATATCGCACGGATTCCGTCTAAATTCGTATTACACGCTGTGATATCTCATTTGTTAGTTTTGAAATTTGTTTTACCGATTATAAACATTCACATAATCTCATATATAAATTAACAATATGTATCAATCTTTATATATTGATCCAAGTTGTATTTTTAAATATTTATAAAATAATACACTTTTTTGATACAATATAAGCGTTTAGAACTCGTGTGTACGTTTATAAAAATATTTGCAATTTATTCCCGTTTATAAAAATAATTGTATCAACAATAGACTTTTTCTCGTTTATAAAAACATTTTTAACTTATTCTCGTTTATAAAATTAATTGTATCAACATTAGACTTTATCCTGATTATAAAAATATTTGTAACTTATTCTTGTTTATAAAATCAATTGTATCACCAATTTATTTTTTTCAGTTTATAAAAATATTTGTAACTTATTCATATTTATAAATATAATTGTATCAACAATAGATTATTTTCAATTTATAAAAAATAGGAGAATACTTAGATACAATTTCATAGGTGTGGTTCATACTTTTCTCCAATAAAAATATGACAAATATACTTAAATATCTTTTAAGAAGTAAAAATAAGAAGAAATTGCATATGTGAAAGAGGAAATTATACATTTGTCATATTTTCATTAGGAAAAAAAACATAAATCACACTTAAGGAAATGTACCTAAGTTTTTTCCTAAAAAATATTTATAACTTATTTCCGTTTATAAAATCAATTGTATCAATAATAGTTTTTTACCCTAATTAAAATGTTTGAAACTTTTTTCGTTTACAAAATCCATTGTATCAACATTAGACTTTTTCTCGTTTATAAAAATATTTGTAATATATTTCCATTAATAAAAATATTTATAACTTAGTATTTTCCCGTTAGTTAGTATTTTTAATGATAATAAATAAATAGAATTGATTAAATATGTCATAAAAATAAAAACTTTTAAACTCACATTTAGATAAATATAAATTTATTAATATATATTTAAGAATAGCCTTTACAATAAAATTTATTATAAATTTTAAAATAATTTAACTTTTTTAAATATTTGTGTGAAGATATTTATCAATTTTTATTTTAACAACAAAAATTTAAATCATTAAATTAATATCTAAATATCAACTCTAAATTATATGTTTTATATTTTTATTAAATATACAGGTAAGGTACGTTCTCTTATAATTAAAATATATATAATTGATTCATGACAAATCATAATTGTCATATTTGGTCTTCCATAATATATATGGAACAAATTTTAAAAAAAAAATTAGCCAAAATTTAAAAAAAAATTCTGGAAAATTTGTTTTCCGAAAAAAGGTAAACAAAAATCCTGAATATATTTTTTTTCATTTTTTCCAAAAAATAAAATTTTTCGAAATTTTAACCTAAAAAAAATATTTCGAAAAATACATTAAGCAAATAAAAAAAAGTAAACAACATTTAATAATACAAAACACAATATTAATTTAAAATGAGAAAACAACATTGTGTTATTAATTAATAACACAAAAATTTGTGTTTTTCGCACCGTGTAGCAGAACTGGTGTTATTTGTGCTTCTCTCTTATAATCATCTTAAAATAAATTAATCTCAATGGAGAGATAATAGATAATAGATAGATTTAAAACACACTACTAATATCTATCTAATTAACAAATAAAATATAAAAATTTGTTCCTTATTAAAGTACTTATTTGAAAAAATATAGGATAAAAAATCGTGATATTCCCATAATCTTTATGTTGATGACATGATAGCCAAGTCTCATGGCCCTGACATTCATCATCAACAGCATTGACACCTTGACCGTGTTTGAGCATTGGCTCCGTTATCACATTAGGTCTTTTTGGGGGATCAAACTCTATCTCTTTAGCCTCGATAAGATCTTGTATCTTATTCTTCAAGGCCCAACAATCGTTTGTATCATGCCCCGGGCTTTCAGAATGATAGGCACATCGAGCATTCGGGTTGTAGCGAGTAGAAGCTGTATTAAGGTTTTTGGGAGCTTCCTTTAGGGTCACCAGATTATACTTCAAAAGATGTGACAGAACTTGGGACAAGGTCATGTTGATTCATGTGAATCGTCTCATGGGCGCCTCTGGCCTACATTGATAATTTCCCTATTGATTTGGTATAGGATTAGAAATCATAACAGCCCCTACCATCGGGCGATGTTCAGTTTTCTTTTAATTCATATGGTCGTATGCAACACTAACCTCTTTCTTTCCGGTAAAGGCTTTCTTCATCGTGCTCGGGGATGCATCTCTTTGAATTTTGCCACTTTTTATACCCGCTTCTACCCATTCATCAGTCATGATTAATTCAGTAAATCATTCGAGGAGCTTCCGATCAGGTGGTTGAAGAATGGACCAGATAGCGTGCCTAAGAACATATCCACCAAATCTCTAGCAGATAGAGGGGGGTGGACTCTTCCCGTGAGATCCCGCCATTTTTTAGCATAGGTTTTGAAACCTTCACCTGTACCCATTGACATGCCTTGCAACTGTGTCCGAGTTGGAGCTAAGTCAACATTATACTAGTATTGCTTGTAAAACGCGGCAGCCAAATATTCCCAATTGTGAATATTGGTCCCTTCCAACTGATAGAACCAATCCAACTGCGTCCCTGACAAGCTTTCTTGGAAGAAATGCACCCATAGGTTCCTATCTGCAGTATGAGGTTGACTTTTCCTGATGTATGATCTTAAATGCAGCTTTGGACAAGAGACTTCATCATATTTAGCGGAAGTGGGGACCTTGAATTTCTGCGGGATGACAACCCCTGAGACAAGTCCTAGCTCTTTAAAATCCAATTCGGGTACCCTTTGGATTTACATAGCATTGAGGCGATCTTCTAACTGTTTGTATTTATCGTCAGCTGGAGGATACTGCTCTTCAGAATAATCAACCTCTTCTTCTTCTTCGGACTCTGGATGGTCATTCACTTCCTTGTTTTTTCCTTCTTGATTATCCCCTTCACCCGATGATGTTGTGAAATATAGAGTTCGTCTGGCTAGTCCTTTGAACCTTCTTCCCAAATTCAAAACATCGGTCGGCTTCTTCGCTTTCTTCTTCTTTTCTTTGATCAGTAGAGTTTTCAAATCCTCTTGTCCTTTTGCCAGGGTCAAGAACATTTGTTGAAACTGAGCGTTCTGCGCCTGAAGATCTTTTACTGTCTGTTTTATATCCATCTCACTGAAATAAATAGTAAAAAGATAAGGAGACCTGTTGTAAGAAACCTGTTTGTGTTATGATGAATTAATAATGCATATGCAAATGATTTCAAGGAAATTAGAGATTTAAATTTGTTTTAGACAAAAGGAAACACACGTTATATTAATAAGTCCAAGTTTGAGTACATCGTGCCTCTTGGGGCTTACAATGGAGAAAATAAAATACAGAAATAAAAATTCCTAAGACAAAAAGGTTGAATGCATCCTCTTTGGTGCGACGCAGGCGTTCAGACTCCGCTCTTCATAAAGTTGCTTGGTGAGTTCAAGAACCTTCTTATCACTGGCATAGAATCGGGATTCGAAAGTATCTTGTTCTTCCTTTAGCTGAATCCAATCCTTTTGCAAGTCTTCGAGAGAGGTAGGCATGTTGGGATGAAGGACAGTATACGGGACATCTCCTTCGACCATGGGCTCTATGATAACAGGGAGGATGGAGTGGTAACGCATTACGAGGCTCTGAGCACGAGCTCACACCCACCTAAGATAAGGCTCAAGAGGGATAGAGTTTTATGTCCCAATATCCTACTATCCACCTTGTTTACCATCCTCTAAGCTTGTATAAACCTCTAACGATAGCCTTGATCACCGCTTTCGTAGTCGAACACCAAACCTTGGATGAGCATCTCATGAGGACCATCTCTTCGGGCATACCCAAATTGTCGTAAAGCTAAGCAAGGGTTGTAAGTGATACCTCCCCTAATGCCAAGCAGGGGGCATTAGGGAATTCCCTAAAATGGTAAATGATAGAAGTATCTTCCAAGGATCTCGAACACCAATGAATATCAGAGTGGGTGAGGGACATTATCCTTTGAGACCATGTCAATCTTTGCTCGTTCTTCAATGTTGATTGAGGTAGGTGTGAAGTGAACCACTTGGAGAGTAGGGGAATAAAACACAAGAGAGTACCTCTTATTTTCATGGTGCGGGTATGGAAGCAATGTAAGATATCTCCCAGCAAGGTAGGTATAGGATTACGAGAGAGAAAGACTTTGATGGCATTTACATCTATGAATTGGTCCGAGTTGGGGAATAGAAACAAACCATAGGTGAGAAGGGCCAAGACATCTTCAAAGGTTTTAAAATCCATATCTTCCTAGAATGAACGAGCCTTCTCCAATAGAAACTTGGCTAGGAACCCTTTGACTCTGCTTCTTGTCTCCCAATTTTCTATAATGTCGGCTCTCCTCAGATGCGAAGCTTCGGCAGTAACCTCAGGTTTTGGAATCCCTTCTAGGCCGGTGAATGGTATCTGATCAAGCACGGGTACTCCTAATAGTAGAGATAACTCTTCTAGTGTAGGTACCAACTGATAGTCAGGAAAGGTGAAGCAATGATGTACGGGATCAAAGAATTGGAAGAGCACACACATCATCTCCTCTTAGAAATTGGAGGTAGCCAAACTGAGGAGTTAACCATATTTCCTGGTAAAAGGAGAATCTTCGGGCACCCTTGATGCTAACTCTTGGAGCTGAGGGTGTGCTTACACGAAGCTGATTCGGGTGATGTTCCTTTGGACGGGATTCATGGCCTACAAAACAAAGCAAAGATAAATTCCTAAATCCTTGAAATGGTTAGTGAGAATGCTTATGATGTTATGATGTTCATGATGTTATGTACAAGTAAGCAGGTTCTTATGTACATACAAAGCAGACAAGTCCTTGGGTTTAGGCTTGCATGAGGTTAGTAGGTAAGTACCCTCTTGAAGTTTAGTTGGCTCAATATGTCCTAGTAATAGTAATCAGGTTCTAAAGGATATCAATATCACTGACCTTTCTTTTAGTCATTGTCTCAGCACAATCAATCTTTTCTTACGGTCAAGATATCCCAAAAGTCCAATCTCAATGAGTGTAATATCGAGTATCAACCAATTTTCAGCTTTCCACCGAAACCGGTTATCTCACTACGTCCTAATGGCCAATTTGTTCAATTAAGGTTCTAAAGTCAGTTAGTGCTTCATGACGCTGCTCAGCGGCCTCGTATTCTCCTCGATTTAACACAAGGAATACCAGTACCAACAAATGTGTCACACTAACGTAGCCATTGTTTAAACCATATCGGTCTATGCCGTACTGTTTCCACAATCGATTGCTACTTACCTAAAAAGGTGCCCTAGATCCGGGTAGAGGATCAAAACAAACCCAAACAAGGAACCATAATGTAAAGAAAATAAAAGAAAACAAAGGAGAGCAAGTAAAGGTGATCTAGCCCTAAGGTAACCCCACTTTTAAGTAATTTCCCCAACAGAATCGCCAGTTCTATAACACGGTGGGAGAACTGACTGGGGTGTTTTACGTTTGATTGCAATGTTGCCGTTAGCAAGAGTCGCCACCGAATTTTCTTTTATCCAATAAGGAAAGGCTGAAAAGAACAGGAAAGACCTTTCGAGATTATTTCTTGAGTTCAGGGGGTAGATTATAAAAAGAGAAGATGTTAGCATCCTTTTTGTCTGTAGTTATCTACGGTCTCTTAGTTGCTTGCTAGATCACTTGCTTTTTGTTTGAAAGTGTGTTTGTGATATGGGTTTTGAAAGTATTTTGAAAAAGAATGTCTTTGTAATGGTTCTCGTCTCTATAAGAACGTTGTAATACGGTGGGAGAATTGACTTGGGATTTTTTGCGTTTTATCACAAATGTTGCGGTTAGCAAGAGTCGCCACCCACTTTTATTTTATCCAAAAAAGGAAAGGTTGGAAAGAACAGGAGAGACCTTTGAGATTATTTCTTGATTTCGGGGGGTAGATTATGAAAAGGGAAGGTATTAGCACCCTTTTCATCCATATTTATCTATGGGCTCTTAGTTGCTTGCAAGATCACTTGCTTTTGTTTGAAAATATGCTTTGTGTGGTTTTTTCTAAAGTATTTTGAAAAGGCGCCTTCATTTAGGCAAACTTTATAATGGTTCTCGTTCGTAAGAACGTATACAAAGTGTTGGACTTTTGAAAATATTTTATGTTTTGAAAGTGTTTTTGAAAGCGTTTGGTGTTTGTTTTGAAAATGAGCAAGGATGTTTGTTTTGAAAATGAGCAAGCAACTAGGAACAATCTACCTACTCAAAAGTCTTTGTTTATTTCTTCCTTTCCTTTGATATTGCCATCTTACCATTGATTGGTAAGAAGCCTTATCTTTGGATGTAAAGGGACGGGCGTGGGTCATCGAATAGTCATGATAGCAATGTTGTGAGATATCTTAGCATTTCTATTTGAGGGACTAAGATCATTTTGAAAGGAAACATTGACAGTGTCATCGAGGGACTACGATCTTGTATTTTGATTATTTTTGCTAAGATACCCCACATGCATAACATGAACATTTTTATAAGTCAACAAAGTGGAGTTTACCCTAGGGGTGTAAGTGTGTAAGTGTGTTTGATTTACATGCATTGTTTATCTTGAATTAGGGTTTGCTACTTGTTAATTTTATCTTTCTATACAAAACCTAATTACTAACATTTATATTAAAGTGATAAATTGCGAAAAGTAAAATTACTACGCTATTACATCATTAGGGGAGGGGGTATACAAATTTATAAATGGGGATTGCAAGAAAATTAAACCTAATTTTCTATTACAACCATATTGAATAATGTACAAGTAATTGAATAAATGTGCAAGAAAATAAATGGAAAGGAAATGATTTTTGTTTGGTTTTTATGAAAGGGTTTAGTTTTGACCTAATTAAGAAAATGATTAATTAGAATTAAATAAAATTAAACATAAATTAATTAAGGAAAGAAAATAAGTTAAAAAGTATTTTTAGGGTTTTTAGTGAAAGGTTTTAAGTTTAATAAAATAAAATATGAAAATTAATAAATTAAAAGAAAACTAAATTCTAAGTTAATTAATAAAAAATAAATAAATAATTAAACCTAAATCTAATTATTAATTATAAAAAGAAAGAAAATTAATTTGTTAAGAAAATGTTTTTGTGTCTTTTGTCTTTATAGAAAAAATAAAATATAAGTGTGAAAATAATAAATAAAATATTTTTGGATTTTTTTATTAATAAAAATAATAATGATAATAATAATAATAATAGTAATAAAAAATAATAAAGAAAAGTGAAATAAAATAAAATAAGAAAAAGAAAAGAAAATGAATTAAAATAAATAAAAAAAGAAATTGGGTCAGTATGCAAAAGTAAGCAGGGGGTGAAAATGGAGCAAATCTGTTAGGCCCAGTCAAGGATGCCCAAGCGCTACCTGGTCCAAACAACAACAAAAATGAAAGAAGTGTAAAAGGAGTAAAAGGTCTCGCTGGGGCTCGAACCCAAGACCTCTTAATACGCGCGCGCTTCTTGTACCACTGGGGTGGCATGTTTCATCCGTCAGTTATACAACAATCG
The DNA here is from genome assembly GCA_948472305.1 of Vicia faba. Classification (NCBI taxonomy): domain Eukaryota; kingdom Viridiplantae; phylum Streptophyta; class Magnoliopsida; order Fabales; family Fabaceae; genus Vicia; species Vicia faba. The sequence goes on along the minus strand of OX451738.1, from coordinate 417,304,278 downwards.
ATAAACTTAAATTAAACTAAGTCCATGTTATAACTTCATCTTCAACCTCTAGCCTGAACATCTGCAACTTCATCATTTCTCATCCATTTGCAAAAATGTAAACATCAAACTTGTTCCAAATTCCACAACATTTCCAGAAATGTAAATTACTAACAATATAAATAAAAAATGAGCATGAATTTTGAATGGTACCAAATTCTGACCTGACTTTTTCAGAAAGTTCAAACTTAAAATTCTCACTACTCAAGCAATATAAATGAAATCTATGGACATGTACAGTTTCAGGGCAATGATGTCTACTTTTATCTTCACAAATGCAAGCCTAAGAATGCCTAAATGGAAAGATAGAAGTTCAGAAATGATACCTCAAAACTGGAAATCATGAAATGCAAAGGAGCTTGATTCAAGGTGCTGTAATGATCAGGTTAGCTTCCTCAAGTTCCCAGGAAGCTAATGTAATGATTAACTTGAGCAATGGATGGCTGGAATGGCCTAGAGAAGTCAACTTACAGTGCTCTGTTTTTGAGTTTGGAAGATGATGAAGATGGAGTTAAAGTTATGGAACGGGGACAAGGATGGACTATATTTGATGTATATGAGCTTTGTGATTGATTAGGAAGGAAAACGCACAAGGTAATTATGAGTTCTGGTTTCAAAGTCAGAAACTGTGCATCAATGGGGTTTTTGGACAGTTTCTGGCTTGCAAGTGTTTGAGAGAGTTTTAGGGTGCTTAAGCTCATGTGTTAGCTTGTAAATATGGCCTCTATTTATAAGCAACAAGTTTGGAGACTTGTATTTGATAAGAATTCAAAATCACGTGTTTAAGCTCAACATATGATTTTCTTGAAAAATCAAGTTTCAATGCCCTTTGCACTTGCTATTGTAGAGTGGTTATGCTTTAAACAAACTTGCTTCTGACTTTGTATATGGAGTGTGATCAGAGGGAACAAATGAGAGGCTAGAGAATTGACTTTGGGCATAAAGCTTGCTTTTCAAGAATGACATTGTTAACTTTCTTCCCAAAATGGAAATTTAAATTGGACAATTCTTAAACCACTTGGATTATAGCTCAAAAGTTTGTGTAATCAATTAATGATGGATAGATACACAAGTTAGAAGGCCTTCAAAGCAAGATTATGCAGCCTAACATTGAGATTGGACGTGTTCATCTAGAAATTTGCCTTCGATTCTCCTAGCTCAAGTATGATCTCAATGAGTTCTTGGATATTTTGGAAATCTGGTAACATCCTGTACAACCTATATGTTGGACATTTTTGAAGATTCATCTTCGAACTAGGTGAAAAATTTCCATGAAGTTAGGTCAAAATCCTGCCTAAATTAGGGCAAACTTTCACTAAGTTTTTTAAGTTTCATGAACATGTCTTCACAAAATCATAACTTGAAATCCAAGAATTTATAGAAAAAGTTATTTTCTACAATGTTTTAGATATCATTGATATCTACAACTTTCATGTTGGAAGTTTCCTTTGAATCATCTTGCATCATGGTGAAAATTTGGCTCAAATTTATGAAAAAAACATGAATTTTAAACACTTAGAAAAATTTGTAAGTTTAGAAATTTTGACTTTTCAAAATGAAATCTTGAATTTTTTATTTCTTGATGAACAAGTTTCATATTTTGACATGTCTTGATAAATTGTAATCTTTGAAACTTGATTTTGACCAAAAAGTTAAAGTTTGACTTTTCAGTGTATAGTTGACTTTTCATCAGTTGACTGAAATTCAACTATCAACCAATTGATCTTGAGAAATGTTTTGAGCCAAGCCATTAGGTCAAAATAAAGTATTTGAAACCTTGATATCATGTCTTAAACCAATGAGTCATTTTCTAGTTCAAAAATCAGAAATTGCACTTCCTTAGTCAAAACCCTAATTTTGACCATTTTGCCCTTTTGATGATCTGAATAAATTTCTTGAGGAATTGTGATCCAAAATTTATCAAATGACATATATGAATTCATGATGTTGATATGGATAAAAAATTATGAAGTTTGACTTTAAATTGACCACAGTTGACTTTTTCCCCAATACAGTTGATTTTAGGTCAACTGATCAATTGACTGAGCAAAAATGTCAACCAAGACTTGAAACTTGACATGACAAATCTTGAGGGTCCAAAATGATCCATGAAAGTCATATGGGGCATTAAAAGTCTGTTTGTCCTTGTGCAAACTCAAACCCTGGTTTTCAATTATCAGTGCTTAAGGAGGTGTCTTGAGCTGATCAACCCTTGTGCAGTCTTGAATCAAAGGAGATCTTGTAAGAGATTACTTGAGAAATAAGATGGAAAATTTTGGGGTACAACAGATGCCCCTGTTCAATCTTCTTAAACATGAAAAGTTAGATTGGCGGATCCGTCATTCGTGACTTGAAGGTGGAAGATGATTGAACACTAGAGTGCCCAGAAATTTGCACTCGAAGATGGATTGGGAATGGGCTTATAGATGCCATTTGGAGGAATGATGGTAAATATCGGAAGAAGTATCAGCACAAATCTTTGGTCGATTTATACTAAAACTCGATGTTTACCTATGGAAAAAAGGGTTAGTTAAATGCATATGCATGCATGATGTTCATAAGGTGAATGAGGTTATGTTAAATGTGTTTTGTATGTATATGCTATGATTTACGAATGTGGGATGCATGATTTGTATGGGAAAATAAATCCCTGACTGCTGCTGAGGAATTCTGAATCCCGGATTACTGTTGGGGATTAAGAATATACATATCTTCAAACTTTGTTGACATAATTGCTTCTGTCGGGAATTAACTCTTGAATGTTAGTTGTTATCTGGTCGGATCCAGGCTTCACAACTTGCTGAGGATGATAAAGTCAACTGCTATCTGGTCTAATCCAAGCTTCACGATAACTTACTAGGGAAGAATGAATTAACTGTTATCTGGTCGGATTCCAGGCTTCACAAAAGATTTATTGGGGAGAGTGAAGTTAGGTTGTTATCTGGTTAGATTCCCAGCTTCACAATAACTTGTTGGGGATAAGGAAGTTAACTGTTATCTGGTAGGATTCCAGGCTTCGCAGTAACTTTCTAGAAAGGATGGAGTTGAACTGATATCTGGTCGGGTCCTAGATTCCTAGTAACTTGAAGTGGTAACTACTATCTGGTCAGGTCCAGGCTTCATAGTTTTTTGAAAAGTTATACTATTATCTGGTCGGGTCTAGGCTTTATAGTGTCTTGCTGGGGATTGTAGCTAGTTGTTATCTGGTCGGACTCCAGGCTTCACAATAACTTGCTTGAATAGATGAAATTGAACTGATATTTGGTCGGATTCAAGCTTTACAGTAACTTAATGACATTAAACTGGTATCTGGTTGGATTCCAGGCTTTGCAGATTTTGAGGTGGACGAAGTTAATTGATATCTAGTCGGGTCCAGGCTTCACAATAAACTTGTCTGAAGAGATAGGGTTGAATTGATATCTGGTCGGGTCTATGTTTTACAATAACTTGCTTGGGAACTTAGTTGTTATCTGGTCGGGTTCCAGGTTTCACAACAAACTTCTGAGGGGAATTACTATCTGGTCGGATCTAGCATTCACAATAACTTTCTTGAAAAGATGGAAATTGAGAAGTGATATCTGGTCGGATCCAGGCTTCACAGTAACTTGTTGGGGTAGAGGAAAACACTACTGGGGAAAAGAAGTTAAACCCTGGTCTGGTTGAGTCCAGGTTCTTCAATATTTCGAAGATTTAAACTATTATCTGGTCGGGTCCAAGCTTCATAGTTTATGAAAGGTTACACTATTATCTGGTCGACCCCAAGCTTCAGAGTGTCTTGAGAAGTTAACTATTATCTGGTCGGGTCTAACCTCCATAGTAGCTTGAAAAGTTGTACTATTATCTGGTCGGGACTAGGCTTCATACCATCTTTTGGAGATAGTAAAGGTTTTGTTGACGTCTTTACTGGGTATTAGGGGCTGTGTTCCTCTGATTTGTAATAGTCTAAAAGGCAAACTCATGCTGGAGAGGAAAGACTCAGCTGGGAAAGACAGACTCAGCTGGGGAAGATAGACTATGTCGGGGGGATTTGTTGTTCATTGATTGTTGTATGTCGTATGTTGTTTGTTGGGGAAATAAATCCTGTTGATGAATATTTGATGAACTACTGACGAGGCGAGTTCTTTTAGGAAGAGATCCATAAGGCTTCTTCTTGTAGGATCAACCTAGCTGGGAAGAGAGCTATCAAGGGATTGAGACTCTGGTTGGAGATCAACCTTTGCAAAGAGACTTTGTGGGTAACTTTGTTGAGGATTGGTTTATCATAGTCGGTCTTGTGGGGATAACGTTAATGAAATAACTCTGCAGGGATATTCCATATACATTAAAGAGATGATTGTTGCTGCTTAACAGGACATACATGTGCCAAACAGTTTTAATTATGTCCATATGCATATGTTCGTTCAATTTTAGTCATTGGACAACTTTGCATTCAAAACAAAAATAGAAAGTTTGCACTTCAAAGTATATTTGTATTGATATTTTTCCCATGAATAGGCGTTTTTGTACAAAGAGACGGAGATCCTAGTAAGAGGAAATCGTCGAAAGGAAAACAAAGATTTAAAACAAAACAAATAGCCATGTGGAAATGATCTCATTGCATTCCAAGTATACTATTGCCCCAATATCTTCGAATGCCCCTTGCCGTTGACAGAAGTTGATTGGATTGATCTTGGACCGTTTGAACTTGGATCTTGGTGATAAAAGTTGATTGTGGTGATTCAACGGGACATAGTCATACACTTTCAATCCTTAATTTTTGCTTGGACTGCCCTTTCGGGTTTTCAGCCCACCAGGATACCCATTTTTGCCCAAGTCGCCCTTTTGGTTTTTCAACTTGCCGGGTGTACAATCTTTTGCATATATCCCTAATTGTTCCCAAACATTTTGGTTTACCGGGATGCCCTTATTTTTCCTAGGTGTGTCAACCTAGCGGGCCTCTCATGCTGAGTCAGTGTATTTATTCATCATATTCATATTGTATTATGATATAATAGATGTAAACAAGTTCAATATTTTTTCTTCTTCTCATTCACCAAATTTTAGGTTAATTCTTCGCCAAAAAACTAAGTTAAAAGACTATTAATAAATGACACACATTTCATATACATTGGTAATAATTAAAATTATATAATGAGGCCCGATAGTATATTTATTCACCATATTCATATTGTATTATGGTATAATAGATGTAAGCAATTTGAATATTATTCTTTTTCTCAATCACCAAATTTTAGGTTACTTCATCACTAAGAAACTGAGTAACAAGACTATTAATTAATGACACATATTTCATATACATTTCTAATAATTCAAATTATATAATGAGTCTCGATAGTGTATTTATTCACCATATTCATATTGTATTATGGTATAATAGATGTAAACAATTTCAATTTTTTTTCTCAATAACCAAATTTTAGGTTACTTCATCACTAAGAAACTAAGTTAAAAGAGTATTAATTAATGACACATATTTCATATACATTGGTAATAATTCAAATTATATAATTCAGCCCGATAGTATATTTTATCATCATATTCATATTGTATTATGGTATAATAGATGTAAACAATTTAAATATTTTTCTTTTTCTCAATCACCAAATTTTAGGTTACTTTATCAGTAAGAAACTAAGTTAAAAGACTATTAATTAATGACACATATTTCATATACATTGGTAACTGTCTCAGATACTAAGACATGTTTTTGCCAAGATACTCTAAAAATCCTTATACATCGGTTTGAGACTTGGCTATCATGTCATCAACATAAACCTCTATCTCATGGTGAATCATATCGTGGAACAAAGATACCATGGCTCGTTGATAGGTTGCCCCAGCATTCTTCAACCCAAAAGGCATCACCTTGTAACAGAAAGTGCCCCACTGTGTGACGAAGGTTGTCTTTTACATGTCTTCGGGTGCCATCTTGATCTGGTTGTAGCCAGAGAAACCATCCATGAAGGAAAATATCTTGTGTTGCACGGTGTTGTCAACCAGAACATCAATATGGGGAAGCGAGAAGTCATCCTCGGGGATTTCCCTGTTCAGGTCTCTGTAATTCATACACATCCGTACCTTACCATCCTTCTTAGGTACCGGAATGACGTTAGAAACCCACTGCGGATAGGAGGTGACAGCTAAGAACCCATTGTTGAACTGTTTCATGACCTCTACTTTGATTTTCTCTGACATTTCAGGGCGCATACAGTGGACTTTTTGTTTAACCGGAGGACAATCTTCTTTGGTCGGCAGACAATGTACCACAATATCAGTGTTTAAACTAGGCATGTCTTCATATGACTAGGCGAAGATATCAACATAATCGTGCAACATCTGTATCAACCGCTATTTGACCTTAATCTCCAGATTTGAGCCAATCTTAACTTCTTTTCTGTCTACCTCTATGCCCAAGTTTATCGTCTCAACTGGCTCTTTATGAGGCTGTATAGCCCTCTCTTCCTGCTTTAACAGTCTAGTAAGTTCTCCAGGCACCTCACAATCTTCCTCACCTTCGTCGTCGGCTTGGTTGATCGGATTTTCGAAGTTATAAATGGAAATAGCAGAACTGTTATCAATGGTATCCAGAGTGAATATGGATTTGCAGTTTGATATGTGAGTGCGTGTAAGAGCGTAGCTGTATTGATAAAGTGAAAAGCAGAAAAGAAAAACAGAGAGCGCAAAATTTGTATGCAAGAAACGTACAATGTTTTATTGATGACATATGGAAATGACATATAATAACCCTCACAAATAAAACCATTGTGCCTCGGGTAAAACACAAGGCTATATAGTTTGAATTATTTATTACAAAACTGAAAAACAAGTAATACAATTATTGATGAACAAAAGAAATCGACACAAAATCTTTGGCCGTCTAGTTAATAGGTCCGCCGTTGGTAGTAGGGTAGATCCAACTGTCAATATCAGAATCCTCATCATCGTCTTCTATAGCATTGACCCCTCGATTACTGATGCGCAGAGGAGGTCCTCCAGCCCGAGCATGTAAAACAACCATTTGCGCTCATGAAGTAAAGCCCAAACCAAAATTTTCAATTTTATGAGGAAAATCAGGGAGCTGTCCCCAAATGGTACACCCACCTTCTTCAACTACTGCTCTGGCGTCCTTGAGAGAAGCCATCTTCAAAGGAGGTTTGGTGATCTTCGGCGTGCTGGTGATAGCCTCGTTGATGCCATGATCTGGGGAACCTCTTCAAAATTTTGACAAGGGGTTTCTATGAATTCCCCGTTCATCTCCACATACCTGAAAGAGTTCAAGTGGCTTACCATATACTCTTCTTCACCATGCACGGTGACAATCTTCCCCTTCACTGGATACTTCAGCATTTAGTGCAGCATCGAAGTAACTTCCCCAGCTTCATGGATCCAAGGGTGACCCAACAAACAAGAGCACAATGGCCTGATGTCCATCACGTAGAAGGTGGATTCAAATGTCTGGGAACCCACTTTGACAAGGATTTCCACCTCCCCGTGCACCATTATTTTTGAGCCATCGAAATCCCTCACCACAATGTTACTGGGCTTTAAGGTCAAACCTTCATAATCTAGCCTATCAAGAGCCTTCTTTGGGAAGAAAATTTAGTGACGATCCAGTGTCCACTAGCACATGAGCCATAGTAGTGCCCCTGCATTCGATCGAGACATGCAGAGCATCATTATTCTTTCTCCCCTGTGGTGTCAAATCGGCATATGAAAAACCCAACCCATTGTCAGTAGTCAAACTGGCCACACAGTCTTTGAATTGGTCAGCGGAGGTTTGTTGCGGCATATGCACAATCTTGAGAAATGCAATCAAAGCCTTTGCATGGGCCTCAGAACACAATAGCAGAGACAACATTGATATCTTCGAAGGGGTCTGTCCCAGCTGCTCGACCACATTGTAGTTGCTCTTCTTGATTATTTTTAAAATTTCCTCCATTTCTTGCTTAGAGGATTCCAAACCAAGTTTTCTAGGTGCCTCCGTTCGGGCAGGCTCACCTATAGCTTCTTTGCCCCGAGTCCCAGATGACTCATCGACAGGGGTAACGATTGGAGTAAGGATGAGAGACGTAGCAGAAGTGCTGGCGGGAACAATAGATGGAATAACAACAGGCTTAGCAACAATCTTTGGGGAGATCTTGGGAGAGAAAACCTGTTGTTTCAGCAGAGTAGTCGGTGAAGCAGCGATACATCTATTAAGAAGAAATGGTAGTAACAAAAGGTCATGTCGTTTGGATTGAAGAATGCAGGGGCAACATATCAAAGGGCTATGGTAGTTTTGTTTCATGATATGATCCATCATGAAATAGAGGTATATGTGGATGATATGATAGCCAGATCACAAACTAAAGAGGAACATCTCAATCACCTGTACAAGCTACTCTAAAGGCTGAAAAAGTACAAGTTGAGGTTAAACGTTAACGACTGCACATTTGGAGTACGATCTGGAAAGCTTCTAGGTTTTGTTGTCAGTAGTAAAGGTATTGAAGTTGATCCTAACAAGGTAAAGGCCATCCAAGAAATTCCAGTCCCCCACTCTGAAAAGGAAGTTAGAGGATTCTTGGGTTGTCTTAATTACATCACCCGCTTCATATCCCACTTGACTGCTACTTATGAGCCAATCTTCAAACTCTTGAAGAAAGATCAAGTAGTCAGATGGAATAATGAATGCCAAGTTGCCTTCGACAAAATCAAAGAATATCTGCAAGAATCTCCTATTCTTATGCCTCCAGTTGAAGAAAGACCCTTGATCATGTACTTGACAGTGCTAGAGAACTCTATGGGGTGTGTTTTGGGCCAACATGACGAGTCTGACCGAAAAGAGCATGATATTTATTACCTGAGAAAAAGTTTACCGACCATGAAACTAGATATTCACTGCTCGAGAAAGCTTGTTGCGCTCTGGCATGGGCTTCTTGCTGGCTAAGACAATATATTTTGACTAATACCACTATGCTGATTTCTAATATGGACCCAATCAAGTACATCTTCGAGAAACCCGCCCTTTCTAGACAGATAGCTAGATGGCAAATGATCTTGGCTGAGTACGACATTCAATACACAACGCAAAAGGCCATCAAAGAAAGCGTACTAGAAGATCATTTGGCCAATCAAGCTGTTGATGATTATCAGTCTATGAACTTTGACTTCCCGGATGAGAACATCATGCTAGTGACCGACTGCGTGAAACCTGGACCGTATGACAGACCTGAACAAGGATCCCGATGGACTATGGTCTTCGATGGGGCTTCCAACGCTTTTGGTAATAGAGTTAGTGTTGTGATCATCTCCCCTAAAGGTTGCCACACTCCTTTCACTTCCAGATTATGCTTCGATTGCACGAACAACATGGCCGAGTACGAAGCGTGTATTTTAGGTCTAAAAGTTGCGGTTGAATTGAGGATTAAACATTTGAATGTGTTTGGGGATTCCGCTATAGTGATTAGACAAGTAAAAGGATATTGGGACACTAAGCACCCAAATCTTATCCCTTACAAAGAGCTTGTGCTATCTCTGTTTCCCTAATTTGAAGAGATCACCTTTGAACACTTCCCTAGTGAAGAAAATTAGTTGTCTGACGCCTTGGCCACCATGTCTTCGATGTTCAAAGTTAGATGGGACAACGAAGCCCCTATGATTACAATTGAGAGATTCGATGAACCTGCGTACTGCTGCGAGCTTGACACTGACACAAAAATGCCATGGTACCATAAGGTGAAGAGATACCTTGAAGCACAAGAGTATCCTAAGGGAGCATCCATCAATGACAGAAAGTTCTTACGGAGATTTTCAGCCAAATTCTTCTTAAGTAACGGAATTTTGTACAAGCGCAATCACGACTCTACTCTACTAGAATGTATGGATAAGAAGGAGGCAGAGGAAATTATGGAAGACATGCACGATAGTATCTTTGGCACTCACTCAAGCGGACATACGATGGTTAAGAAAATCTTAAGAGCTGGTTACTATTGGTCAACAATGGAGACTGATTGTCATCAACATTCAAGGACTTCCCACAAATGCCAAATCTATGATGAGAAGGTCCATGTACCTCTTATCCCTCTGAATGTCATGACCGCTCCGTGGCCATTTGCAATGTGGGGCATTTCCAAATAGCCAGACTTCTATTACAAGAGGAAAAAGCTATTCAGCTGCACGAAGAGTCAGTTGAAGTCATCAATCTAGGTACCGAGACAGACAAGAAAGAAGTCAAGATCGACATTGACCTGGAAAGCAGTGTCAAAAGCAGATTGGTTCAGATTTTACATGATTATGTGGAAGTATTTTCTTGGTTGTATGAAGATATACCAGGGTTGGATACCGACATCGTAGTTCATCATCTTCCGACAAAAGAAGATTGTCCTCCTGTCAAACAAAAAGTTCGTCGCATGAGGCCTGACATGTTTGAAAAGATAAAAGCTGAGGTGATGAAACAATTTGACGCAGGGTTCCTAGTAGTGACATCTTATCCCCAATTAGTTTCCAATGTGGTTCCAGTGCCGAAGAAAGACGGAAAAGTTCGTATATGCGTAGATTATAGGGATCTGAATAGGGCAAGCCCTAAGGATGACTTCCCTCTACCTCATATTGATGTCTTAGTCGATAACATTGCTCAACATAAAGTCTTCTCTTTCATGGATGGTTTCTCCGGATATAATCAAATTAGGATGGCTCCCGAAGACATGGAGAAGACCACTTTCATTATGCAATGGGGCACATTTTGCTACAAGGTCATGCCGTTTGGATTGAAGAATGCAGGGGCAACATATCAAAGGGCTATGGTAGTTTTGTTTCATGATATGATCCATCATGAAATAGAGGTATATGTGGATGATATGATAGCCATATCACAAACTAAAGAGGAACATCTCAATCACCTGTACAAGCTACTCGAAAGGCTGAAAAAGTACAAGTTGAGGTTAAACGCTAACAACTGCACATTTGGAGTACGATCTGGAAAGCTTCTAGGTTTTGTTATCAGTAGTAAAGGTATTGAAGTTGATCCTAACAAGGTAAAGGCCATCCAAGAAATGCCAGTCCCCCACTCTGAAAAGGAAGTTAGAGGATTCTTAGGTTGACTTAATTACATCGCCCACTTCATATCCCACTTGACTGCTACTTATGAGCCAATCTTCAAACTCTTGAAGAAAGATCAAGTAGTCAGATGGAATAATGAATGCCAAGATGCCTTCGACAAAATCAAAGAATATCTGCAAGAATCTCCTATTCTTATGCCTCCAGTTGAAGAAAGACCCTTGATCATGTACTTGACAGTGCTAGAGAACTCTATGGGGTGTGTTTTGGGCCAACATGACGAGTCTGACCGAAAAGAGCATGATATTTATTACCTGAGAAAAAGTTTACCGACTATGAAACTAGATATTCTCTGCTCGAGAAAGCTTGTTGCGCTCTGGCATGGGCTTCTCGCTGGCTAAGACAATATATTTTGACTCATACCACTATGTTGATTTCTAATATGGACCCAATCAAGTACATCTTCGAGAAACCCGCCCTTTCTAGACAGATAGCTAGATGGCAAATGATCTTGACTGAGTACGACATTCAATACACAACGCAAAAGGCCATCAAAGAAAGCGTACTAGCAGATCATTTGGCCAATCAAGTTGTTGATAATTATCAGTCTATGAACTTTGACTTCCCGGATGAGAACATCATGCTAGTGACCGACTGCGTGAAACCTGGACCGTATGACAGACCTGAACAAGGATCCCGATGGACTATGGTCTTCGATGGGGCTTCCAACGCTTTTGGTAATAGAGTTAGTGTTGTGATCATCTCCCCTAAAGGTTGCCACACTCCTTTCACTTCCAGATTATGCTTCGATTGCACGAACAACATGGCCGAGTACGAAGCGTGTATTTTAGGTCTGAAAGTTGCGGTTGAATTGAGGATTAAACAGTTGAATGTGTTTGGGGATTCCGCTATAGTGATTAGACAAGTAAAAGGAGATTGGGACACTAAGCACCCAAATCTTATCCCTTACAAAGAGCTTGTGTTATCTCTGTTTCCCTAATTTGAAGAGATCACCTTTGAACACTTCCCTAGTGAAGAAAATTAGTTGTCTGACGCCTTGGCCACCATGTCTTCGATGTTCAAAGTTAGATGGGACAACGAAGCCCCTATGATTACAATTGAGAGATTCGACGAACCTGCGTACTGCTGCGAGCTTGACACTGACACAAAAAAGCCATGGTACCATAAGGTGAAGAGATACCTTGAAGCACAAGAGTATCCTAAGGGAGCATCCATCAATGACAGAAAGTTCTTACGGAGATTTTCAGCCAAATTCTTCTTAAGTAATGGAATTTTGTACAAGCGCAACCACGACTCTACTTTACTAGGATGTATGGATAAGAAGGAGGTAGAGGAAATTATGGAAGACATGCACGATAGTATCTTTGGCACTCACTCAAGCGGACATACGATGGTTAAGAAAATCTTAAGAGCTGGTTACTATTGGTCAACAATGGAGACTGATTGTCATCAACATTCAAGGAATTTCCACAAATTCCAAATCTATGATGAGAAGGTCCATGTCCTCTTATCCCTCTAAATGTCATGACCGCTCCGTGGCCATTTGCAATGTGGGGCATTTCCATAACTGTTAGCCTTGTGAATCGAAGGCAAACCTGCAGTAGCTAATGCACAGTCGAAGCCTTATGATCTGAACTTGATCGAAGGGGACCAACACCCAATCGAAGCTTGTGAATCAGGCTTGCGTCGAAGGTGGTCCAGCGCCTAATCGAAGCTTGTCAGGATGCAAATTGAAAGACACCTTGTTCATCTTCAAAAAATTTCATTTTCTTTAGGCAAGTACTTGTAACCACCCATGTAAGGAAAAAAAATCTTGGAAAACATGAGAGGGGAAATTTTGTGGTACAACACCATGATTACTTGGGTTTCGCCCATAATGGCTTCTTTAAAGGATGCTAGAGCTGTCGTAGGAGAAGGTGGTTGTACTACTTTGGGTCAGCTTCCTGACATTTCGTATAAATCTGACAAATTTGGTTTGGGTTTCATTGCAGAGGATCAGAGGGCTGTTCGTCGCGCTCATGGTGGAAGACCACCATTCCGTGTTAGCAACAATGGAGTCAACGCAATAGAAGATGCTGACAATGACTATGACCCTGACAGCTGGATATTTTCGACTATCGGTAATAGGCTCAACAACTGGAAGACTCAAGACGTTTTCTCAATATCCTTTAGTTAGGAGTAATATCTACTTTCTGTTTTATTTCTTTCAAAGTTTAGGTTATGTAATTTGTTTTAAACAATGATTTTAAGCCTTGTGCCTTACCCGGGGCACAATGGTCCACTTATTAAGGGTTGTCATTTCATAAATATATCTTCATTTAATAAAGCATTGGACGTTTTGAATTCAAATTTTGTGCTCTTTGTCTTTCTTTTATTTTATCACTTTCAAATAGTTATGGGTTCTTACACACATCCACACAATAAATTGCAGATCCATATCCACTCTGGATCCCGTCGATAACGATTCTGCTATTGCCACTTATGACTTTGAAAATATGATCTACCAAGCCGAGGACGGAGGTGAGGAAGATTGTGAAATACCTGGAGAACTTTCCAGACTATTAGTGCAAGAGGAAAAGGCTGTACAACTGCATGAAGAGCCGATCGAGGTTGTAAACTTGGATGATGAAGTAGACAGAAAAGAAGTTAAGATAGGTACCAACCTAGAAGACAATATCAAAAACATGTTAATCCATATGTTGTATGATTATGTTGAGATCTTTGCTTGGTCATACGAACACATGCCAGGTGTAGCGGTAGAAATGTTTAAGTCTAAGCCATTGGAATAACAAAAATATCAAGAAGAGACTACGTTCCTTTTAACAGTCAATAACAGAGTAACAATCTCTTCCACGGAGGCTACATACCGATCTTCTTCCACAGCATTCACTCCATGCTGGGGCATGGGAGCAGTCACAACATTGGGTCTTTCGGGCGCCTCAAACTGTATTTCTTTAGCATCAATAAGGTCTTGAACCTTATTCCTTAGAGCCCAGCAATCATCAGTAGTATGCCCTGGGCTATCAGAGTGATAAGCGCAACGGGCGTTGGGGTTGTACTTTGGAGAAGTTGTGTTCACTACCTTTGGAGCTTCTTTGACAGTTACCAGATTGGTTGACAGCAGTTGCGGCAAAATCTGAGACACGGTCATACTGAGCCGAGTGTACTGCCTTTTGGGCCTCTCACCCCTTGGTTGGTTGAACTGCTGAGGAGCAGCAACAGGCTTTGAGATTACCAATGCATTGACAGCTTGGCGGCGTTCCGGCTTAATTTGTCTTCTGGGACAATAAACATCACTAGCTTCCTTCTTGAAGGGCTTCTTTTCAGTACTCGCGGAGGCACCTTTCTGTATCTTCCCCGACTTGATACCAGCTTCTATCCTCTCACCGGTTAAGATCAGGTCTGTGAACCCAGCAGAAGAATTACCAATCAGATGGTTGAAGAACGGACCAGACAGGGTACCCAGGAACATGTCAACAAGCTCACAGTTAGTCAGCGGTGGCTGCACCCTGCCAGCCAGGTCTCTCCACTTTTGCGTATACTCCTTGAATCCTTCGCCCGTCCCCAGTGACATACCCTAGAGTTGGGTACGCGTGGGAGCGAGGTAAGAATTATACTGATACTGTTTATAAAATGCAGTAGCCAAGTCCTCCCAGTTTTGGATACTGGCTCCATCCAGCTGATAGAACCATTCGAGTTGAGCCTCTGAAAGGCTATCCTGAAAGAAATGGATCCACAGGTTCTTGTCTGCAGTGTAAGGTTGGATCTTCCTTACAAATGATCTGAGATGCATCTTCGGGCAGGACAGCCCGTCATATCTTGCAAAAACTGGCACTTTGAACTTCGGGGGAATCACAATTCCAGCAACTAATCCCAAATCTTCGAAATTTAAGTCAGGAACTCTCTGCAGCTCCATAGCTGCCAACCTGTCTTCCAAACCCTTGTACTTGTCGTCGGCGGGCGGGTATTGTTGCTCAGAGTAGTCTTCGTCTTCTTCAGCCTCTCCTTCTTCAGCTTCGGATTCGGAAGGTACCGCAGCCGCATTTCCTTTACTGGTTCCCTCTTCAGAAGTAGGGGGAAATTCAAGAACTCTTCTGGCTTCACCCTCAAACCTTCTTCCTAGGGTAGCCACCCTGATTCTCTTCTTCTTCTTTTTAACTTGCTCTTTGTTCCCAAGCAGGACTTTTAGATCCTCCTGACCCTTAGCCAAGGTCATCAAGAGATGTTGAAACTGTGAGTTCTGAGACTGCAAGTCCTTGACCGTCTGTTCGAGATCCATCTTACTGAAATAAACAGCAGAAAGATAAGGAAACCTGGTGTGGAGACCTGCTTATGCGCATGATGAATGATATGCTTATGTATGCAATGCATTCAAGGATTTAGAAAATTCAAAATTGTTGCAAACAAAAAGAACGCACGTCATATTAATAAGAAGAAATTTGCCAGTACATAAATGCCCCATGGGCCAAATATTACAAAAACTTCTCAAGGTAAAAAGACGTTGCGCATCCTCTTTGGTGCGATGTAGGTGTTGAGGGTCTCTTACTCGTGGAGTCGGCGAGTAAGCTCCAAAACCTTCTTCTCACTGGCATAGAAGCTGGCTTCAAAAGTGTTCTGTTCCTCCTTGAGTTGGATCCAACTCTTCTGCATCTCCTCCCACGATGTAGGCATGTCAGGATATAGGACGATGTAGGGAACCTCTCCTTCCTTAACGGGCTCTTTAATCACAGAGAGAACATGAGGGTAAGGCATCATTAGACTCTGGGATCGGGTTCATACGCACTTGAGATAAGGCTCAAGAGGGATGGAGTTCTTGTGCTCTAGTGTCTTGTTGTCTACCTTGTTAGGCATCCTCCAAGCTCTGATGAATCTTTGGCGAAGTCCTTGCGCATCGTTGTCGAAGTCAAAAACTAGGTCAGGAATCAACATGTCGTGAGGGCCATCCCTCAGTGCATAACCAAATTGTCTCAAGGCCAGACAAGGGTTGTAGGTAATGCCTCCTCTAATGCCAAGCAATGGAACATTAGGGAACTCTCCACAACGATCGACTATGATGACATTTTCTCTGGACCGAGAACACCAATGTACATCAGAGTGAGTGAGGGTCATCAACCGTTGTGACCACCTTAAGCCTTGGTCATTCTTCAAGACAGATTGTGGAAGGTGCGAAATAAACCACCTTGCAAGGAGAGGATTACAACACATGAGAACACCCCTCTTTCTCATTGTTCGTGTGTAAAATGAGTGAAGAATGTCCCCAAGCAATGTTGGTACTGGATTCCTGGATAAGAAGATTTTGACGGCGTTGACATCTACAAGCTGGTCAGGATTTGGGAACAAGACCAACCCATAAATGAGGAGTGCCACAATTTCTTCAAAGGCTTGTAGGTCCAATGAATTCCAACACTCTTGTGCCTTCTCAAACAAGAATTTTGCCAAGAAGCCTTTGACACCGCTTCTAGTTTCCCAATGCCCCTTGATGTCAGATGGTTGCAAGTGTAGTGCTTAAGCAACATCTTCAGGCTTTGGTTCCTTTTCCGTACCGTTGTAGGGTAGTTGATTAAGAATAGGAATTCTCAAGAGTTGAGAAAATTCCTCCAAAGTGGGCACCAATTGGTAGTCGGGGAAAGTGAAACAGTGGTGAAGGGGGTCAAAGAACTGAAACAACACCTTTACCATGTCCTCTTCAATGCCGGTGTTGACTAAGCTGAGCAGTCTACCATGTCTTTCACTGAAGGGAGAGCTTTCTGTAATTCTTGATGTGAGCTCCTTGAGTTGAGGAGGGATTCTCACAAGGTTGACTTGGATAGTTTTCCTGCGAAGAATTTCCATGACCTACAAAACAAGAACAAAGATGAATATCTAAACCCTTGAAATGGTTAGTGAATGCATATGATGTTCATGATGTATGCACAAACATATGTACATGCAATTCACACAAAACCCTAGTTTCAGGCTTGCATGGGGTTTCATAGGTAAGTACCCTCTTGAGTGTAGTTGGCTTAAAAACCTGTCCTATAAATAGTAATCGGGTTCTAAGGAGCTCAATATCATTGGATTGTTTTCCATGTTCATTGTTTTGGTTTAGCCACTTAACTAGCGACCAAAATATTCCAAGAAAACAACCCTCAATGAGTGTAGTATTGAGTATCTACCAACTTCGGACTGCACCAAAGCCGGTCATCTCACTACCCCTAATGAAAGGCCAAGATGGTCAAGTAAGGTTCTAGGTCATTAGTGCTTAGTGACATCACTCAGCGGCCCCGTACTCTCCTTGATTGAACTCAAGGGTTACCGGTACTCACAAATATGTCGCACTAATATAGCTATTGCTTCAACCGTGTCGGTATACCCCGCACAGTTTCCACAACGTATTGCTATCTATGAATGTTTCCCCAAATCCGGGTGTAGGATTTCAAACCCAAACAAGAGAGCCAAGATATAAAGCAAACAAAGCAAACAATTTAGTCATGCAAGAGGGTGATCTAAGCCCTAAGGTTACTCCACTTTTAATTTTCCCCAGCAGAGTCGCCAGTTCTGTGATACGGTGGGAGAACTGACTTGAGGTTTTGCGTTTGTTTTCGCAAATGTTTCGGTTGAGCAAGAGTCGCCACCGACTTTTTATTTTATCCTAAGGAAAGGTTAAAAATCACAGCAAAAACCTTTGAGATGTTTTTCTTAGGTTCGGGGAGTAGATTATAGAAAGGGAAGGTATTAGCACCCTTTCTATCCATGGTTATCCATGGGCTCTTAGTTACTTGCTTAGATCAACTTGCCTTGATTTTCAATTGTTTGAAATGGTGCTTTGTGTGTGGGTTTGAAAATGTTTTGAAAAGAGGCCAATGTGGTGGCAACCTTTGTAATGATCCATGTTGGGATGTATACAAAGGTGTACTTATCTTTTGAAAAGTTTTCAATATTTTTGAAAGTTGTTTTGAAAGTGTTGTGGAGTGTGGTTTTGAAAAATAGGCAAGTGTTTTTGTTTTGCAAGTTGGCAAGTAACCAAGAGCTATCTATCCTAAATTTCTCAAAGATCTTTCCTATGTTTTAACCCTTTTAACAATTTTGTCCCACCATTGTATTTGGTGGACAATCTTGTGTTAGGATGTGAACGGGACAGGCGCGGGTCATCGTTTAGACCATGATTGCAATGGTGCCAAGTGTCTTTGGGCAATTTTTCCTTTAAGGGACTTGATCATTTTTAGGCAACTTTCGAAAGCGTCATCGAGGGACTATGATCATTTGAATTGTTTTTGTTTTGCCAAAGACACCTAACATGCAACATGGCCCATTATTGAAGGCAACAAGTGGAGTAACCCTAGGGGTGCAAGTGTGCATTGTGTTGTCCATTTTCATGCTTGTTTATCTTTGAATTAGGTCAAGCTATTTGTTTGGTTGATTTTTGCATACAAACCCTAAATCTATCATGGCATGTTTAGAAAGCTTTTAAATGCGGAATTTAAAGGTCCTAAATTATTACAACACAATTATGGGATGGGGGGTACAAATGTTCAAATGGGGATATTTAACAAGAAATTAAAATCTAAGCTATTACAATCCAAATGGAATTTACAAGGTATTTAATTGCACAATAATTAAATAAAATACAATAAATATGAAAGATGCAAAAATGATTATCATATGTATGTAAAAAGGTATTTTTCATGTGACAAATAAACAAAAATAAAAATGAATAATTTTGGATATTTTTCATGTTTAGGGCAAAACCCTAATTTTGCAAATAAAAGGTGTTTATTATTTAATATATACAATGTTTATTAATTATGTACAAAAAATAAATAAAAAGAAAGTATATTGTAAAAAAAGTATTTTTGAGGTTAAATATTAATAAAAATAAAAATGTATTATTTTTATGTTTTTTCCCTAAATATTCTAATAAATATAGATAAGTATTTATATTATTTACTAAATATATTAAATATGTACAAAAATAAAATATTTATCATTTACAAAAAAAAAGTATATTTTTTATAAAATGTTTTCAAAAGATAAAATAAAATAAGATCAGAAAATAAAAATATTTTGTATTATTTTTAGTATTTTAAATAAAGGATATATATGTTATTTATATGTATAAACTCAAATAAAACAAATAAAATTCAAATAAAATGCAAAAATGGTTGAAAAAATGTTTTTAATATTTTTTGTATTTTGGCAAAAAATAATAAGTCAGAAATAAAAATAAAAAGTCAAAAAATGATAAAAATAAACACAATGGGCCAAGGGGGTGCAAGTGTGGAAAAGTGGTGCAAAAAGGAAAACAAACTCAGGCCCAGCCCAAGTCTATCTTCTTCAACCTCCAGCCAGTTTGTTTCAAAAAACGTGCGTTTCTCAAGCTGATTCAAACATCCTGATTCTTGGACTTTCAAACAAAACTTATAACACAAAAAATGTCAAGCATCAAATCACAAATCCATACATACCAAGAACTTGATCTAACTCTCAGAAATGAGAGAGAATTTCTTCTCCCCCAATTCCTGACCTAACTTTTTCCTAATGTTCAGGTTCCAAATACTCTTAGCACACACAATATAAATGAAAAGTAACTATATGGATGGCTTCAGGACTATGATTAGAACATGTCTTCTTCACAAACTTAAGCCTAACTATGCCTGGATAGAGAGATAGAAGTTCAAAAACTTACCTGTTCAGCTTGATTCGTGTATGACAATGGAGGTACTTTCAAGGCAATGTGAGGACTTGTACAACTTGCTTGAAGTTCAGGGATGCTTCTCCAATGCTTGGTGTGCTTTGAATCTTGCTATATCAAGCTACAGAAGTCAACCTGCAAGAGAGAAAAGTGAAAATGGCAAATGATGTTAGGGATGTTACAGTTCGTGTCCAATGCTTGGGATAGTTTGTATAGGTGGTAGGGAGTGTGTTTGAACTGGTTTTGGCCAAGGCGCACGAATGGGTTGAGTTGTGGACCTCAATCTGCAGCAGGTGCCCTGTTTTTGCAAGATAATGGTGTTTCTGTGTTTGAGGAGGTATTGGAAGTGGTTGGCTCGTGTTTTAGGTCAGGCTTGATGTTTGGAAAATGTTCACAATGTTTGCTTAGGCTTGTGTTTGCAGGAATGTGAGTTGGTGATCAATATGCCAAGTTTCTTCTAATGTAAGCAAAAGTTATCAAGTTGGTTTACAAGCTTATGCAGGCCCCCTAAACATGCTGCCCCAATCCCTCTTGATCAGTGTGATTAGTTCCTGAACTTGTGCCTAGAAGATATGCATTGTACTTCTTTGATTCATGTTTTGACATAAAGCCATACTTTACAAGAATAGATAAGTCACTTTTTCCAAATATGGCTTAATTCTTCATGTAATGTCCAAATGCACAAAATAATGCTAGCACACAATGGATTGGCATTTAATTATTGTGTGTAAATTAGATTAGAGGCCTGTAACTAGCTTGCACATGCTGATTTCAAAAATGCACAAGTTATGAACATGTACATGGCTTATGAACAAAGTGACTTTTGCCCATATTGACAAATTCGATTCTCCCTAACCACAAGGGTGTTTGAGAATTTCTTGGACATTTTGGAAAGCTTAGAATGTGTACTACAATCCATCTTTGTAATGCAATTTGAAATTCCAAGTGGAAGCATGTGGAAAGTGGCCATGAAGTTGGGCAAAAATCCTGCCTAGAATAGGTCAAAATTTTTCTAAGTTAAGAATGTTCTGCACCCTTGTTCCAAAAATCATAACTTGAGCTACAAGCTTATTTTGAGGAAACTTTGTGAATCAAAGTTGTAGATTTTGCAATGGACTACAACTTTCATGTTTTGAGTTTTGTTTGAATCCAAATGCATCTTGATGAGAAAGTGGGACAAAGTTAGAAAAAAATTAGGAATTTTCATAACTTAGAAAATTTCGAAGTTATGAAATTTCTTCATTTCAAACCCTAATTTGTGATTCTTGATTCCTTGATGAACAAGTTTCATAATTTGACATGTCTTGATAAAAAATGAATCTTGGCACTTGATTTTGACCAAAAAGTCAAAGTTTGACTTTTCAGTATATAGTCAAATTTTGATCAGTTGACTGGAAAATTCATCTGTCAATCTTGTGCATTTGGGATCTTTTGAATTTGTTGAACATGTCAAGACAATTCCATTGAGTCCTTGAGTCCATATGTGAGCTTGGTTTGCCATTGGCTAGGTCAAATAGTCAAAAATTGTCTTTGTGCAGTCAAAACCCTAAAAATGACCATTTTTCCCTTTTGGTGATCTGATCAAATTTCTTGTGGAATTTGTGATCCAAACTTAACCAAATGGTTCATATGAGTTCATGATGTTGATGTGGGTCAAAAATCATGAAGTTTGACTGTCAATTGACCATAGTTGACTTTTTCCCCAATACAGCTGATTTCTAGGTCAACTGTCCAATTGACTGGGCAAAGATTGGAATCAAGGCTTGAAACTTGGTATGGATAAACTTGTGAGTCTAATATGAAGCATGAAAGTCACTTTTGGCCTTTTAGGTCAAAACATCTTTGTGCCAACTCAAACCCTAATTTGGGTCAACAGTGCAAGGAGGAGTCTTGAGCAGAGCAAACCCTAACTGGATTTTGAGCTCCAAGGGTCTTGTGGTGAGAAAATATTGATGAAATGGGAGGGCAAATTTTGGGGTACAACAGTAGTCTAGTAATTTTGTTGGGAGTTATGAAGCTTCTTTTGGGTAAGTGGTTTGGTGTGGGTCGTATAAATACATATCTTTAGAAACAAATCAATTGTAACTTATATTTACCAATACGTATAATTATTAGTTGGTTTAGATTTGGTTGGCTTGTCATCATCGGTTAAGACTCGTTGGTGAAGGCTCCTCTATTGACAACACTCAGATTTAGCGAAGTATTTCCAATTGTCAAAATCCCATTGTTCATTTTACATTAATGTCATTGTCCAAGGCACATCGGGGGATATGGAATTTGTTGATGTATGTCAAACTACAGTTTCACATGGTCACTATGGTTCATCTCTATAATGGTGAACCTGGTGATCGGTGTGCATGCAGTCCAAACGGCTACATATTATTCGTTGATTTCATGATAATGTTCCAAACCTAGATATGACCTCCAAATAAATTGTAGAGAAAAAATAAATTAGATTAGTAAATAGGTTAAATAATCTATTATGAAATGATTCTTTTAGTGGAAATACATTGTTTGGTGTTAGGTGGTCCAAAATATTTCGATAGACAGTGCAGTGTTATATTTATGAGTGTCCTAAATAAGGGTGCTCTCGAATAAGAATGGTATCGCCTAGGCTATGACCTAAGGACGCCCTCAACAGCCATGATGGGTAAAGTCGTTAGCTAAGAAAGGGAAGTCCAATATTACTTCTGAAAAGATAAGAGGTCATTAGCACCTCCTAATCAGAAGGGAGCGGTTGCCTAGGATTACCCAAACTCTATACCTCAAAGGTCTCTATAAGTATTCTTTCCCTCAAGGGTTTTAGGGGACAAATTATTACACCCCCAAAAGCATAACTTACATTAATTATCCTCTTCAGAAGCTTATATCTAAGTGTTGTAACCGGTTTTAAAATTTAGAGTCGCCACTCTTAATTTTTATCCTAAGGAAGGGAATATAAAGGATAACCCAAACATGGACAGAGATTCTAAGTTGTTGGACTCGTTTTTAGACGAAGGGAAGGTGTTAGGCACCCCCTCATCTACCTTGTTCACAAGGATACTAGGGTTTAGAAGTGCAATCTTTAAGAAATAGGGTTTTAGTTTTTTATTAGGAGAACTCGCCTTGATTTTAGTCGTATGCTTACGTATCCTCTTATGAAGAATCATAGTCCCAATTCATAGTTCGCGGTTGGTTGGTGTTTTTTATGGATTACGAAGTTATTTGAATTCCCCTTGTACTTAGTCTAGGTGTGTGAATAGCAAAGTTAGTTAGACGAAGTGTGCAGTTAATTAAAATATTCTCGTAATCCTTTTTTTGAAAAATCGATTGTTAAGTTTAATTAATTTATGAAAAAAAGGTTTAGTGTTGGTTGAATATTTTTTAATGTATTAATTGTAAAAATGTCTTTATTAATGCATGATAAAAAATGATTTTTAATGCAATAGAATAAATAAAATATTTTGATAAGTTAAAAAATAATATTTGATTTTATAATAATAATAGTAAATAATATTAAAATTAAAAATATATATTAAAATATAAAATATAAAAAACATAAATATAAATAAAAAAGAATTAAATTAAAAAACACATGTGGGGTGTGAATTATATTGGGCTAGTAAAATAGGGAGGTGTGTGCAGGAAGTAAGGGTCCAAGTCCAGATATTAAACTTGGCCCATTTGGCTGATGGAGGTGTGACTTTGAGCGTGTTAGGAAAATGAAAACGGAGGGAGGTGCGAGTAGTATGGGCCTGGCCTAAAGCGTTTGGGAGTCCGTTTGGACTCCATGCGAACAGGAGCATTATAATACCATAGGCACACCGTTTAGGGATAGTTGATTTAGGATCACTCAATTATGATTGAGGGAGTATGGTAATACAGTGGGACGACATGCATCTGATAGTTGGAAACAATATATTTTTGTTTTTATGCATAACACTTCATTTCATTTTCATCTCTCTTCCTCTTCCTTGTTTCTCGTTCTCTCTTCTCACCAACAACGTTGAAACCCTAATCGCCACCGTTAAAACCTTAATCGTCGATGATCATATCCTTGCCTCCAAATTATAACCCTAACCAACCTCTATTTACCCCCAATAAACCCCCAAATCGTGACAATAATCAAAGAAAAAAAAACGTAAAAGCTAAGTTTGTTACCTCTGATCATAGATGTTCTTCGAGCCTCCTTTTTGTAACTCTCTTTCTGATCTCCTCTTCTTTGGTGCTTGACAGGTACATTGATGATGGAAGGAGGTAGTAGCAGCGCAACAAATAAGAGCTAAGGTTTCAGATGTTGAAACCCTAAGCTGGAGCGGTGACGAGCAAGAGTTGACAATGGTGGGGCTCAGACCTTGTTCCTCTTTTAGGCCTTGTGAAGTACCTCCTCTGTCAATTTTTCTCCTCCCTCTCTATGTTTTAATCTTAGGTTTTTATAGTGTTTAGGATTTAGGTATATTAGGAAGGTTTTGTGAGATTGTAGTTATTTTATTGATTGATTAGAGAATTAGGTTTTTTAGAGATTACTTTTTGATTCTGTTGTAATTTGTATAAAGTTTGCATAATGATTTGATTCAATTTTGATTCTATTTCTCTTTGTATTGATTCTGTTTGATTTGGTTGCGATTTTGTTTGTAAATTTTTGATTAGATCTGATAAGTTTTGATTTAGTTTTATTTGATTCAAATAATATCCGTTATAACATTAAAAAAACGTTTTTCTCTCTTAAAATATGAACAGTAAGCATTTTTACATTAAAGCATGCGTTTTTCCTTTGATTTGAATAACGAACATTCTTTCTCTTCCTTGATTGGAACTGGGCCTGTTTGAGTTTGGGCTTGCAATCAGTAAAAGGTTGGACTGTGCGATTTGAAAGCCTTCTTGAGTTTTGACTTATCTTTAGTCATCTTTTTTTTAATAATAAAACTAATATAATTTTGTTACCGTAAAAACCAAATAACTTCTCAACACAACCCAACCTGAAATGGGCCAACCTTGCATCAATTATTGGGCTTTCACCAATGAACTGCTATGGGCCTTTTCTGATTTAATCTATTAGGCTTTAAAAAAATGAATTGCTTTATGGGCCTCTTAAAATAAAGCATACCCATTTCTCTTAAAATGAGCCTTAATACCATAGTGGGCCGGTCCAATTTTACCAATAAACCCCCTCATGTACTTAACATACCCCCCTTTTCTATTCATTCATAAATGGGTCAATGTATTTTGCCTATCACACCCCTCTTGCGAGAGAAAATGAATGGGCTTTAAAAAAATACACGGGCCTTTTCTGATTTAGAAAGGCCCAAGAATTCTTAACAATGTAAAACCCTTTACAAATTAAATGAGAGTGAATATCAAAAGGTCTTAATTGAAACGTAATGGGCTTAAATTTTTACATGGGCTTTTCTGACTTAGAAAAGCCCATTAATTTCTTAATAAGGTAAAAACTTCTTGAGAGTGCGAGCTAGTTGTGTCTTCTCTTGGGTAGCCACAAGATACTTTACCACCAGAGTCTGATGTTCTTCAAGAAGTTGTTTTTTCCGAGCTTGGACCAGCTCGTAATCTCCATTTGGCATGGCATCAGGTTGATCAGGCTCTTGAGGATACAATGGCTTTTCTACTGTGAACGGCCAATGACGAGCTTTGTTTCTTTCCTTAATCCGTTGGATGTAAGGTGCATAAGCTGTAGGATCCTTCCTACCAAAATATTTTCCCCCTTCAGAGTGAATGCTTTTCCAAGCTTGGATAGCTCTATTCATCTCACGAGTATTGTCGGGTACATCATAGAACAAGGTTTCTTTCACCTGTCTCTCATCAGGTTGTACTTTCAATGCATACCCCAATTGCTTCGAGGAATAGTTGGATTATAGTTAATACCACCCCTTACGGCCATGAGAGGCACATTAGGGAATTCTCCATAACTTATAACCACTCCCATATCTTCGATTCTAGATAAATCATGCTTATACCAACCAATATCTTTGGAGGTAAGCCCCATCAACCTGGGAGCCTATTTCATAGTGCTTTGAGTATCAACAAAAGCACCACGATGAGGAAGAAAGCTTTTGAACCAATGGTATAAAAATGGATCACAAAAATTGACAACTCCACCTTTACCTTTGACACCTCTCACATGAATGGAATGATAAACATCTCCCAAGAGAGTTGGTACTGAATTTTTCAACATGAATAAGGCAACATCATCCTCATCCACAAATTTGACCTCATTGGGAAACAGAACCATCCCATAAACGCAACAAGATAAGATAGCATTGAAACCCGTCCAATCCTTCTTATTGGCCTTGACATTATCTTCTATCAGCAGGAAACTCAGGTGATAACCATACACAAGACCTTTCTTCATACGGTTAGCTTTCACAACAGATTCATCCAAATAAAGGGCGGCAACAGTCTGAGTAACATCAGGTTTCTCCATAGAAGTATGGAAAGGAACTCGATGCAAGATAGGAATATACAAGATAGTAGAGTACTCTTCCAAGGTTTTCTCCAAAAAATAATTGGGAAACATGAAACATCTCAAGCTTCAAACATAAAATTGTAACAAAGCTTGGAGGGCATCCTTCTGATTCTCGTTGAGAGGAGACTTCACAAACATAAGTATTCTTCCGTAAGTTTCAATGAAAGTTGTATCATTCTCGGGAGGAGATATCTTAGCTAACAGAAGAAGGATATCAAGAAATGGAACATGAAACTTGTAGATGATATGATATATGCGGTTGTCTTTCTGATTGGTATCCATCTTCTAAGGCGGCCAAACAACAAGACTCAAAGACTAGTAATTCTGGAAATAACAAAACATGTATGTAAAAATGAAATTTTTTAAAAAGAAAAAGTGTTTCATGAATGCAACGGGATCAAGGTTCCACATTCTGATCACTGCTATGCTGATAAAAGAACTAAAGTCAGATGTAACAGGATCAACGGTCCAAATCACAACCAAAAATAATCTCATGAACAACGGATCCGAAACTCATAAAATAAATTTGAGACCCACATAGTCATCAACAGAACAAAGTCACCATCATAACAGAGTCACCATTTATACTTGTTGGCTGGTCAAAACTACTCAAGAGTTGGCTGGTCAAAATTTTCCTCCTAAGCAATGAGTCCACAACTAGGGTTTGATGTTTCTCAAGGATGTTTTGGTTTCAAGAGTCTCAAGTGGTTCCCATGGTTCTTCATATGTCTTCAAGGATGTTCATCTCAAGTTTCAAGTCTTACATCTCATGTTTGCTCAATCAATTGCTCAGGTGACTGAAAATCAACTATATTGGACAAAAAGTCAATTGTGGTCAACATACAGTCAAACTTCAAAAAATTTGGTCTACATCAACATTTTGAAGTGATATTCATCATTTAATCAATGGTTGATCATGATTCCTCAAGGAAAGCCCTCAAATCATCAAAGGTAAAAAATTGCTAAAATTAGGGTTTTGATTGAAGATGACTGATCATTGACTTTTGACCTAATGTATGACCTAATGGCTAAAATCATGATCTCAAAAGCTCAAATACAAAATCTTGACCTAATTACATGGCTCAAGACATTTCCAAAGATATAAGTGATTGATAGTTGAAGAATTGGATCAATTGATAAAAAGTCAACAGTCACACAAAAGTCAAACTTTGACTTTTTGGTCAACATTGGATTTCAATAATCAAGAATCATCAAAACATTAAAAATTATCAAGCTTGTTCATAAAAAATCAAGAAAGTCAACAAAAGTCAAAAGTCAAGATTTTCAAACACTTAGAAAAATTTCAAGTGTTTTGTGCTTAAAAAACACTAACTTAACAAGCAAGTTTCCTCAAGATGCAAGTTGATTCAAGGAAAACTTTCAACATGAAAGTTGTAGGGATTGATGAATTCTACAACTTTTTCAATGTGGGATGATCCTCAAAAAGTTATTAAATCAAGAGATATGAGCCCATGAAGTGGTGATGTTTTTATCTTACACTTAGAAAATTTTTCAACAAGTTTTTTATCAGTCTTTTATCCCAACTTCTTGGCCAATTTACCCCAAATTTACCATTTGATTTAGCCAAAGTGGTCAACATGAAAGTTAAATATCATGTTTCAAGCTTTCCAATCTAAGAATACAAAAATATCATGCTTGAGCTAGAAGTTTCGAAGACATGAAGTTGGGCATCCAATCTTGAAATATAAGTCATTCTTGCAAAACCTAATGACCAAATCTCATAGCCATGCCTTGAAATCTCATTCTTGCAGGCATCTAACCTCTAAATATATCCATAATTAGAAGATTACACAAACTTTTGAGCCATCATCCAATAGGTGCAAGCTTTAACCAAAACATTTTTCAATTTTGAGAAGAAAGGCAAGACTTCCATTTTGATAAAGTTTGCTTTATGCATTTTGTAAAACTCTCCTTGAGCCTCTCACCTGTTTCTTCTGCACACACACAATGTTAAAGAAAGAAGTAACATGCCTACAGCTCTTAAACGTCCTATGGGACATTGTACCATGCCTTGGAACCATGACCTTGCAAGTTACTTCAAAACCATGCTTCAAAACCATAACTTGTTATCTCAAGATTCTGGTTACTTCAAGCCCTCAAACCTTTTCTCTATAAATAGAGAGACCATTTGCAAGCTAACACACGAGTTTACAAGCCCTAAAACACCTTCAAATTCTCTCAAGCCAGAATTGGCATTTTAAGAACTCCATTAAAGCTTGAAATCCAATTCTTCGAATCTCTCATTTCCAACAAGTTCCTTGTGATCAAATCATCCCAAAACTTCATATGCATCATATATAAGTGATCCAAACACTTGTTTCATTTCGGTAACTCCATTATCACCATCTTCCAAACTAAAAAACATGGCTTTGCAACTTGACTTCTGATGTACTCTCATGATCAACAAGGTGGGGACCTGGTTATTAAGCACATTATCTTACCTCAAGGTGATCCCAGGGGCCAATGGACCCCTACTTATGAAGGGCCATTTGTGGTTAAGAACATCTTCTCAGGAGGAGCTATGATTCTAACCACCATGGATGGTGACGACCTTCCTCACCCCGTTAATGCAGACATAGTGAAAAGATACTACGCATGAACAAAGACCCGCTAGGTTGACTGGCCTAGGCAAAAATAAGGGCTTCCCGGCGAACCAAAAGGGTTTGGGAAAAAATAAGGGATGAAAATGAAAAAAATCTGTACACCCGGCAAGTCGAAAACCTGAAAAGGCGGCTAGGGCAAAAAAGGGGTATCCTGGTGGACTGAAAACCCGAAAGGGCGGTCCAAGCAAAAATTAGGGATCAAAGCGTAACACTATGTCTCATTGGATCACCATGCAACCAGACTTCGGTATCGACTATCAAGCTCGGACGACATTAATCAATCTGATCTACCTTCAACCAAATAGCAAAGTGATGAGATGCTCGAGGACATAAGGGCAATATCAGAGTTGGAACCCAGTAGGATTATTCACTTAGCTGTTTTGTTTAGTTTTTCATAAATTGTGTAAATTCTATTATTCGGCGGCGTTCTCTTACTAGGACGTCAACCTCTTGTACAAAAACGCCTATTTACAGACAAAACTTCAAAATCAATACAATTCATCTTCAAATAAATTTCAAACTGTTTTTCCTTTTTCTGTTTTGTTTTGCAAAGAACGTCAAATGTTCATTTTTGATATATGCACTCGACATTAATTACCGCTCATGAATATTTACATGCGAAACAAAAGACGATTACTTGTAATATCAGAAACAGGGGCAAATAAGAATTGTCCAAACTGTACAGTTGTTCTATCCACCAGGTAGAAGGTAAATTCAGCTGAAGGATAGGGTTGAGATGCATTCACTCCCCGCAGAGTAAGACAATAATGTTAACTCTCCCCAGTTGAGACTTGCAACTGTGAATGAATCAGTAATATTCTCCCCAAGCAGAGTTTATCTACCATCAGCACCGAAAAGGCTTAATATCCCCGGCAGTCTTAATATTCCCCAACTAAATATAAGAATATTCCCCGACAGAATACAAGATATCCCTAGTGGAGTTTGAGAATTTTCCCCAGCGCGGTCCGAAAAGCTTCCCCAGTAGAGCTTGGAAAATCATCCCCAGTAAACTTTGGAAGATTGTCCCCAGCAAGTTCAAAGGATTATCCCCATTAGAGCTTTAAAGGTTATTCCCAGCGAAGTCGCAACTGAAGGGTCATCCCCAGCGGAGTTCTTCCCTTTCACAAACATGAAGTCAATCCCCAACAGGATTCAGTATCACCAGCAACGGTAATTCATCCCCAGCGGAATTTATCGGTGGAATCCTCAGCAGAGCATCTCTTCCCCACAGAGTAATCTCCTCATCAATTTATTCCCCAAAGGAGTTATCCTCTCCTGCAGGTTTATTCTCACAAACGTCTTAATTCGCTATCCCCAGCGGAAACGAAGAATTCAGCTCTTTTCTCCAGTAGCTATACGGGATTTATTTTCCCCATCCAAAACATTACATTTCCATACATCATGATACATGCATATACGCATCATACAACACAATCTCATTTATTTTGAGAACATCATTGCTTGATATATATCATGCATTGCATACGACTGACCTTTACCTTTCAGGAAGGATGCAGTTAAGTTCTCAGCTATGTCGAACTACTGACCGGTTCTTAAATCTCAATTGAATTAGTCTTGGTTGAATTATAGATAAGGTTCTAAATATAGGCAATTTTCCTCCGTCGTAGTGTGGACGAGTTCTTAAATCTCAACAGAATTATTCTCCATTGAAGTACAGACAGTTCCTAGATCTCGATGAAGATGTTTCCCTCATTCGAAGTACTGACCGGTTCTTAAATCTCAACTGAATTAGTCTCGGTTGAATTACAGATAAGGTTCTAAATATCTGCAATTTTCCTCCATCGTAGAGTGGACGAGTTCTTAAATCTCAATAGAATTATTCTCCGTTGAAGTACAGACAGTCCTAGATCTTGATGAAGATGTTTCCCTTAGTCGAAGTACTGACCGGTTCTTAAATTTCAAATGAATTAGGCTCGGTTGAATTACAGATAAGGTTCTAAATCTCGACAACTTTCCTCCGTCGAAGTGTGGACGAGTTCTTAAATCTCAATAGAATTATCCTCCGTTGAAGTACATACAGTTCCTAGATCTCAATGAAGATGTTTCCCTCAGTCGAAGTACTGACCGGTTCTTAAATCTCAACTGAATTAGTCTCGGTTGAATTACAGATAAGGTTCTAAATCTCGACAACTTTCCTCCGTCAAAGTGTGGACGAGTTCTTAAATCTCAACAGAATTATTCTTCGTTGAAGTACAGACGGTCCTAGATCTTGATGAAGATGTTTCCGTCAGTCGAAGTACTGACCGGTTCTTAAATCTCAACTGAATTAGTCTTGGTTGAATTACAGATAAGGTTATAAATCTCGACAACTTTCCTCCGTCAAAGTGTGGACGAGTTCTTAAATCTCAACAGAATTATTCTCTGTTGAAGTACAGACGGTCCTAGATCTTTATGAAGATATTTCCCTCAGTCGAAGTACTGATCGATTCTTAAATCTCAACTGAATTAGTCTCGGTTTAATTATAGATAAGGTTCTAAATCTCGACAATTCTCCTCAGTCGAAGTACTTACCGATTCTTAAATCTCAACTGAATTATTATCGGTTAAATTACAGATAAGGTTCTAAATATCGACAGATTTCCCCCCAGATTGAATTACGGACAAGTTCTTAAAACTCAGCAGAGATGTTCTCTCAGTTGAGGTACATGCAAGTTCTTAAATCTCAACAAAGATCAGGCTTCCCCAGCGGAATCTTCTACAACAACAGGTATACAAGCTCTCGCTAAGGAATCCCTTATACGATCGACACTCCTGCAGATTGCATCTTTAAGCCCATCCTCCCGTAAGCAATCTACAAATGGCATCTGTAAGTCCATTCCCGACATCACCAGGTTGATGCCACTTCATGCGAGTGCAAATTTCTAGGCACTCTAGTGTTCAATCATCTTCCACCTTCGGATCACGAAAGGCACGAAAGCCAATCTACATCCTCAGGTTTAAGAATATTGAACAAGGGCAGCTGTTGTACCCCAAAATTTTCCCTCCCATATTTCTAAAAACATTGCAAAGAAAATCTCCAAGTGGCTCAAGATTGCTCAAGGATTGACCAGACAAGCTATCTCCTATGGCAGTCAACCCCAAATTAGGGTTTTGTGTTGCATCAATATCCTTGAGTCCAAATGACCTCAAATTCTCCCTAATGTCCTAATATGTTCTCAAGATCATCCATGTCAAATTTCAAGCCTTGCAGAGGAAGTTTGCTCAATCAATTGCTCAAAGGGTCCAAAAATCGATTGTGCTAGGGCAAAAGTCAACTTTGACCTAAATACAGTCAAACCTCAATATTTTTTTCAACATTCTCATTTTGAAGGATATTTAATCATTTTATCAAGGGTTGATCATGATTCATCAAGCATTTCTCATAATTCATCAAAATTCAAAAGTTGCTAAATTAGGGTTTTGTAGGAAAAGTCAACTCAACTTTGACCAAGCATAACTTTATCATACTTTATGAGAAATGACCCATCCAAACCTCATTTTGAATAGATTGCAATTTCCTACAAAATCATCTTCATACACCAAGTTTAAAAAATGCACTCACAAGAAGTCATAAATTTGGACATTATAGGTCATTTTTGAAAGTCAACAAAAACACCTTGTTTGCCAAAGCTTATAACTTGAGCATGGAACATCAAAATAAGATGAAACCAAAAGGGTTGGTTATAGGACATCTCAAGCTTTCTAAAAAGTCCAATAACACTTCTGAAAGTTCAAAATTGAAGAAGTTATGCATTGTTGAAGTTGGACATTTTTGCGAAATTGCCAAAAGTCAACTATCCCAAAAACTCAACATTTTTTCAAATGGGCCCATTCTTTTCCACTTAATTTGAGCTTGCATAGTTGCCCACGTGTCCTAGCTTCAGCCATGAGCCTATATTTTGTTTTTATTATTTTATTTTATTTTTATTTGAATTTATTCATTTTAAATCAAATTAAATCATATAAAATCTAATGCCTTGATAACACAAGATTTTTTTTATATTTCAGGCTTTGATTGCAATCTTTAACATCATCAAATTCGAATCACACCAAATCATGGGCAAAAAGGTTGAAATTTGGCAAATTTGGAAGGTTTTAAAGAGGAGATCAAGTCAAATATGTATGCATTGATATGAGAGGATTTGATTCATAATTCTTACCCTAATTTCCTGCTGAATTTTTGCATGGGTGTACCAAATAACCCATTGAGAGTATCCCTATAAACTAGTAGCATTTCTACAAGCCCTCAGTTTATTATGAATTTCTGACCGGAACGCGTGCAATTGCGTTTTTGCCAAGAACAGAAGTGGAGGCAAACGCTCCTTAGGAAAATAATTTCTTGCTGATTGTTTTCATGGACATCTCAAATAATACATTTAGAGTGTCCCCAAAGTTTCGTAGCGTTTGATAAACCCTGGGTTTATCTTGAATTTCTGATCGAAACGCGTGCAATTGCGTTTTTGCCATGAACAGAAGGGGAGGAAAACGCGCCTTAGGAAAATAATTTCCTGTTGAATTTTTGCATGTACATCTCAAATAATACATTGAGAGTATCCTCAAAGTTTCGTAGTATTTCGCCAAGCCCTCAGTTTATTTTGAATTTCTAACCGGAACGCGTGCAATTGCGTTTTTTCCAAGAACGGAAGCAGAGGAAAACGCGCCGTAGGAAAATAATTTCCTGCTAATTTTCTTGCATGTACATCTCAAATAATACATTTAGAGTGTCCCCAAAGTATCGTAGCATTTCGACAAGCCCTCGGTTTATTTTGAATTTCCGACCGAAACGTGTGATATTGCGTTTTTGCCAAGAACAGAAGCGGAGGAAAACGTGCCTTAGGAAAATAATTTCCTGCTTATTTTTTGTATGGACATCTCAAATAATACATTGAGAGTGTCCCTAAAGTTTCATAGCGTTTTGACAAGCCCTCTTTTTATTTCCAATTTCCGACCGGAATGCGTGCAATTACGTTTTTGCCAAGAACGGAAGTGGAGGCAAACGCGCCTTAGGAAAATAATTTCCTGCTGAATTTTTGCATGGGTGTACCAAATAACCCATTGAGAGTGTCCCTATAAACTAGTAGCATTTCTACAAGCCCTCAGTTTATTATGAATTTTTGACCAGAACGCGTGCAATTGCGTTTTTGCCAAGATATGATTCAGAGCCATGACTTAGAACGTCAAGGAGTCATTCAAAGAGTATGTGCAATATTGGCGCAAAGTTTCTGCTCAAGTAAGTCCCCCAATAGAAGAGAAAGAGATGAACAAGGTGTTCCTGAAGACTCTTGAGTCATTTTATTACGAGAAAATGGTGGCAAGTTCCCCCCAGTGATTTAACTGAAATGGTAGGGATGGGCATTCATTTATAAGAGGCGGTCCGCGAAGGGGGTTTGTCAAGAAGTGAGGGTTCTGGTGGTTCATCTAAGAAGCAAGCCTATGGGTTCTCCAAAAAGAAATAAGGAGACTCCAATGTTATTTCTAAAGAAAGACAGGGTAAATCCCACAGAAGATATCACCAACATCAGCAACATGTCACTTCAGTGACTCCGGTTGTCAGTATGGTCATGCACCCGTTACTTACCAACCTCCTTAGAGAGCGCATTAATAACCCTACCAACGGAATAATCAAGGGCAGAACCAGAGGAGGGAACCCTTTGATCTTATTCCCATGAGTTATGCTGAATTGCTACATCCACTAATCCAAAAGAACCTAGTACAAACTAGACATCCCCTATTGTTCCTGCAACACTTCCCTGGTATTACAAAGTTGATATGAATTGTTCTTTTAACCAAGGAGCCCCAGGGCATGACATAAAAAATTGTTACCCATTGAAGTTTGAGGTTCAGAAGTTAGTGAGCTATGGTATTTTGTCATTTAAAGACACGGGGCCAAATGTGCAAGCAAACTCGTTGCCAAAACATGGAGGAAATGCGGTTAACATGATTTAAGGATGTCTTAATGAGTCCAGTGTCTTTGACGTGAATCTGGCAAGAGGTAATCTAGTGAATATGCACGTTGCTCTCTGCAAGTACAATCATTGCAAGCATAATCATTCAACTTGCAGAGTTTTTAAGGAAGATCCTTGTGGGTGTGTTATGATAAAAGGAGACCTCCAAAGAATGATGGATCAGGGTCTTATTCAAATTTCCCGACCAAAAGTTGAGTATAATGAGATGAATATGGTGGGTGTTTGCCCTGGAAAGTATCGACTTTTTGATATCAGAAATGCGAAGGAATCATTGGTTGAAATGCACTCTAATCTATATAGGCTTGCTCTTATTGTGGATAGTCATGCCACATGTGGTGTCTATTCTAGAAATCCACGTGGATGCTTGAATATGAGAAGAGATATTCAGAGGTTGATAGATGATAGGACTATCACCATCACTTATGACAAGGATTATAATGAGGTAAATATGGTTGAGAGTTATTCAGATGAGCCTATAACTTTAGATCTTGACATGGTAACTCCTTTAGAGATACATGAAAAGTTATTTCAATTGGGGTTGATTAATTTTAGTCACTACAGTTTCCCAGAATGTGAAGAGAAATTTCATGAGTGCGCTACTTTGAGAGCTGATCTCCATATATTGAAGGGCCTAGGTCTGTTTAAAGAATGAGAAATGGTTGTTATTGCTGATAAGAAAAGAAATGCAGAAATGTCTTTTGGTACAGAGGATGAATTCATTGTTTATAAAGGAAGAAATGAATATGCTTAAATGTCATAGTGCCACACTTTGATATTCCTACACCCGTGGAGATTGCATATCGTAGTAAGCCTGCTGCAACTCCTCTTGCCACATGTTTACCTGGACACGTGCCTTACAAATATGATAAAGATGTGCCTTATAAGTATAATGCCACCATATTAGAAGATGGTAAGGAAGTTTCAATCAAGCCTTTGCCGACTGTTGAGAATATTGTTGAAGCTAGTTGAGTAACCCGTAGTGGTCGAGTGTTTGCTCTGTTATCTCAGAAAGTTACTGATGTTGGTAAGCAACCTGTTGAAACTAGTGTTAAGCCTAAGAAAGTGGAAGGTCATAATAATGGTGTTACTTTAGAGAAAGATGTTGATGATCTACTAAAGATTATAGAGTTGTGTGATTACAAAATTATTGATCAATTATTGAAAACTCCGTCCAAAAGTTCTATCTTGGCTATGTTAATGAATTTGACTGCTCACCAAGAATCTCTTATGAGGGTCTTGGATCAAGCTTTTGTTGAACAAGACGTGACTATTTATCAATTCACTAGTATTGTGGGGAATATTACCGCCTGTAATAGTCTCAACTTTTGTGGTGATGAATTACCAGATGAAGGAAGGAACCACAATTTGGCATTACATATTTCTGTGAACTGTAAAGAATATGATTTATACAATGTGTTGGTTGATAATGGATATGCTTTGAATGTTATTCCAAAATGTACTACGCTAAAGCTTGCCTATCATGGAACTCCCATGCATTATAGTGGTATCATAGTGAAAGATTTTGACAGTTCTAGGAAGTCTGTTATTGGAGAAGTGGATTTGCTTGTATGAATAGGTCCGCATATGTTCCAAATTACTTTCCAAGTTATAGATATCTTTCCAACTTATAGTTGTTTGTTAGTTCGTCCTTGGATCCACGAGGCATGAGCTGTTATTTCTACTCTACACCGAAAGTTGAAGTTTGTTAGAGAAGGCAAGGTAGCAATTGTTAATGGTGAAAATACCATGTTGGTGTCCCATTTGTCTTCTTTCAGCTATGTAGGGGAAGATGAAGCTGCTGTTGGGACCCCATTCCAAGAATTATCCATTGAAGATGTGAATAAGAGTGGAAATTCTATCTCTTTGTTTAAAGATGCACAACAAGTGGTCCAAAAGGGTCCTAACAGTGTTTGGAGTCAAGTCATTAATCTGCCTGGGAACAAGAATATAACTGGATTGGGTTTCTCTCCTCAGACAAATGTGAAGTTGTGAAGCCGAAGTCTGCCTTCCGTCCTTACCAAGACACGTTCCACAATGGGGGTTTCATCAATCCAACTCCTCCAGAAGTTGATGGTATTCTTAAAGATGAACCAGAGATGGAAACGCCCAAATTTTGTGACACGTGGAAGAAGGGTTCATAATTGGATCTCTATTGATGTTCCTAGTCGTGTTCACATTTAGAAGTAATTTGTTTTACTTTTGTTTTCAAAAATAAAAATCCTTTCACTCTGCCCAAGGTGAAAGTGATGTTGTTCGGGCTTGTTTCAAATTTTAAAATCATTAATAAAAGTCATTTTTGATATCCAATTATGTTTTATTTTATGTTTTTTCTTGAAAAATTGTAATCATAAAAAACCTTTCAAAAAAATATAATAACTGTCAATAAAATCTGCATAATCACATGTTGCATTTATTTGTTTCTAAAATTAAGCATAATTATATGTTCAAATTAATTAAAAGACCTGTTGAAAGCAATGACCCTATGCCCTCTCACAACTTTGAATATCTTGTGTATGAAGCTGAAGAAGAAGTGTTGATTGAAATCCCAGAAGAGTTCTCTCGGTTGCTTGAGCACGAGAAGAAGACCATTCAACAATACAAGGAGTCGTTGGAGATTGTTAATTTGGGTTCTAAAAAAAGTCCAAAAGAAGTCAAGATTGGGGAAATGCTTCATCCAAAGGTAAAAAGCAAGTTGACTGAGTTGTTGAAAGAGTATGCTAATATCTTTTCTTGGTCCTATCAAGATATTCCTAGTTTGGATACTGATATTGTGGAGCATCATTTGCCATTAAATCCAAAGTGTCCACCTATTATATCCCAATTTTACCCTAAGATCTCTCATCATCTCATATTATCAATACATCAAGATCACACATTAGAGTTGGTTCTCCCTTTCTAGTTCATCCTATATTTAAGTTTGCTCTTGAGGGATCACCAAGCACCTTGAATTGTGTATCTTGTACATGTTTTATTTATCTAACATCAAGATATATATATATATATATATATATATATATATATATATATATATATATATATATATATATATATATATATATATATATATATATATATATATATATATATATATATATATATATATATATATATATATATATATATATATATATATGTCTCTTTGAATGTTCGTATTATAGGTGATGACACAATTGCATCCATCTCACCATCTAACCTAGGGTTTTGAATGATGACCATCAATCAAATGTTTCTTCAATGGATTGCAAGAGCTCAAGCTTCAAGGATATGTCTATGATATCTGTTGTACCCCAAAATTTTCCCTCTCATTTCTCAAAGGATCATCCTAGACCCTCAGGTTTGCTTCTATCAAGTTTCAAGTCTTGGATTACAATTTTCTAAGAAAGTCATTCACAAGGGCAAAATGGTCAAAAGCACAATGAAAAGTCAAACTTTGACTTTTGGATCAAAAATCAAGTTTCAACAATCATATTTCATCAGGACATGAAATTGGTTCATCAAAATCAGAACTCAAAAATTACCTTGAAAAATCAAATTTCTAAACATTTAGAAAATTTTCTAAGTGTTAAGAGCATATGATGCTTCAGAACTTCTAGGCCATCCTCCACACAAGTGCAATCTGAATTTGCAAAAACTGTTCAGAATATGACTCTTCAATCAGAACATATGGAAGCAATATTCTTCGGTCAGAACATGACTCTTCAGCATATAGAGGTTACGTTTCTGGTCTTCTACGATTAGAACATCACTAAATCCAAAAACCTCGTTTGAGCAGCCTGCTGCCCTGCTATAGCATAGTCCTGCAACCAGTTGCTGATCCAGTCCATGCCTGCACTTTCTCAAACCCCATATTTGCACCAAATTAGCATACAAAAGTTGTAATTAAAAAGCAATGGAACAATATGCCAAAAAGGTTTAAATCCTATTTGTTTTCCCCCCAAAACCACAACAAACCCATCTATAAATAAGTTGCTCCATCACACGTTCAAGGGGATGGCTTTTGGAAAGAGAGAATTATCAAAGAGAGAATAGAAAATAGTAAAACATTCGTGAACCCTGAATTCCTAAACAAAACCAAAACCTTTGTTCATCCCTTTGAATCAACGAACATAGCATTTTCTGTTTCGTTGTTCTTGCTGATTCCAGAACATCTGAAGGCAGGAGCTCAAGTCCCAAACACACATTCCAGATACAAGGTAAGTCTTTCTGACTTTGAATCTTTTCATCCAGAACATCATTAAATATGTAAATATCATAGTATTGATGTTGTCCATATCATTGCATAAGTAGAAAAAAACCGTGGATCAGAACTTCTTGAATAAAGCTAGGCTCAGAATTAGGATTAGAACCTCTATGAACTGCTACACTTTTATCTTTCTGATTTGCTGTTGTTAAGAACTGAATAAGTTGCTGATGAGTTGATTAATGTAAAGAAGGAGTTGAAGTGTAACACAGAACTTCTGATTTTCACTCACTGTTTAACACAACACAGAACTTCTGATTTTCACTCACTGTTTGACACAACACATAACTTCTGATTTTCACTCACTGTTTAACACAACACAAAACTTCTGACTTTTTGCTCACTGTTTAACACAACACAGAACTTCTGATTCTTTCCCACTGTCTAAACACAACCCATAACTTCTATTTTTGCCCTCTAACATTTCTTTCAGGATTCCAATGGCATCAACCCATAACTTTTGATCACCTCTGACGTTTCTTTCTGAGCTACAACACACAGCGTCAAAACTTCTGGTCCCCTTCATTTTCGTGTTTAGCAATGTGCTGATCATGTTTTCATTAAGTTTTTCCTTTTTCTCTCTTATTCTTATTATTTTCAGTATTAATTTTATTAAACATAAAAAGGGCATAAAAATATTTTCTTTTATCAACTAGTTATTTTCCCTTTAATTTATTAAGACAAAAAACTATTTTCAAAAACAAATCCTTTCCTTTTTTTATATTATACAATTCAATATGGTTGTAATAAACAATTAGGATTTAAAATTCTTGCAAATCCCCATTTGTATTTTTGTACCCCCATCCCTAAATAATGTAATAGTGTAGGACTTTACATTTCCATAATTTATCGATTTCAAATATAAATGCTAGTAATTAGGGTTTGTATGGTAAGATATAAAATCAACAAATAGATAACCCTAATCAAGACAAAATGCATGTAAATAAAACACACTTGCACACTAGCACCTATAGGGTAATCCCACTTTGTTGCCTTTCGGAAAATAGTCATGTCCCTCGAACATGGGCATTTTAGCAAAGACCCTCGATAAAAGATCGTTGTCCCTCGATGACCCTTAATATTGCCTTCGGTAAACGGTCTAGTCCCTAAATGACATTGCTAAAACGTCCCATGGATTGCCTTCTATGACTATACAAACGTCCCACGACCATCCCTTCACATCCAATGACGGGGCTTCTTACCAAATCAATGGTAAGATAACAACATCTAAAGGAGGAAAATAACATTTAAGACCTTTTGAGTAGGTAGGTTACTCCTAGTTGCTCGCTTGCTCACAAAAAAACATTTTACACCAACAACTTCACTTTGAAACATTTTTCAAAATACAAATCACTCTGTACGCGTTAGTTGTACCCCAAAATTTTCCCTCTCATTTCTCAAGTAATCTCTTACAAGATCTCCTTTGATTCAAGACTGCACATGGGTTGATCAGCTCAAGACACCTCCTCAAGCACTGATAACCGAAAATTAGGGTTTGAGTTTTCACAAGGACAAATGGACTTTTAATTCCCCATATGACTTTCATGGATCATTTTGGACCCTCAAGATTGCTCATGTCAAGTTTCAAGTCTTGGATCACATTTTTGCTCAGTCAATTGATCAATTGACCTAAAATTAACTATATTGGAGAAAAAGTCAACTGTGGTCAATTTACAGTCAAACTTCATAATTTTTTATCCATATAAACATCATGAATTCATATATGTAATTTGATCAAGTTTGGATCACAATTCCTCAAGAAATTTGATCAGATCATCAAAAGGGCAAAATGGTCAAAATTTGGGTTTTGACTAAGGAAGTGCAATTTCTGATTTTTGAACTAGCAAATGACTCATTGGTTTAAGACATGATATCAAGGTTTCAAATACTTTATTTTAACCTAATGGCTTGGCTCAAAACATTTCTCAAGATCAATTGGTTGATAGTTGAATTTCAGCCAACTGATGAAAAGTCAACTATACACTGAAAAGTTAAATTTGACTTTTTGGTCAAAATCAAGTTTCAAAGATTACAATTCATCAAGACATGTCAAAATATGAAACTTGTTCATCAAGAAATCAAAAATTCGAGATTTCATTTTGAAAAGTCAAAATTTCTAAAGTTAGAAATTTTTCTAAGTGTTGAAAATTCATGTTTTTTTCATAACTTTGAGCCAAATTTTCACCATGATGCAAGATGATTTTGTGAAGACATGTTCATGAAACTTAAAAAACTTAGTGAAATTTTGCCCTAATTTAGGCAGGATTTTGACCTAACTTCATGGGAATTTTCACCTAGTTCCAAGATGAATATTCAAAAATATCCAACATAGAGGTTTTAGAGGATGTTACAAGCTTTCTAAAATGTCCAAGAACTCATTAAGATCATACTTGAGCTAGGATAATCGAAGGCAATAAGTTAGGGTTTCAAACTAAAATTACAAGCCATTTCTTGATGAACACATAATCCAATCTCAATGTTAGGCTGCATAATCTTTCTTCGCAGGCCTTATAACTTGTGTATATATCCATAATTAATGGATTACACAAACTTTTGAGCTATAATCCAAGTGGTTTAAGCATTGTCCAATTTAAATTGCCATTTTGGGAAGAAAGTTAACAATGCCATTCTTGAAAAGCAAGCTTTATGCACAAAGTCAATTCTTGAGCCTCTCATTTGTTCCCTCTGATCACACTCCATCTACAAAGTCGGAAGCAAGTTTGTTTGAAGCATAACCACTCTACAATAGCAAGTACAAAGGGCATTGAAACTTGATTTCTCAAAAAAATCACATGTTAAGCTTAAACATGTGATTTTGAATTCTGATCAAATACAAGTCTCGAAACTTGTTGCTTATAAATAGAGGCCCTATTTGCAAGCTAACACACGAGCTTAAGCACCCTAAAACTATCTCAAACACTTGCAAGCCAAAAACTATCCAAAAACACCATTAATGTACAATTTCTGACTTTGAAACCAGAACTCACAATTTCGTCGTGCGTTTTCCTTCCTAATCAATAACAAAGCTCCTATACATCAAATATAGTCCATCCTTGTCCCTGTTCCATAACTGTAACTCCATCTTCACCATCTTCCAAACTCAAAAACAGAGAACTGCAAGTTGACTTCTCCAGACCATTCCAGCCATCCATTGCTCAAGCTAATCATTGTATTAGCTTCCTGGGAACTTGAGGAAGCTAACCTGATCATTGCAGCACTTTGAATCAAGCTCCTTTTCATTTCACGATTTCCAGTTTTGAGGTATTATTTCTGAACTTCTATCTTTCTATTTAGGCATTATTAAGCTTGCATTTGTGAAGATAAAATGTAGACATCATTGCCTTGAAACTGTACATGTCCATAGATTTCATTTATATTGCTTGAGTAGTGAGAATTTTAAGTTTGAACTTTCTGAAAAAGTTAGGTCAAAATTTGGTACCATTCAAAATTCATGCTCATTTTTTATTTATAGTGTTAGTAATTTACATTTCTGGAATCGTTGTGGAATTTGGAACAAGTTTGATGTTTACATTTTTGAAAATGGATGAGAAATGATGAAGTTGCAGATGTTCAGGCTGGAGGTTAAAGATGAAGTTATAACATGGACTTAGTTTACTTTAAGTTTATTGATTGTTGTATAACTGACGGATGAAACAGGCCACCCCGGTGGTACAAGAAGAGTGTGCATATTAGGAGGTCCTGGGTTCGAGCCCCAGCGAGACCTTTTACCCCTTTTACACTTCTGTCATTTTTGTTGTTGTTTGGACCAGGTAGCGCTTGGGCATCCTTGGCTGGGCCTAACAGATTTGCTCCATTTTCACCCCCTGCTTACTTTTGCATACTGACCCAATTTCTTTTTTTATTTTATTTTAATTCATTTTATTTTCTTTTTCTTATTTTATTTTATTTCAATTTTCTTTATTATTTTTTATTACTATTATTATTATTATCATTATTATTTTTATTAATAAAAAATCCAAAAATATTTTATTTATCATTTTCACACTTATATTTTATTTTCTCTATAAAGACAAAAGACAAAAAAACATTTTCTTAACAAATTAAATTTCTTTCTTTTATGATTAATAATTAGATTTAGGTTTAATTATTTATTTCTTTTTTATTTAAAATTAACTTAGAATTTAGTTTTCTTTTAATTAATTAATTTTCATATTTTATTTTATTAAACTTAAAACCTTTCACAAAAAACCCTAAAAATACTTTTTAACTTATTTTCTTTCCTTAATTAATTTAGGTTTAATTTTATTTAATTCTAATTAATCATTTTCTTAATTAGGTCAAAATTAAACTCTTTCATAAAAACCAAACAAAAATCATTTCTTTTCCATTTATTTTCTTGCACATTTATTCAATTACTTGTACATTATTCAATATGGTTATAATAGATAATTAGGTTTAATTTTCTTGCAATCCCCATTTGTAAATTTGTATACCTCATCCCCTAATGATGTAATAGCGTAGTAATTTTACTTTCCGCAATTTATCGTTTTAATATAAATGTTAGTAATTAGGGTTTGTATGGAAAGATAAAATTAACAAGTAGCAAACCCTAATTCAAGATAAACAATACATGTAAATTAA
This sequence comes from Vicia faba, assembly GCA_948472305.1. Classification (NCBI taxonomy): domain Eukaryota; kingdom Viridiplantae; phylum Streptophyta; class Magnoliopsida; order Fabales; family Fabaceae; genus Vicia; species Vicia faba. Next base: position 417,260,621 of record OX451738.1, on the reverse strand, counting down.
ATACACTTGCACACTTACACCCCTAGGGTAAACTCCACTTTGTTGCCTGATAAAAATGGTCATGTTATGCATGTGGGGTATCTTAGCAAAAACAATCAAAATACAAGATTATAGTCCCTCGATGATGCTATCAATGTTGCCTTTCAAAATGATCTTAGTCCCTCAAAGAGAAATGCTAAGATATCTCACAACATTGCTATCATGACTATACGATGGTAAGATAGCAATATAAAAGGAAAGGAAGAAATGAACAAAGACTTTTGAGTAGGTAGATTGTTCCTAGTTGCTTGCTCATTTTCAAAACAAACATCCTTGCTCATTTTCAAAACAAACACCAAACGCTTTCAAAAACACTTTCAAAACATAAAATATTTTCAAAAGTCCAACACTTTGTATACGTTCTTACGAACGAGAACCATTATAAAGTTTGCCTAAACGAAGGCGCCTTTTCAAAATACTTTCAAAAAAACCACACAAAGTATATTTTCAAACAAAAGCAAGTTATCTAGCAAGCAACTAAGAGCCCATAGATAACTATGGATGAAAAAGGTGCTAATACCTTCCCTTTTCATAATCTACCCCCCGAACTCAAGAAATAATCTCAAAGGTCTTTCCTGTTCTTTTCAACCTTTCCTTTTTTGGATAAAAGAAAAGTCGATGGCGACTCTTGCTAACCGCAACATTTGCGAGAAAACACAAAACATCCAAAGTCAGTTCTCCCACCGTATTACAGAACTGGAGACTCTGCTGGGGATAAACTTAAAAGTGAGGTTACCTTAAGGCTAGATCACCTTTACTTGCTTTCATTGTTTAATTTGTTTGCTTTACATTTTGGTCCCTTGTTTGGGCTTGTTTAAATCCTCTAACCGGATTTAGGATACCTTATAGGTAAGTAGAAATACATTGTGGAAACTGTACGGGGGTATACCAACATGGTCTAAGCAATATCTACATTAGTGTGACACATTTATGGGTACCGGTAGCCCTTGAGTAGTCAAGGAGAATACAGGGCCGCTGTGTGGTGTCATGAAGCACTAACTGACTTTTAGAACCTTTACTTGACCAAATTGGCCATTAGGACGTAGTGAGATAGCCAGCTTTGGTGCAGTCTGAAGTTGGTTGATACTCGATACTACACTCATTGAGATTTGACTTCTTGGGATATTCCGGTCGCTGTGAAAGAGGCTTGCGCTGAAACAATACCTGATAAGACAAATCCATGATATTGAGATCCCTTAGAACCTGATTAGTATTTCTAAGACAGGTTTGAGCCAACTAAACTTCAAGAGCGTACTTACCTTTGAGACTCTATGAAAGCCTAAACCTAAGGACTTGTTTGCCTTGTTTGTATATACTTCTTTGTACATGACATCATAAACATCATAACATCATACTCATTCTCACTAACCATTTCAAGGATTATTGGGATTTATCTTTGTTCTATTTTGTAGCACATGGCTTCTATCCGCAGGAATACTATCCAAGTCAATCTTGTAAGAATTCCTCCTCAACTTAAAGAGTTAGAATCAAGGGTCCCTGAAAATTCTTCATTCACCGAAAGACATGGTCGTCTCCTAAACTTGGTTACCTCCAACACTGATGAAGATATGATGAAGGTGCTTTTCCAATTCTTTGATCCTCTACACCATTGCTTCACTTTCCCCGATTATCAGCTTGTACCTACTTTGGAAGAATTCCCTCAACTCTTGAGGATTCCAATTCTCAATCAATTACCCTTAAACGGTACGAAAAAAGATCCAAAACCTGAAGAGATTGCCCAAGCACTACACTTGCAACAATCTGATATCACAACTAATTGGGAAACAAGGAGTGGTGTCAAAGGTTTCTTAGCCAAGTTCTTGTTCGAGAAAGCTCAAGATTGTTGGAACTATCTGAACTTACAAGCTTTTGAAGAAATCTTGGCCCTTCTTGTCTATGGGATGGTTTTGTTTCCAAACCCTGACCAACTCATAGATGTAAATGTTGTCAAAATCTTCATGTCTCGCAATCCGGTGCTTACTTTGTTGGGAGATATCTTACATTCTTTTCACTCTCGCACTATGAGGAAGATAGGGACCCTCATGTGTTGCACTCCTCTCTTGGCTAGATGGTTTATTTCACATCTTCCCCGATATGTGTTGAAGAACGAGCAAGGTTTGAGATGGTCCCATAGGCTGATGATGCTCAGACATTCAAATGTTCATTGGTGTTCTCGATCCTTGGAGAATGTTACTATCATCGAACATTGTGGGGAATTCCCTAATGTCCCTTTGCTTGGAATTAGAGGAGGTATCACTTATAACCCTTGCTTAGCCTTATGACAGTTTGGTTATGCCCGAAGGGATGGTCCTCATGATATGCTCATCCAAGGAGTGGTGTTTGACTACGAGAGCGACGATCAAGGATACCGTTAGAGGTTTATACGAGCTTTGAGGATGGTAAGAAAAGTGGATAGTAAGACGCTAGGACACAAGAATTCCATTCCCCTTGAGCCTTACCTTAGGTGGGTACGAGCTCGTGCTCGGAAACTTGTGGTGCCTTATCCCACCATCTTACCAGTTATCATGGAACATGTGGTTGAAGGAGATGTCTCATACACTGTCCAACATCCCGACATGCCTACTTCTATTGAAGACTTGCAAAAAGGGTGGATTCAGCTAAAGGAAGAACGAGATACTTTCGAAGCTCAATTCTATGCTAGTGAGAAAAGGGTCTTGGAGCTTACAAAGCAGCTACACGAAGAGCAAAGTGTGAACGCCCATCTCGCGCCGAAGAGGATGTGTCCAGTCTTTTTATCTTAGAGAGTTATTTTATAAGCCCAAGAGGCATGTTGTAATCATTTTGAACTAATTTATGAAAATTGACGTTTGTTCATTCTTTGTCTATATAAATTTAAATTTCATAAATCCTTGAAATCATTTACATATACATCTTCCATGCATCATAACATGGCAGGTTTTCACACAACAGGTTTACCTATCTTTCTGCTATTTATTTTAGCAAGATGGATCTAGAGAAAACCGTGAAAGACCATCAGGAACAAAACTCTCAATTCCAAGAGACTCTACTGGCCCTAGCCAAGGGTAAACAAGATATGATGGCATTCCTGGAAGCCAAGAAGAAACCCAAGAGAAAAGCCTTGGTCAACATGGGTAGAAGGTTCAAAGAGTCGGTCCGTCAGATCCTAATAGTGAAAGACTCGTCTGAGGAAGATGAGAATCAGATTTGAGAAGCTAGGAGCACCCAGGATGGGTGCATCAACGATCAAGCATCTGATGATGATTATTTTGACGAGCAGTATCCCCCCGCCGATGTCAAGTATAAGCAGTTAGAAGACAAATTGAAGGCCGTCAAGATCTAAGCCATCCCCGGTTTAGATTTTGATGATTTGGGTTTGATCTCTGGGGTTGTTATTCCCCATAAATTCAAGATACCAGTCTTTGCAAAGTACGATGGAGTTTCATGTCCAAAACTTCACCTGAAATCTTATGTGCGCAAGATACATCCACACACCACTGATAAGAAACTCTAGGTTCACTTTTTTCAAGAAAGCTTGGCCGGGACGCAACTAGAATGGTTTTATCAGTTGGATGGTTACCGTATAAACACATGGGAAGACTTAGCCACCGCCTTCTACCACCAATATCAGTATAATGCCGACTTGGCGCCAACAAGAGTTCAGTTGCAAGATATGACAATGGGAAATAATGAAGGATTTAAAGATTACGCACAAAAGTGGAGAGAACTTCCCAGTAGGGTTCAACCACTTTTGACTGATAGAGAGAATATTGACATGTTTATGGGCACCTTATATGGTCCATTATTTAACTTGTTGGTTGGCTGTTCTTCTTCCAGCTTCACCGAGCTGATCTTAACCGGTGAAAGATTTGAAAGCGACATCAAAAGCGGGAAGATTCCCATGGCATCTGCCTCCACTTCCAATCCTGTAAAGAAACCTTTTGCCTCAAAGAAAGAAATCAATGACGTGTACGAGGCAAGGGCCCATACCGAGAAGGATGATCGCCAGTCTGTTAATGTTGTCCGGATCTCCAATCCAACTCCTACTCAAAGACCATCTACTAATCATCAATGTTTTGAAACTCCGAGAAGACAATTTACGAGGATAGGCATGTCACTATCCCAATACTTACAACACTTGATAAAGGATAATTTGGTGACATTGCGCGATCCTCCTGCCAATCCAGATACCTCTTCACCAAAGCACAATCCGAATGCCAAATGTGCTTATCATTCAAGTAGTTCCGGGCGTGAGACTGACCAATGCTGGGCCATGAAGAATAAAATACAGGACTTAATCGATAACAAGACTATTGAATTTGATCCTCCTCCAACTCTGAATGTAATCACCGCACCTATGCCAAACCATGATAAGGGTGTCAATGCTGTCGAAGATACCATTTTCGTTGTCTCTGTCGAAGACTTGACTACTCCTTTGAACGTTATAAAAAAGAATCTGTTGAAAGCTGGGATTTTCCCTGGCTGTGTAAAGGACTGTGTTTGCTGTGCCAAATAACTTAATGGACGTGAAGGGATGAAGGAAGGAATTCAACGCCTGATGGATAGCCACGAGATCCTATTTAAGAAGACTCCGCTTGCCAAAAGTTTGACTAATAAATGTGAAGACCTCTCCATTATAACCATCTCAAACAAGCCTCTTAGGATCTCCTCCAAAGGTCCTATTAGGATTTCAAATGAACCAATTGTTTCTCCCCTAAGAATTACCAATCTAGGACCAATTCCCTAGTATTCAAACAAGGCAGTGCCATGGAACTATGGTGCTGAGGTGTTTTACCATGGGATAAAATAAAACGCTTAGATCGAAGAAGACAAAGTTGATGATGTTGGTAACATAACTGGCTCAAGTAAGGTAACCCGAACAGGGAGAATCTTTTCGCCCAACATCTCACCACCAGTTGTTATTAAAGCACCCATTCGTATCACTACTGCTGGGCCAAGTACTGATTCAAGAGGGAAGGAGAAAGTTGTTGATCTTGTCGTGATAGAAATACCCGCAAAGGACGTTGTTGATGGAGAAACTCCGCTCGTGAGATGGACGAGATCTTGAAAATCATAAAAGGATCGATTTCAAGATTGTGGAGTAGTTGGGGCAAACCCCTTCCAAGATTTCTATGTTGTCTTTGCTACTCTATTCCGATGCCCATGCTCAGACATTAATAAAATTCTTGAAGAAGGCTCATGTCCCTCATGAGACCACAACGAACCAGTTTAAGAATTGTGTGGCGAGCTTGACGGCTGATAATGGTTTGGGGTTCTCAAATTCCGATCTAACATCGCTTGGGAAGAACCATAATAAAGCTCTACATGTTTCTCTTGAGTACAATGGGACCACCCTAGCACATGTTCTGGTCGACACTGGATCTTCTTTAAACGTACTACCCAAGGGGGCGTTAGACCATTTAGATTGTGAAGGTTTAGTTCTGAAACCCAGCGATATTATTGTGAGGGCCTTCGATGGATAAAAAAGAACAGTTCATGGAGAGGTAGATCTTCCAATCAAGGTGGGCTCACAAATTTTCAACTCCACCTTCTACATCATGGATATCCGTCCCACCTATTATTGTTTGTTGGATCGCCCTTGGATCCATAAAGCTGGGGCAGTAACCTCAACTATTCATTAAAAGCTCAAGTATCTGATCAAAGGAAGAATTGTCACTATATGTGGAGAGGAAGAGTTCATGGTAAGCCACCTTAACTCTTTAAAATATGTGGAGATGGATGGAGAATTCATAGAGACCCCATGTCAAGCTTTTGAGGTTGTGCCACCAATGGTTGCTACTGCCAAATTTTCCTATGATGTGGCCAAAGCTGTTAAGGTCGTGCTGAAGATGGTTTCAGTCAAAGATGCCCGTGCTGCAGTTGAAGAAGGAAGTTGTGATACTTGGGGGCAACTCCTCAAGATTCCATTCAAAGCGGATAAATTTGGTTTGGGTTTCACCGTCAAGGCTCAGAAGGAAGTGAGGCATGCTCGTGCAGGAAAGTCACCTCTCCACATTAGAAACTACGAGGTCAACGTTGTAGGTGATTCTGATGATGAAGTTGCATTTGAAGATTGGTTGTATCCTACTACAATGGAGCTAAAGAATTGGCATGCAAAGAACTTAGTGCCCATCTCCTTCATTGAGGAGTAATTACTTATTTTTTTCTTTCTTATTAATCCAAGAACATTTTGTCTGTAATATTTAACAATGACTTTTAAGCTATGTGCCTAGCCCGGGGCACTATGGTCCATTTGTCAAGGGATTTATTTATGTTAATTTTATCATATGATCATTCAAGAAAATCATTGGAATCTTTTGCATTCAAATCTTTGTGTTCATTGTATTTCTTTCCTTCAAATACATTTTTCAAAATAGCCATGTATCTTACATGCGCACACACACACACACACACTCTTGCAGGTCCTCATCCACTCTGGATCTTATTGCCAATGACTCTACTATTGCGGACTATGACTTTTAATGTCCAATTAACCAAGCCTAAGACGAAGGCGAGGAAGATTGTGAAATACCAGGAGAACTAGCCAGACTTCTATTACAAGAGGAAAAAACTATTCAGCTGCACGAAGAGTCAGTTGAAGTCATCAATCTAGGTACCGAGACAGACAAGAAAGAAGTCAAGATCGACATTGACCTGGAAAGTAGTGTCAAAAGCAGATTGGTTCAGATTTTACATAATTATGTGGAAGTATTTTCTTGGTTGTATGAAGATATACCAGGGTTGGATACCGACATCGTAGTTCATCATCTTCCGACAAAAGAAGATTGTCCTCCTGTCAAACAAAAAGTTCGTCGCATGAGGCCTGACATGTTTGAAAAGATAAAAGCTGAGGTGATGAAACAATTTGACGCAGGGTTCCTAGCTGTGACATCTTATCCCCAATGAGTTTCCAATGTGGTGCCAGTGCCGAAGAAAGACGGAAAAGTTCGTATATGTGTAGATTATAGGGATCTGAATAGGGCAAGCCCTAAGGATGACTTCCCTCTACCTCATATTGATGTTTTAGTCGATAACATTGCTCAACATAAAGTCTTCTCTTTCATGGATGGTTTCTCCGGATATAATCAAATTAGGATGGCTCCCGAAGACATGGAGAAGACCACTTTCATTATGCAATGGGGCACATTTTGCTACAAGGTCATGCCGTTTGGATTGAAGAATGCAGGGGCAACATATCAAAGGGCTATGGTAGTTTTGTTTCATGATATGATCCATCATGAAATAGAGGTATATGTGGATGATATGATAGCCAGATCACAAACTAAAGAGGAACATCTCAATCACCTGTACAAGCTACTCGAAAGGCTGAAAAAGTACAAGTTGAGGTTAAACGCTAACAACTGCACATTTGGAGTACGATCTGGAAAGCTTCTAGGTTTTGTTGTCAGTAGTAAAGGTATTGAAGTTGATCCTAACAAGGTAAAGGCCATCCAAGAAATGCCAGTCCCCCACTCTGAAAAGGAAGTTAGAGGATTCTTGGGTTGTCTTAATTACATCGCCCGCTTCATATCCCACTTGACTGCTACTTATGAGCCAATCTTCAAACTCTTGAAGAAAGATCAAGTAGTCAGATGGAATAATGAATGCCAAGCTGCCTTCGACAAAATCAAAGAATATCTTCAAGAATCTCCTATTCTTATGCCTCCAGTTGAAGAAAGACCCTTGATCATGTACTTGACAGTGCTAGAGAACTCTATGGGGTGTGTTTTGGGCCAACATGACGAGTCTGACCGAAAAGAGCATGATATTTATTACCTGAGAAAAAGTTTACCGACTATGAAACTAGATATTCACTGCTCGAGAAAGCTTGTTGCGCTCTGGCATGGGCTTCTCGCTGGCTAAGACAATATATTTTGACTCATACCACTATGTTGATTTCTAATATGGACCCAATCAAGTACATCTTCGAGAAACCCGCCTTTTCTAGACAGATAGCTAGATGGAAAATGATCTTGACTGAGTACGACATTCAATACACAATGCAAAAGGCCATCAAATAAAGCGTACTAGCAGATCATTTGGCCAATCAAGCTGTTGATGATTATCAGTCTATGAACTTTGACTTCCCGGATGAGAACATCATGCTAGTGACCGACTGCGTGAAACCTGGACCGTATGACAGACCTGAACAAGGATCCCGATGGACTATGGTCTTCGATGGGGCTTCCAACACTTTTGGTAATAGAGTTAGTGTTGTGATTATCTCCCCTAAAGGTTGCCACACTCCTTTCACTTCCAGATTATGCTTCGATTGCACGAACAACATGGCCGAGTACGAAGCGTGTATTTTAGGTCTGAAAGTTGCGGTTGAATTGAGGATTAAACATTTGAATGTGTTTGGGGATTCCGCTCTAGTGATTAGACAAGTAAAAGGAGATTGGGACACTAAGCACCCAAATCTTATCCCTTACAAAGAGCTTGTGCTATCTCTGTTTCCCTAATTTGAAGAGATCACCTTTGAACACTTCCCTAGTGAAGAAAATTAGTTGTCTGACGCCTTGGCCACCATGTCTTCGATGTTCAAAGTTAGATGGGACAACGAAGCCCCTATGATTACAATTGAGAGATTCGACGAACCTGCGTACTGCTGCGAGCTTGACACTGACACAAAAAAGCCATGGTACCATAAGGTGAAGAGATACCTTGAAGCACAAGAGTATCCTAAGGGAGCATCCATCAATGGCAGAAAGTTCTTACGGATATTTTCAGCCAAATTCTTCTTAAGTAACAGAATTTTGTACAAGCGCAACCACGACTCTACTCTACTAGGATGTATGGATAAGATGGAGGCAGAGGAAATTATGGAAGACATGCACGATAGTATCTTTGGCACTCACTCAAGCGGACATACGATGGTTAAGAAAATCTTAAGAGCTGGTTACTATTGGTCAACAATGGAGACTGATTGTCATCAACATTCAAGGACTTTCCACAAATGCCAAATCTATGATGAGAAGGTCCATGCGCCTCTTATCCCTCTGAATGTCATGACCGATCCGTGGCCATTTGCAATGTGGGGCATTGATATGATTGGACAGATCAAGCCCACTACTTCCAATGGATATCACTTCATTCTGGTCGCTATTGATTATTTCACCAAATGGGTCGAAGCCGCCTCATTTGCCTCAGTTACCAAGAACATGGTAGCCAGATTCATCAAACATAACCTCATCTGCCGCTACGGTATTCCCGAAAGGATCATCACCAACAATGAGACTGACCTCAATAATGCTATAATTACCGAACTTTGCACTCAATTCAAGATCAAGCATCACAAATCTTCTCCATATAGACCTAAAATGAATGGCGTAGTCGAAGCGTCCAATAAAAACATCAAGAAGATTGTGCAGAAAATGGTAGTAACCTATAAGGAATGACATGAGATGTTACCGTTTGCTCTTTATGGCTACCGTACTTCAACTAGGACATCAATTGGGGCAACTCCCTTTTCTTTGGTCTATGGCATGGAAGTTGTTTTGCCAGTGGAAGTTCAGATTCCCTCTTTAAGGATTATGAATGAAGCAGGCCTAGGCGAAGACGAGTGGATTCATACGATATTGGATCATTTGAACTTAATCGATGAGAAGCAGTTGGCTGCTGTTTGTCATGGCCAGACATACCAAAAATGCATGATCAAGGCTTTCAACAAAAAGATCAAGCCTCAAGAATATCAAGCTGGTGACTTGGTGATAAAGCGCATCATTCTGCCACAAGGCGACCCCAGGGGAAAATGGACTCCCACCTATGAAGGGCCATTTGTTGTAAAGAGAGTGTTCTCTGGTGGTGCCATGATGCTGACTACCATGGATGGTGAAGACTTCCCACATCCTGTGAATGCGAACATAGTTAAAAAATACTATGCATAAGAGACCCGCTAGGTTGACACACCTAGGAAAAATAAGGGCATCCCGGTAAACCAAAAGGTTTGGGAATAATTAGGGATATATGCAAAAGATTGTACACCCGGCAAGTTGAAAAACCAAAAGGGCGACTTGGGCAAAAATGGGTATCCTGGTGGGCTGAAAACCCGAAAGGGAAGTCCAAGCAAAAATTAAGGATTGAAAGTGTATGACTATGTCCCGTTGAATCACCACAGTCAACTTTTATCACCAAGATCCAAGTTCAAACGGTCCAAGATCAATCCAATCAACTTCTGTCAACGGCAAGGGGCATTCGAAGATATTGGGGCAATAGTATACTTGGAATGCAATGAGATCATTTCCACATGGCTATTTGTTTTGTTTTAAATCTTTATTTTCCTTTCGACGATTTCCTCTTACTAGGATCTCCGTCTCTTTGTACAAAAACGCCTATTCATGGGAAAAATATCAATATAAATATACTTTGAAGTGCAAACTTTCTGTTTTTGTTTTGAATGCAAAGTTGTCCAATGACTAAAATTGAACGAACATATGCATATGGACATAATTAAAACTGTTTGGCACATGTATGTCCTGTTAAGCAGCAACAATCATCTCTTTAATGTATATGGAATACCCCTGCAGAGTTATTTCATTAACGTTATCCCCACAAGACCGACTATGATAAACCAATCCTCAACAAAGTTACCCACAAAGTCTCTTTGTAAAGGTTGATCTCCAACCAGAGTCTCAATCCCTTGATAGCTCTCTTCCCAGCTAGGTTGATCCTACAAGAAGAAGCCTTATGGATCTCTTTGTAAAAGAAATCGCCTCGTCAGTAGTTCATCAAATATTCATCAACAAGGTTTATTTCCCCAACAAACAACATACGACATACAACAATCAATGAACAACAAATCCCCCCGACATAGTCTATCTTCCCCGGCTGATTCTGTCTTTCCCAGCTGAGTCTTTCCTCTCCAGCATGAGTTTGCCTTTTAGACTATTACAAATCAGAGGACCACAACCCCTAATACCCAGTAAAGACGTCAACAAAACCTTTACTATCTCCAAAAGATGTTATGAAGCCTAGTCCCGACCAGATAATAGTATAACTTTTCAAGCTACTATGGAGGTTAGACCCGACCAGATAATAGTTAACTTCTCAAGACACTCTGAAGCTTGGGGTCGACCAGATAATAGTGTAACCTTTCATAAACTATGAAGCTTGGACCCGACCAGATAATAGTTTAAATCTTCGAAATATTGAAGAACTTGGAGTCAACCAGACCAGGGTTTAACTTCTTTTCCCCAGTAGTGTTTTCCTCTACCCCAACAAGTTACTGTGAAGCCTGGATCCGACCAGATATCACTTCTCAATTTCCATCTTTTCAAGAAAGTTATTGTGAATCCTAGATCCGACCAGATAGTAATTCCCCTCAGAAGTTTGTTATGAAACCTGGAATCCGACCAGATAACAACTAAGTTCCCAAGCAAGTTATTATAAAACATAGACCCGACCAGATATCAATTCAACCCTATCTCTTCAGACAAGTTTATTGTGAAGCCTGGACCCGACTAGATATCAATTAACTTCGTCCACCTCAAAATCTGCAAATCCTGGAATCAAACCAGATACCAGTTTAATGTCATTAAGTTACTGTAAAGCTTGAATCTGACCAAATATCAGTTCAATTTCATCTATTCAAGCAAGTTATTGTGAAGCCTGGAGTCCGACCAGATAACAACTAGCTACAATCCCCGGCAAGACACTATAAAGCCTGGACCCGACCAGATAATAGTATAACTTTTCAAAAAACTATGAAGCCTGGACCTGACCAGATAGTAGTTACCACTTCAAGTTACTAGGAATCTAGGACCCGACCAGATATCAGTTCAACTCCATCCTTTCTAGAAATTTACTGTGAAGCCTGGAATCCTACCAGATAACAGTTAACTTCCTTATCCCCAACAAGTTATTGTGAAGCTGGGAATCTAACCAGATAACAGCCTAACTTCACTCTCCCCAATAAATCTTTTGTGAAGCCTGGAATCCGACCAGATAACAGTTAATTCATTCTTCCCTAGTAAGTTATCATGAAGCTTGGATTAGACCAGATAGCAGTTGACTTTATCATCCTCAGCAAGTTGTGAAGCCTGGATCCGACCAGATAACAACTAACACTCAAGAGTTAATTCCCGACAGAAGCAATTCTGTCAACAAAGTTTAAAGATATGTATATTCTTAATCCCCAACAGCAATCCGGGATTCAGAATTCCTCAGCAGCAGTCAGGGATTTATTTTCCCATACAAATCATGCATCCCACATTCGTAAATCATAGCATATACATACAAAACACATTTAACATAACCTCATTCACCTTATGAACATCATGCATGCATATGCATTTAACTAACCCTTTTTTCCATAGGTAAACATCGAGTTTTAGTATAAATCGACCAAAGATTTGTGCTGATACTTCTTTCGATATTTACCATCATTCCTCCAAATGGCATCTATAAGCCCATTCCCAATCCATCTTCGAGTGCAAATTTCTGGGCACTCTAGTGTTCAATCATCTTCCACCTTCAAGTCACGAATGACGGATCCGCCAATATAACTTTTAATTTTTAAGAAGATTGAACAGGGGCAGCTGTTGTACCCCAAAATTTTCCATCTTATTTCTCAAGTATTCTCTTACAAGATCTCCTTTGATTCAAGACTGCACAAGGGTTGATCAGCTCAAGACACCTCCTTAAACACTGATAACTGAAAACCAGGGTTTGAGTTTGCACAAGGACAAACAGACTTTTAATGCCCCATATGACTTTCATGGATCATTTTGGACCCTCAAGATTTGTCATGTCAAGTTTCAAGTCTTGGTTGACATTTTTTTGCTCAGTCAATTGATCAGTTGACCTAAAATCAGCTGTATTGGGGAAAAAGTCAACTGTGGTCAATTTACAGTCAAACTTCATAATTTTTTATCCATATTAACATCATGAATTCATATATGTCATTTGATAAATTTTGGATCACAATTCCTCAAGAAATTTATTCAGATCATCAAAAGGGCAAAATGGTCAAAATTAGGGTTTTGACTAAGGAAGTGCAATTTCTGATTTTTGAACTAGCAAATGACTCATTGGTTTAAGACATGATATCAAGGTTTCAAATACTTTATTTTGACCTAATGGATTGGCTCAAAACATTTCTTAAGATCAATTGGTTGATAGTTGAATTTCAGTCAACTGATGAAAAGTCAACTATACACTGAAAAGTCAAACTTTAACTTTTTGGTCAAAATCAAGTTTCAAAGATTACAATTTATCAAGACATGTCAAAATATGAAACTTGTTCATCAAGAAATCAAAAATTCAAGATTTCATTTTGAAAAGTCAAAATTTCTAAACTTACAAATTTTTCTAAGTGTTTAAAATTCATGTTTTTTTCATAACTTTGAGCCAAATTTTCACCATGATGCAAGATGATTCAAAGGAAACTTCCAACAAAACATTGTAGAAAATAACTTTTTCTATAAATTCTTGGATTTCAAGTTATGATTTTGTGAAGACATGTTCATGAAACTTAAAAAACTTAGTGAAAGTTTGCCCTAATTTAGGCAGGATTTTGACCTAACTTCATGGAAATCTTTCACCTAGTTCGAAGATGAATCTTCAAAAATGTCCAACATATAGGTTGTACAGGATGTTACCAGATTTCCAAAATATCCAAGAACTCATTCAGATCATACTTGAGCTAGGAGAATCGAAGGCAAGAAGTTAGGGTTTCAAACTTGAATTACAAGCCATTTCTAGATGAACACATCCAATCTCAATGTTAGGCTGCATAATCTTGCTTTGCAGGCCTTCTAACTTGTGTATCTATCCATCATTAATGGATTACACAAAATTTTGAGCTATAATCCAAGTGGTTTAAGAATTGTCCAATTTAAATTTCCATTTTGGGAAGAAAGTTAACAATGTCATTCTTGAAAAGCAAGCTTTATGCCCAAAGTCAATTCTTGAGCCTCTCATTTGTTCCCTCTGATCACACTCCATATACAAAGTCAGAAGCAAGTTTGTTTAAAGCATAACCACTCTACAATAGCAAGTGCAAAGGGCATTGAAACTTGATTTTTCAAGAAAATCACATGTTGAGCTTAAACACGTGATTTTGAATTCTTATCAAATACAAGTCTCCAAACTTGTTGCTTATAAATAGAGGCCATATTTACAAGCTAACACATGAGCTTAAGCACCCTAAAACTCTCTCAAACACTTGCAAGCCAGAAACTGTCCAAAAACACCATTGATGCACAGTTTCTGACTTTGAAACCAGAACTCACAATTCCCTTGTGCGTTTTCCTTCCTAATCAATCACAAAGCTCCTATACATCAAATATAGTCCATCCCTGTCCCTGTTCCATAACTTTAACTCCATCTTCATCATCTTCCAAACTCAAAAACAGAGCACTGTAAGTTGACTTCTCTAGGCCATTCCAGCCATCCATTGCTCAAGTTAATAATTACATTAGCTTCCTGGGAACTTGAGGAAGCTAACCTAATCATTACAGCACCTTGAATCAAGCTCCTTTGCATTTCATGATTTCCAGTTTTGAGGTATCATTTTTGAACTTCTATCTTTCCATTTAGGCATTCTTAGGCTTGCATTTGTGAAGATAAAATGTAGACATCATTGCCCTGAAACTGTACATGTCCATAGATTTCATTTATATTGCTTGAGTAGTGAGAATTTTAAGTTTGAACTTTCTGAAAAAGTCAGGTCAGAATTTGGTACCATTCAAAATTCATGCTCATTTTTTATTTATAGTGTTAGTAATTTACATTTCTGGAAATGTTGTGGAATTTGGAACAAGTTTGATGTTTACATTTTTGCAAATGGATGAGAAATGATGAAGTTGCAGATGTTCAGGCTAGAGGTTGAAGATGAAGTTATAACATGGACTTAGTTTAATTTAAGTTTATCGATTGTTGTATAACTGACGGATGAAACATGCCACACCATTGGTACAAGAAGCGCGCGCGTATTAGGAGGTCCTGGGTTCGAGCCCCAGCGAGACCTTTTACTCCTTTTACACTTCTTTCATTTTTGTTGTTGTTTGGACCAGGTAGCGCTTGGGCATCCTTGGCTGGGCCTAACAGATTTGCTCCATTTTCACCCCCTGCTTACTTTTGCATACTGACCCAATTTCTTTTTTTATTTATTTTAATTCATTTTATTTTCTTTTTCTTTTTTTATTTTATTTCACTTTTCTTTATTATTTTTTATTACTATTATTATTATTATTATCATTAATATTTTTATTAATAAAAAAATCCAAAAATATTTTATTTATTATTTTCACACTTATATTTTATTTTCTCTATAAAGACAAAAGACAAAAAAACATTTTCTTAACAAATTAATTTTCTTTCTTTTTATAATTAATAATTAGATTTAGGTTTAATTATTTATTTATTTTTTATTAATAAACTTAGAATTTAGTTTTCTTTTAATTTATTAATTTTCATATTTATTTATTAAACTTAAAACCTTTCACTAAAAACCCTAAAAATACTTTTTAACTTATTTTCTTTCCTTAATTAATTTATGTTTAATTTTATTTAATTCTAATTAATCATTTTCTTAATTAGGTCAAAACTAAACCCTTTCATAAAAACCAAACAAAAATCATTTCCTTTCCATTTATTTTCTTGCACATTTATTCAATTACTTGTACATTATTCAATATGGTTGTAATAGAAAATTAGGTTTAATTTTCTTGCAATCCCCATTTATAAATTTGTATACCCCCTCCCCTAATGATGTAATAGCGTAGTAATTTTACTTTTCGCAATTTATCACTTTAATATAAATGTTAGTAATTAGGGTTTGTATAGAAAGATAAAATCAACAAGTAGCAAACCCTAATTCAAGATAAATAATGCATGTAAATCAAACATACTTACACACTTACACCCCTAGGGTAAACTCCACTTTGTTGACTTATAAAAATGTTTATGTTATGCATGTGGGGTATCTTAGCAAAAATAATCAAAATACAAGATCGTAGTCCCTCGATTACGCTGTCAATGTTGCCTTTCAAAATGATCTTAGTCCCTCAAATAGAAATGCTAAGATATCTCACAACATTGCTATCATGACTATTCGATGACCCACGCCCGTCCCTTTACATCCAAAGATAAGGCTTCTTACCAATCAATGGTAAGATGGCAATATCAAAGGAAAGGAAGAAATAAACAAAGACTTTTGAGTAGGTAGATTGTTCCTAGTTGCTTGCTCATTTTCAAAACAAACATCCTTGCTCATTTTCAAAACAAACACCAAACGCTTTCAAAAACACTTTCAAAACATAAAATATTTTCAAAAGTCCAACACTTTGTATACGTTCTTACAAACGAGAACCATTATAAAGTTTGCCTAAATGAAGGCGCCTTTTCAAAATACTTTAAAAAAAACCACACAAAGCATATTTTCAAACAAAAGCAAGTGATCTTGCAAGCAACTAAGAGCCCATAGATAAATATGGATAAAAAGGGTGCTAATACCTTCCTTTTTCATAATCTACCCCCCGAACTCAAGAAATAATCTCATAGGTCTCTCATGTTCTTTCCAACCTTTCCTTTTTTGGATAAAAGAAAAGTCGGTGGC
This sequence comes from Vicia faba, assembly GCA_948472305.1. NCBI lineage: Eukaryota > Viridiplantae > Streptophyta > Magnoliopsida > Fabales > Fabaceae > Vicia > Vicia faba. Next base: position 417,244,045 of record OX451738.1, on the reverse strand, counting down.
GACTCTTGCTAACCGCAACATTTGTGATAAAACGCAAAAAATCCCAAGTCAGTTCTCCCACCGTATTACAACGTTCTTATAGAGACGAGAACCATTACAAAGACATTATTTTTCAAAATACTTTCAAAACCCATATCACAAACACACTTTCAAACAAAAAGCAAGTGATCTAGCAAGCAACTAAGAGACCGTAGATAACTACAGACAAAAAGGATGCTAACATCTTCTCTTTTTATAATCTACCCCCTGAACTCAAGAAATAATCTCGAAAGGTCTTTCCTGTTCTTTTCAGCCTTTCCTTATTGGATAAAAGAAAAGTCGGTGGCGACTCTTGCTAACCGCAACATTGCAATCAAACGTAAAACACCCCAGTCAGTTCTCCCACCGTGTTATAGAACTGGCGATTCTGTTGGGGAAATTACTTAAAAGTGGGGTTACCTTAGGGCTAGATCACCTTTACTTGCTCTCCTTTGTTTTCTTTTATTTTCTTTACATTATGGTTCCTTGTTTGGGTTTGTTTTGATCCTCTACCCGGATCTAGGGCACCTTTTTAGGTAAGTAGCAATCGATTGTGGAAACAGTACGGCGTAGACCGATATGGTTTAAACAATGGCTACGTTAGTGTGACACATTTGTTGGTACCGGTATTCCTTGTGTTAAATCGAGGAGAATACGAGGCCGTTGAGCAGCGTCATGAAGCACTAACTGACTTTAGAACCTTAATTAAACAAATTGGCCATTAGGACGTAGTGAGATAACCGGTTTCGGTGGAAAGCTGAAAATTGGTTGATACTCGATATTACACTCATTGAGATTGGACTTTTGGGATATCTTGACCGTAAGAAAAGATTGATTGTGCTGAGACAATGACTAAAAGAAAGGTCAGTGATATTGATATCCTTTAGAACCTGATTACTATTACTAGGACATATTGAGCCAACTAAACTTCAAGAGGGTACTTACCTACTAACCTCATGCAAGCCTAAACCCAAGGACTTGTCTGCTTTGTATGTACATAAGAACCTGCTTACTTGTACATAACATCATGAACATCATAACATCATAAGCATTCTCACTAACCATTTCAAGGATTTAGTAATTTATCTTTGCTTTGTTTTGTAGGCCATGAATCCCGTCCAAAGGAACATCACCCGAATCAGCTTCGTGTAAGCACACCCTCAGCTCCAAGAGTTAGCATCAAGGGTGCCCGAAGATTCTCCTTTTACCAGGAAATATGGTTAACTCCTCAGTTTGGCTACCTCCAATTTCTAAGAGGAGATGATGTGTGTGCTCTTCCAATTCTTTGATCCCGTACATCATTGCTTCACCTTTCCTGACTATCAGTTGGTACCTACACTAGAAGAGTTATCTCTACTATTAGGAGTACCCGTGCTTGATCAGATACCATTCACCGGCCTAGAAGGGATTCCAAAACCTGAGGTCATTGCCGAAGCTTCGCATCTGAGGAGAGCCGACATTATAGAAAATTGGGAGACAAGAAGCAGAGTCAAAGGGTTCCTAGCCAAGTTTCTATTGGAGAAGGCTCGTTCATTCTAGGAAGATATGGATTTTAAAGCCTTTGAAGATGTCTTGGCCCTTCTCATCTATGGTTTGTTTCTATTCCCCAACTCGGACCAATTCATAGATGTAAATGCCATCAAAGTCTTTCTCGCTCGTAATCCTATACCTACCTTGCTGGGAGATATCTTACATTGCTTCCATACCCGCACCATGAAAAAAAGAGGTACTCTCTTGTGTTTTATTCCCCTACTCTCCAAGTGGTTCACTTCACACCTACCTCAATCAACATTGAAGAACGAGCAAAGATTGACATGGTCTCAAAGGATAATGTCCCTCACCCACTCTGATATTCATTGGTGTTCGAGATACTTGGAAGATACTTCTATCATTTACCATTTTAGGGAATTCCCTAATGCCCCCTGCTTGGCATTAGGGGAGGTATCACTTATAACCCTTGCTTAGCTTTATGACAATTTGGGTATGCTCGAAGAGATGGTCCTCATAAGATGCTCATCCAAGGTTTGGTGTTCGACTAGGAAAGCGATGATCAAGGCTATCGTTAGAGGTTTATACAAGCTTAGAGGATGGTAAACAAGGTGGATAGTAGGATATTGGGACATAAAAACTCTATCCCTCTTGAGCCTTATCTTAGGTGGGTGCGAGCTCGTGCTCAGAGCCTCGTAATGAGTTACCACTCCATCATCCCTGTTATCATAGAGCCCATGGTCGAAGGAGATGTCCCGTATACTGTCCTTCATCCCAACACGCCTACCTCTCTCGAAGACTTGCAAAAGGATTGGATTTAGTTAAAGGAAGAACAAGATACTTTCGAATCCCGATTCTATGCCAGTGAGAAGAAGGTTCTGGAACTCACCAAGCAACTTTATGAAGAGCGGAGTCTGAACGCCTGCGTCGCACCAAAGAGGATGCATTCAACCTTTTTGTCTTAGGAGTTTTTATTTCTGTATTTTATTTTCTCCATTGTAAGCCCCAAGAGGCACGATGTACTCAAACTTGGACTTATTAATATAACGTGTGTTTCCTTTTGTCTAAAAAAAATTTAAATCTCTAATTTCCTTGAAATCATTTGCATATGCATTATTCATTCATCATAACACAAACAGGTTTCTTACAACAGGTCTCCTTATCTTTCTACTGTTTATTTCAGTGAGATGGATATAAAACAGACAGTAAAAGATCTTCAGGCGCAGAACGCTCAGTTTCAACAAATGTTCTTGACCCTGGCAAAAGGACAAGAGGATTTGAAAACTCTACTGATCAAAGAAAAGAAGAAGAAAGCGAAGAAGCCGACCGATGTTTTGAATTTTGGAAGAAGGTTCAAAGGACTAGCCAGACGAACTCTATATTTCACAACATCATCGGGTGAAGGGGATAATCAAGAAGGAAAAAACAAGGAAGTGAATGACCATCCAGAGTCCAAAGAAGAAGAAGAGGTTGATTATTCTGAAGAGCAGTATCCTCCAGCTGACGATAAATACAAACAGTTAGAAGATCGCCTCAATGCTATGTAAATCCAAAGGGTACCCGAATTGGATTTTAAAGAGCTAGGACTTGTCTCAGGGGTTGTCATCCCGCAGAAATTCAAGGTCCCCACTTCCGCTAAATATGATGAAGTCTCTTGTCCAAAGCTGCATTTGAGATCATACATCAGGAAAAGTCAACCTCATACCGCAGATAGGAACCTATGGGTGCATTTCTTCCAAGAAAGCTTGTCAGGGACGCAGTTGGATTGGTTCTATCAGTTGGAAGGGACCAATATTCACAATTGGGAAGATTTGGCTGCCGCTTTTTACAAGCAATACTAGTATAATGTTGACTTAGCTCCAACTCGGACACAGTTGCAAGGCATGTCAATGGGTACAGGTGAAGGTTTCAAAACCTATGCTAAAAAATGGCGGGATCTCACGGGAAGAGTCCACCCCCCTCTATCTGATAGAGAATTGGTGGATATGTTCTTAGGCACGCTATCTGGTCCATTCTTCAACCACCTGATCGGAAGCTCCTCGAATGGATTTACTGAATTAATCATGACTGATGAATGGGTAGAAGCGGGTATAAACAGTGGCAAAATTCAAAGAGATGCATCCCCGAGCACGATGAAGAAATCCTTTACCGGAAAGAAAGAGGTTAGTGTTGCATACGACCATATGAATCAAAAGAAAACTGAACATCGCCCGACGATAGGGGCTGTTATGATTTCTAATCCTATACCAAATCAACAGGGAAATTATCAATGTAGGCCAGAGGCGCCCATGAGACGATTCACATGAATCAACATGACCTTGTCCCAAGTTCTGTCACATCTTTTGAAGTATAATCTAGTGACCCTAAAGGAAGCTCCCAAAAACCTTAATACAGCTTCTACTCGCTACAACCCGAATACTCGATGTGCCTATCATTTTGAAAGCCCGGGGCATGATACAAACGATTGTTGGGCCTTGAAGAATAAGATACAAGATCTTATCAAGGCTAAAGAGATAGAGTTTGATCCCCCAAAAAGACCTAATGTGATAACGGAGCCAATGCCCAAACACGGTCAAGGTGTCAATGCTGTTGATGATGAATGTTTTGTTTCCTCCGTGAATGATTTATCTACTCCTCTTTTGACCATTAAACAAAATCTATTGCAAGCCGGTCTGTTTCCAGGCTGTCATGAAAGTTGTCATTTATGTGTGTCTCTACCCAATGGCTGTTTTTTACTGAAGATGGGCGTCCAACATTTGATGACTAACAAAGAAATCATGTTTGAAAAATTTCCTCTTATCAGAAACTCCTGTGAAGATGTCTCAATAATCACCATCTCCGACAATCCTCCCAGGGTCTCCACCAAAAGACCCGTTAGGATTACATCTATTCTAAGGTCTGCTCCCCTAATCATCACCATGCCAAGGACAATACCATATTCTTCGAATAAAGCCATTCCCTAGAATTATGGGGCTGACATCTATTACTATGGCGTCAAGCAAGATCTTTTGGCTGTCCAAGACAAAATTGAGAAAGACACTGATCCTGACATCATCAATATTGTCGGGACCAGTAAGATAACAAGAAGTGGAAGAATCTTCTCACCTGAGATCTCTCAAAAGACCATTGATACTCCTATAATTATTCCCGCTACCGTCCCTACCAGCATTCCCAGTAATACCCCTGTTGACAATCCTATTGTTATTCCTGCGACCAAGACAAAGGGAAAGGAGGTGTTATCTGAGCCTGTCCAGACGAAGGTGCATCCAGAGGATATTCCTAAAGCTTCTAGAAAGGAGATAGAGGAGATACTAAAAATAATCAAGAAAAGTTACTACAACATCGTGGAACAATTGGGGTAAACCCCCTCGAAAATATCAATGTTGGCTTTACTCTTATGTTCTGAGGCCCATTCCAAAGCCTTGGTAAAGTTTCTCAAGACCGCCCACGTGCCCCAAGAGACTTCTATTAACCAACTTAAGAATTGTGTGGCCAGTCTAACTGCTGGTAATAGATTGGGCTTTTCTGACACCGACTTAACTCCCAAAGAAAGGAAACACAATGATGCCTTGCACGTCTCTATTGAGTGCAGGGGCACTATGTTAGCCCATGTTCTGGTGGATACGGGCTCATCGCTGAATGTCTTGCCCAAAAATGCTCTTGACCGACTAGATTGCGAGGGACTCACTTTAAAGCTTAGCAACATTGTGGTGAGGGCCTTTGATGGTTCTAAGAGGACAGTGCACTGAGAAGTTAACATCCCTATAAAAGTCGGAACTCATACTTTTGATTCAACTTTCTATGTAATGGATATCCGCCCTTCCTATTCCTGCCTTTTGGGCCGACCCTGGATTCATGGTGCTGGTGCCGTCACCTCTACCTTACACCAGATGCTGAAGTACCCAATAAAGGGAAAAATATCACTGTCCATGGAGAGGAGGAATATATGGTCAGCCACCTGAACTCTTTTAGGTACGTGGAAATGGATGGTGAGTTCATCGAAACTCCATGTCAGCATTTCAAGGAGGTCCCACAAACAGTTGCGGCAGCCAAGACTACTACCAAGACTCCAAAAGTTACCAAACCGCCATTAAAAATGGCCTCTTTGAAGGATGCTAGAGCAATGATTGAAGAAGGTCGATGCACTATCTGGGGTCAACTTCTGAATATTCCTTACAAATCCAATAAATTTGGCTTGGGTTTTACCTTGGAGGCACAAAGAGTTGTTCGATGAACTGCTCCGGAGGACCACCTTTACATATCAGCAATCAGGGAGTCAAAACAGTGGAAGACAGTGATGGCAGCTGTGACCTGGACGAGTGGATTTTTCCAACCGTCAGCGGAGGACTCAACAATTGGGAAGCCGAAGAATTTGTCCCTGTTACTTTTATCCAAGAGTAATTGTCTTTTAATTTTTGTCGGACTTGTAACAATTAAACAATTTAGACTTTAAAACCTTGTATCTTACCTGAGGCACAACGGTCCATTTGTGAGGGTTGTTACTTCATCTTCATATGTCATCAATAAATCATGGGCATTTTTTTGCATACAAATGTTACGCTCTTTGTTCTTCTTTTTCTACCTTTTTATTTGTTCAAAGATAACTCTGCTCTTACACACACTCACGTATCAAAATGCAGATCTACATGCACTCAGGGTCCCATGGGTAACGATTCTGCTATGGCCTATCATGACTTTGAAAATCTGATCTACCAAGCCAAAGACGAAGGTGAGGAAGATTGTGAGGTACCAGGAGAACTAGCCAGGTTATTGCAACAAGAAGAAAGGACCATACAACCCCACAAAGAGCCAGTGGAAACAGTTAACTTAGGTATCTAAAGAGGACAAGAAATAAGTCAAGATAGGTGCCAACATGGAGTCTAGTGTCAAGAAGTGCTTAACTCAGTTACTACATGACTATGTTGAGGTCTTTGCCTGGTCATACGAAGACATGCCAGGACTCGAAACTGACATCGTGGTCCATCGTCTGCCGACAAAAGAAAACTGCCCTCCGGTAAAACAGAAAGTCCGTCACATGAGGCTAGAAATGTCAGAGAAAATCAAGACTGAAGTCATGAAGCAGTTCAACGCCAGATTCTTAGATATCAACTCCTATCCACAATGGGTTGTCAATGTTGTTCTAGTTCCTAAAAAGGACAGTAAGGTACGTATATGTGTGGACTACAGAGACTTGAATAGGGAAAGCCCCAAGGATGATTTCCCACTTCCCCACATTGATATTCTGGTTGACAACACCGCACAACATAAAGTATTTTCCTTCATGGATGGTTTCTCCGGATACAACCAGATCAAAATGGCACTTGAGGACATGGAGAAAACGACCTTCGTCACACAGTGGGGTACATTCTGTTACAAAGTTATGCCATTCGGGTTGAAGAACGCTGGGGCAACCTATCATCGCATCATGGTAGCTTTGTTTCACGACATGATCCATCATGAGATAGAGGTCTACGTGGACGACATGATAGCCAGATCTCAAACTGAAGAGGAACACCTTGACCATCTGCAGAAACTGTTTGAAAGACTGAAGAGATATAAACTAAGGCTGAATCTGAATAAATGCACTTTTGGAGTGAGGTCCGGTAAACTCCTAGGCTTCATTATCAGCGACAAAGGTATCAAAGTGGACCTTGCAAAGGTAAAATCAATACAAGAAATGCATGCTCTTCGCATTGAGAAGGAAGTTAGGGGATTCTTAGGATGGCTAAACTACATCGCCCGATTCATTTCCTATCTAACCGCTACTTGTGAATCAATCTTCAAATTACTGAAGAAAGATCGAGTGGTGGAATGGAACGACAATTCCCATGATGCTATTGACAAGATTAAAGATTACCTTCAAGAGCCTCCCGTTTTGATGCCGCCAGTCGAGGGAAGACCTTTGATCATGTATCTAAATATCTTGGAAAATTCAATGGATGTATGCTAGGGAAACATGACGAGTCTGGCCGAAAAGAGCATGCAATATACTACTTGAGCAAAAAGTTTACCGACTGTGAAACCAGATATTCACTGCTCGAGAAAACTTGCTGCGCTCTGGCATTGGCTGCTCGCCGGCAAAGATAGTATATGTTGACCCATACTACCATATTGATATCCAAGATGGATCCAATTGAATACATATTCGAGAAGCCCACCCTCTCTTGAAGAATAGCAAGATGGCAGATGGTCCTGACTGAATATGACATTCAATACACAACCCAGAAAGCAATAAAAGGAAGTGTGTTAGCCGATCACCTTGCTCATCAGGCTATGGATGACTATCAATCCATGTATTTCGAGTTTCTAGACGAAGACATCATATTGGTAAGCAATTGTGAAGAACTCAGACCATATGACGGACCTGAACAAGGATCCCGATGGACCTTGGTTTTTGATGGAGCTTCCAATGCACTCGACAACGGCATAGGCGTTGTGATCATATACCCTGAAGGATGTCATACTCCCTTCTTTGCTAGATTGTGTTTCAACTGTACCAATAACATGGAGGAATATAAAGCATGCATTATGGGTCTCAAAGCTGCCATATATTTGGGAATCAAGTCCTTAAGTGTATTTGGAGATTCAGCCTTAGTCATCAGTTAGATCAAAGGAGAATGGGACACGAATCATCCTAATCTCATCCCTTACAAAGAACATGTGTTGACATTAATCCAACATTTTGAGGAAATTACCTTTGAGTATTTTCCACGAGAGGAAAATCAACTAGCGGACGCACTAGCCACTATGTCATCCATGTTTAAAGTCAGGTGGGATAATGAGGATCCTCAGATCATCATTGAGAGGATGGACAAAGCAACTCACTGTCACGAGATTGATACTGAAGAAGTAGTGGACAGGCCTTGGTTCCATGAAAATAACAGATATCTCGAGGCCCAAGAGTATCCGGAGGGAGCTTCAGTCAATGACAAAAAATTCCTGAGAAGATTCTCTGCTAAATTCTTCTTCAATAATGGAATCCTCTATAACCGCAACCAAGACTCTACTTTGCTCCGATACATAGACAAGAGCGAGGCAGACAAGATCATGGTTCATTTACACGAAGGCACCTTTGGCACCCATTCTAGTGGGCACACGATGGCTAAAAAGATCCTACGGGCAGGATACTATTGGTCCACCATGAAAGTAGATTGTCATCAACATTCACGAACCTGCCACAAGTGTCAGATCTATGTTGACAAGGTACATGTGCCTCTAGTTCCTCTAAACATCCTGTCTGCTCCTTGGTCACTCGCAATGTGGGGAAATGACATGATTGGAAAGATCAAACCTACAGCTTCTAATGGACACCGCTTCATCTTGGTTGCCATTGATTACTTCACAAAGTGGGTTGAGGAAGCTTCCTTCGCTTCTGTCACCAAGAATGTTGTGGCCCGATTCATTAAACAGAATCTTATCTGTCGGTATGGTATTTCGAAGAGAATCATTACAGATAATGGTACCAATATCAATAATACTATGAACATTGCACTATGCGCGCAATTCAAGATTCAACATCATAACTCATCTCCTTATCGGCCGAAGATGAATGGCGCTGTAGAAGCCGCTAATAAAAATATCAAGAAGATCATACAAAAAAGACAGTGACCTACAAGGATTGGCATGAGATGCTACCATTTGCTCTCCATGGTTACCGTACCACGACACGCAGATCAACAAGGGCAACCCCTTTCTCTTTGGTATATGGCATGGAAGTTGTCCTACCAATTGAAGTCCAAATACCTTCTTTGAGAATCATAAAGGATGCATGGTTAAATGAAGATGAATGGATTCAAACTCGACTTGACCAGCTGAACTTGATTGATGAGAAGAGCCTTACGATTGTCTGCCATGGTTAGATGTACCAAAAACGTATGATTAAAACTTTTAACAAGAAAGTCAGACGTCAGGTATATCAGGTTGGTGACTTGGTAATCAAGCGTATCATACTACCACAAGGTGATCCTAGGGGCAAATGGACTCCTACATACGAAGGAACATTTGTGATAAAAAACCTATTTTCTGGCGGGGGAATAATCTTAACCACTATGGACGGCGACGACCTTCCGCAACATGTAAACGCGGACATAGTTAAAAGATACTACACATAAACAAAGACCCACTAGGTCGACTGGCCTAGGCAAAAATTAGGGCATCTCGGTCAACCAAAAGGGTTTGGGCAAAAATTAGGGATAAATACAAAAATCTGTACACCCGGCAAGCTGAAAACCTGAAAGGGCGGCTTGGGCAAAAAGGGTATCCCGGTGGACAAAAAACCCGAAAGGGTTGTATAGGAAAAAGTTAGGGATTTAAAGCGTATGACTATGTCCCTTTGGATCAACTTACAACCAATCTTCAGCATCAATCGTCAAACTCGAACGGGTCTAATCAATCCAATCAACTTCAGACAAAGCAGCAAGTGGATGAGGCGCTCAGAGACATGAAGGCTATAGCAGAGTGGGAACCCCATGGGATTATTTCACATAGCTATCTTTTCTTTGTATCAGTTTTCATTTTTACGATGACATCCTCTTACTAGGATGTTCGTCTCTTTGTACAAAGATACTTATTCAAGTTAATACAAGGATATTCCTTTGAAAGTGCAAAACTATCCGTCTCTCTTTTACTATTCCTGTCTGGTTTACAAAAAAAACGTCCAGTATTTATTTTTGAACATATGCATTTGAATGTAATTACTGTTTATAAATGAATGCATAAAAAAGGAAAACTAAACAGAAAGATAATTACTAATGGTGTTAAGAAACGGGGCAACATCTATGTGCTATTCCATACAAACCCCGCAGGTACTTTCTCCAACAGAGCAGAAGCAAGAACATCCTATTACAGGATCATTGTCATATCCCCAGCATGTAGTCTAATGGTGCCTTTTGCCTTAATATCTCCAACAGAGCAAAACTTCTAGTCACCACCTCAAAGATTCTCCAGCAAAGGTCTCTCAGCTTTTTAGGATTTCCCAGCAGGATTTCTTAAAGCCCACAAGAAATGCATGGTGTCTCCCTTCCCCAACAGAGTTTATTTCTATAATTATGGAAACCCATCCTTCAAAACTTCAACTTCAACAAAATATGAAGACTTACACTCCTCATTCCCAGTGGTAGTCAGGGATCTATTTTCCCCAATCCGACAACACTCCAGCAAAACAGCTTACATGTGCATACATCGCATCCATACATCATAAACATTAATGACACGAATGCATATATCACAATATCATTGCACTATGCATTTCATACATCATGGCATCACATACAACTAACTCTTTACCTTTTTCAGGAAAGATCAATCAACAGAAAATTATTATCAAAATTTTCAACAAGATAAGGCAAATATCTATGAACAAATAAATCGTAGGCCAATTCCCGAAACAAGACAGGGTGACTATCTACATAACAATTACTTCCTTCAGACTCCCGTTGGTTCAATTTAAATCTCTCAATGATTTATCCTGATTCTTTCCCGCAGACATCTTCTCTGGTTCAGATAAATTGCTCCAAGATTTATCCTGATTCTTTTCCAGACCCCTGCCGATTCACTTTAAACCTCTCAATGGTTTATCCCGATTCTTTCCCGCATACATCTTCTCTGGTTCAAATAAATCGCTCCAAGATTCATCCTGATTCTTTTCCAAACCCCTGCTGGTTCAGTTTAAATCTCTCAACGGTTTATCTTGATTCTTTCCCGCAAACATCTTCTCTGGTTCAGATAAATCGCTCCAAGATTTATCCTGATTCTTTTCCAGACCCCTTCCGGTTCACTTTAAATCTCTCAACGGTTTATCTTGATTCTTTCCTGAAGACTTCTTCTCTGGTTCAGATAAATCGCTCCAAGATTTATTCTGATTCTTTTCCAGACCCCTGCCGGTTCAGTTTAAACCTCTCAATGATTTATCCTGATTCTTTCCCCAGTAGACGCTTTCTCTGGTTCAGATAAATCGTGCCAAGATTTATTTTGATTCTTTTCCAGACTCCTGTTGGTTCAGTTTAAACCTCTCAACGGGTTATCTTGATTCTTTCCCCAGTAGACGATTTCTCTGGTTCAGATAAATCGTGCCAAGATTTATTCTGATTCTTTTCCAGACCCCTGCTGGTTTCAGTTTAAATCTCTCAACGGTTTATCCTGATTCTTTCTCGCATGCACTTCCTCTAGTTCAGATAAGTCACTCCAAGATTTATTCTAATTTCTTTCCAGTTAAAGATTATTGAAGACTTCTGCTAGGTTCAGTTTTAAATCGACCAAACGTTTATTATGATTCTTTTCCCAGTTAAAGTCAAGCTTAGACTTAATCTAATTTCTGTCGACAGTCACCTTCGGATGGCATCTATAAGCCCATCTCCGCCAACTCTCCATCATTTCTCCAAATGGCATCTTTAAGACCATTCCTTACACCTCAACTTCGAAATCATCAAAATGCAAATTTCTGGGCACTCTAGTGTTCAATCATCTTCCACCTTTAAGTCACGAATGGCAGATTCACCAATCTTACTCTTCAAGTTTAAGAAGATTGAACAGGGGCAGCTGTTGTACCCCAAAAATTTCCCTCTCATTTCTCAAAGGATCATCCTGGACCCTCAGGTTTGCTTCTTTCAAGTTTCAAGTCTTGGATTACAATTTTCCAAGAAAGTCATTCACAAGGGAAAAATGGTCAAAAGCACACTGAAAAGTCAAACTTTGACTTTTGGATCAAAAATCAAGTTTCAGCAATCATATTTCACCAGGACATGAAATTGGTTCATCAAAATCAGAAGTCAAAAATTACCTTGAAAAATCAAATTTCTAAACATTTAGAAAATTTTCTAAGTGTTAAGAGCATATGATGCTTCAGAACTTCTGGACCAGCCTCCGCAGAAGTGCAATCAGAATTTGCAAAGACGGTTCAGAATATGACTCTTCAATCAAAACATATGGAAGCAAAGTTCTTCGGTCAAAACATGACTCTTTAGCATATGGAGGTTATGTTTATGGTCTTCTGCGATCAGAACATCACCAAATCCCAAAACCTCGTTTGAGCAGCCTGCTGCCCTGCTATAGCACATTCCTGCAACCAGCTGCTGATCCAGTCCATGCTTGCACTTTCTCAAACCACGTATTTTCACCAAATTAGCATACAAAAGCTGTGATTAAAAAGTAATAGAACAGTATGCCAAAAAGGTTTAAATCCCATTTGTCCCCCCCCCCCCCCAAAACCACAACAAACCCATCTATAAACAAGTTGCACCATCACACGTTCAAGGGGCTGGCTTTTGGAAAGAGAGAATTATCAAAGAGAGAAAAGAAAATAGTAAAAAATTCATGAACCCTGAATTCCTAAACAAAACCAAAACCTTTGTTCTTCCCTTTGAATCAAAGAACATAACATTTTCTGTTCCGTTGTTCTTGCTGACTCCAGAACATCTAAAGGCAGCAGCTCAAGTCCCAAACACACGTTCCATATTCAAGGTAAGTCTTTCCGACTTTGAATATTTTCATCCAGAACATCATTAAATATGTAAATATCATAGTATTGATGTTGTCCATATCATTGCATAAGTAGAAAAAAAACTATGGATAAGAACTTCTTGAATAAAGCTAGGCTCAAAATTAGGATTAGAACCTCTATGAACTGTTATGCTTTTATCTTTCTGATTTACTGTTGTTAAGAACTGAATAAGTTGCTGATGAGCTGATTAATGTAAGGAAGGAGTTGAAGTGTAACACATAACTTCGGATTTTCACTCACTATTTAACACAACACAGAACTTCTTATTTTCACTCACTGTTTAACACAACACAAAACTTCTGATTTTCCCTCACTATTTAACACAACACAGAACTTCTGACTTTTTGCTCACTGTTTAACACAACACAGAACTTCTAATTCTTTCCCACTGTCCAAACACAACCAAGAACTTCTGTTTTTTTCCCTCTAACGTTTCTTTCAGGATTCCAATGGCATCAACCTAAAACTTCTGATCACCTCTGAAGTTTCTTTTTGAGCTACAACACACAGCGTCAGAACTTCTGGTCCCCTTCATTTTCGTGTTTAGAAATGTGTTGATCCTGTTTTCATTAAGTTTTTCCTTTTTGTCTCTTATTCTTATTATTTTAAGTATTAATTTTATTAAACATAAAAAGGGCATAAAAGTATTTTCTTTTATCAACTAGTTATTTTCCCTTTAATTTGTTAAGGAAAAAAACCATTTTCAAAAACAAATCGTTTCCTTTTTTTTATATTGTACAATTCAATATGGTTGTAATAGATAATTAGGATTTAAAATTCTTGCAAATCCCCATTTGTATTTTTGTACCCCCATCCCTAAATGATGTAATAGCGTAGGACTTTATATTTTTACAATTTATCGCTTTCAAATATAAATGCTAGTAATTAGGGTTTGTATGGTAAGACATAAAATCAACAAATAGATAACTCTAATCAAGACAAAATGCATGTAAATCAAACACACTTGCACACTAGCACCTCGAGGGTAATCCCACTTTGTTGCCTTTCGGAAAATAGTCATGTCCCTCGAACATGGGAGATTTAGCAAAGACCCTCGATAAAATATTGTAGTCCCTCGATGACCCTTAATGTTTACTTCGGTAAATGGTCTAGTCCCTAAATGACATTGCTAAAACGTCCCATGGGTTTCCTTCTATGACTATACAAACGTCCCACAGCCGTCCCTTCACATCCAATGATGGGGCTTCTTACGAAATCAATGGTAAGATAGTAACATCTAAAAAAGGAGGAAAAGAACATTTAAGACCTTTTGAGTAGGTAGGTTACTCCTAGTTTCTCGCTTGCTCACAAAAAAAACATTTTACACCCACAAATTCACTTTGAAACATTTTTCAAAAGACAAAACACTTTGTACGCGTTCTTATAGAGACAAGAACCATTACATAGACATTCCTTTTCAAAATACTTTCAAAACCCACATCACAAACTCACTTTCAAACAAAAAGCAAGTGATCTAGCAAGAAACTAAGAGCCAATAGATAACTACGGATAAAAAGGGTTCTAACACCTTCCCTTTTTATAATCTACCCCTCGAACTCAAGAAATAATCTAGAAAGGTCTTTCCTGTTCTTTTCAGCCTTTCCTTATTGGATAAAAGAAAAGTCGGTGGTGAGTCTTGATAACTGAAACATTGTGATTAAAAGCAAAACACCCTAGTCAGTTCTCCCACCGTGTTACAATATCAAAGATTTTATGTTTCAAGGAGCTCTCTCACTTTATTTAGGTAAAATGTTCCTCAAAGTTGGTGGTGGCATTCATCAAGAAGATTCATAGGTTAATGTGTTTATTTCCACACCTTCTTCAACAAGTTTCTTTGATACTTAAGCTTCATCTTTGAGTGTGCTTCAAGATAAAATTATTTCAATGCCTATGGTTATTCATCATGCTTTATTTTGTCAAGAAAGTTCAAAAGATTCAAGGTTGATTCCACAAGTTTGACCTAATCGAGCAAATATTTGATTCAGTGATCACATGTGCATAACTCTCTCAATTTTCAGCATTTTGAGTTGGTTCTTTTTGCTATGGATTCTTATCATCGTCTACAATAACCTCTCCTCACATGACAAGATCCAATTGTGCAAGAAAAATCATCAAAAGTTGAAAGGGGTTTCAAGTCATTTTGACACTCTCTAAGCTAAGGTTTATTGACTTCTAAGGACCATATCTTGCTCATTTTTTGAGATTTTTGATTGATTCCAAAGCTATGATTCTCTTTAAAGGGCCCTTAACTAGCTCTCTTCAGGAATCTAAGGATAATTTTGAAGAGAAGATCGCTAATGGTTGAGAAAGATTACAAGTCTCCTTGAAAAGCCTTTTAATCTTAGGGTTTGACTTCAAATGATCATAACTTGGTCAATTTTTATCTCCTTGAGCCCATTCTTTTTCCACAACAATCTTTGGGATGTCTACTACAACTTTGTCTCAATGTGCAATACTTGAAAATGCTTGGAAAGTTGTTTAAGAATTGAAAAGATTATAGGTCTTTTGTGAATTTTCACAAATTTGTTCATCATCTTACAAAGACCATAACTCTTTAAATTTTTATGATTTTTGAGAGATCTCAATTCCAGAATTCAATTCAAGAGGTCTACTTCATCAAATATTCATATATAAAGATCAAATTTTGAGTGCAAGGTCATGTAATTTTGAAGAACATTATATGTCACTTTTGAATTCTATACTTAGAAATGTTTCTAAGTACAAAAATTCGTGTGTTTTTCACAAATTCAAATGGACATAACTTCCAGCTCAATTATCCAAATGAAGTATTTCTTGGCACATTGTAAAGTTTGTGACCTTGTCTTTCAAATGCCTCGAGAATCATGCCCTAAAGCCTCCTGAGCTGTGTGCACCATGGATTTAAAGTTGGTACCTTGGAACTGGAGTTTCACTTACAGTCAGATTGCAATTTCCATAATGTAGCTTCTAACCACCAAATTACCACACGATTTTAAGTTAAACATGATTAGCAAAGATGTTTGAATCATTTAAAGTGTCAAAACACACCATTTAGATGAGTTTTGATGCACATGTGAGCACACTTTGCTCATGAACATATGTGCGCACAAATTCAATTGAGATTGCATCATTCACCCCTCCTCTTGATTCCATTCACTTATCCTATAAATAGAGACCTCCTCTACTTCATTTTACAAGCTTTAGAGAGAAAAAAAAACCTCTGTTGAACTTCCTCCATACCTCTCATTTATGTAACTTTGAATTTGGTTTTAAAGCATCTTTTAATCCAATTTATTTGCTCATTCTTCATCCTTGAACTTCACTTAAGCTAACAGAAGAAGAACTAAGCCTTGAAGTTCCCTAAATCGTGCTAGTCAAGTCAAGTTTCGGAGCTCTAAAGTTGAGCTTCAACGGGTAGATTCCTCTATCAATTCTCTCAAAACTTATCACTACAATGTAGCTCTCACCACTCTGATACTCATTGCATCGTTGGTTTTTAACTGGAAGTGAGTTTTACTCATGAATTTTCAAATCCCTTTTCATTCTTTTCCTTTTGGTTTTTTACAAATCAACTGAGCTATAGGTTAAATAAATTTTTCGCGAGGGTACAATTGTCTTCGTCTTGATGAGACGAAGAGAATGACATTGGTCTGAACCTCTAATTTTAAAATTTGAGGAACCTGGTTTTGAGGTTGGCTAGAGGTTGAAGACGACCACGTTGGTGTCTTCAACCAATGAGAAATTGCCACACGTTTTTTCAAATCTGTTTTTTAAAATAATAGATCCAGTGTGTTATTCACTAATGACCATGATATGCACAGCGCGCCAGATCCCTTGGATTTAACTACTAACTTGTTTTGACATTGATCCAATGGTCTACATCTTTTTGGCTTTATTTTTATTTTCTGATTTTTATATTTTAATTGTTTTAAACCTCAAAAATTCATAAAAAAATCATTTCAACTTCTAAAATTGTGAAAAAATTATCAAAAATAATTTTAATTTTTCTCTTTCTGATTTTTATTTTTTCATAATTTTATTTTTGATTTGATTTTTTTTAATGATTTTTCACTTTATTTGACTTGATTTAATTGTTTAAAAAAAATACTTTTCTTGATTTTTAAATTCTGAAAAAATTATGGAAGAACCCAATGACCTCTTAACAAATATTGGTGATCTAATTTTATTATTATTTTTTATTTTACTATTTTTAACAAATTTTGGCTTATTTTGCTTATTTTTTTATATTTTAAAAAATAGTTTCTGACTTTAAAAAATTTTGAAAATTTTTGTCAACACTTCTTGACTCATGTTTGACTTTTGATATATATATTTTTTAGAATTTTATTTGGTGTTTAATACATTTTGTGTATTTTACCAATTATTTCTCTTTTGTTAATTATTTAAAAATTGTTTTATTAAATGTATTTTATTATTTTTGTTTGGTCCTTATTTGAGTATTATTTTGGGACAAGTTGATAGTTTGAAAAACCAAATCTACCAAAATGGATGAATGGTGTTGATGATATTTGAAACCCTAATTTCATCTGATACATCCCCTCCCTCTTCATCTTATCCCTTTCTTGTTTTTACTCGTGCTACATGTTTTTGGAGAATAATCTAGATATCATTTCTCTAACATGTTGGTACATTGATTGCTATTGACCGACCTCAAAATAGGTGTGACTTCTACATAAGTCCACTTACGATTTCTTAACATAGCGCTAAATTTGTCCCGATTCGAAAAATGATCATTCGTGGCCCAAAGCTATGTTTTTAAGCCCAAGTATATTTAATTTGAAACCTTTGATCCAATAACTTTGAAGGTCATTGTTAGGAGGCTTTGATTCTATAAATCCTCTAATGAACTTCATGAACTTTGGTCTAAGTGAATCAGTTGAACATCGTTAATCATATATGGTTGCTTTGAGCACTTGAAATGAATGATATACTTGACAAAAAAAGCAATTGAAACTTGTTGTTGAGAGGTTTTGATTTTATCAATCTTCTAATGAGTTTTCAAAAGCAAGCTTCAAGATGGTCATTCAACTAACCTTCTAATTTCTAATTCACTAACAATTAACTTTACCTTATGCCTTTATTTTGTGCCTTTACTTTTATGTACCATTAATTTTATCATTTACATTCCATGCCATTTTTTCTTTGCTTAGTTGAGAATTTATCTTTATGCCATTTTATCTTTGCTCATTTGAGCATTTATCTTTATGTCATTTTATTTTTTTCTCACTTGAGCTTTATTTTCTTTTGAAAACACTTAATAATCAACTTGAACATTAAAAATCCTTAAGGTTACTTGGACTATATGGTTACTATTCATGGCATTCTGGAGTTGTGGATCTCTCGGACTTAGGATTAGAAGCCTTGATACTTGGGACCTTGTGGCTCTATTATCATTCTGTCTGAAGTTCTTGGGGTTTACCCTAAGACATTGGGTTGATTTTCTTTGTGTGCAGGTTATTCTGATTATATGTTTTGTCTGTGATTGAGAATTCCTCTGTATACAGTTGTTACTCTGCCCAATTTTTGTGAAGACTTAATTCATCTGAAGCTTGGTATTTCTAATAAGGTTTAGTATTTTTGCTTGCTTGGTTTCAATCCAAAGGATGAGAATTCTACATTGACTTCATATGTCAGGTGTTGGCTTCTTGTTGGTTAGATTGTTCTTTTCCTTGGCTTTTACCTTGTGCTTTAGGATAGCCCCTTCATCTCCTTCCATCTTCTTTAATTTCAAAAATCTTCTCCCTCCCTTTTAAAATTCTACCTGTTTTCTAACTTGAATCGCTTTCATAATAAACTTGGACTTAGGTCCATTCATTTTCAAAAAAATAAGCTTTTCTTAATCAAACTTTAATCAACCTAACCATACTTTAACATATTTCTTAAGACTAAAAGTCAATTAACCTCATTCAAACCATTTTTCCACTCTGGCTTTTTAATTTAAAACCTATTCTCAAAAGATTAGACTCTTGTTGATTCTTGTGGTGATGCGAACTACTACACTTCTATGATATGTAGTAAAGTGAGATATTTTCCACTTGGGTATTGAGTGAGACTTTGTTGATTTTAAAATCTAAGCTATATCCTCCACTTTGATATGATGTAAATTATCCTTTCTCATAATTGTGGGTAGTAAGTATGCCTTCCACTCGGATATAACGATGATGTCTCTTCTCTTAAAATTAACCAACACACATTTGTGTTTTAAATTTTTTAAGGTGAACTACGAGTACCCTGATACCCTATTGCACGAAAGGTGGTACATAGGCACTAAAGGTTCACAACAGCGACGGGTGCAAAATTGTAAAAAACCACTTCTTTTCTCACCTCCACCATCTATTTTTGTATACACTTTTTATAGCCAAAATACATAGATTTTTAAAGAGGTTCTTGCAGAGTACCATATATGTTTATGGTGATAATACCTTCCCTTTGCATAACCAACCCCCATACCTAGATTCTCTCCCCTCTCTTTTTTGGGTTTATTTTCTCTTTTTCCATTTCCTTTGGAAACAATAAAGCGCGGTGGCGATTTTTATTTTAATCCGTGCGAGTTAAGTCAATCCAATGGCTTAGTCTCAACATTTCTACCGCTACAAAAAACCGGCGACTCTGATGGGGAAATATCATCTCTAAGTGGGTTGAGCCTATCTTTGTTTATTTGTGTATGTGCTATATCTATTGTATATTTGTATATATGTATGTCTTGGTTTTTCTGGTTTTTAGGGTGCTTGGTGATCTCTTATAAGTCCTCTACCCAGACTTGGGAAAACTTAAGATGGGACGAGTGGTATAATCATGTTAACTTTGAGGGAGGAATCCCTAAAAAGGATACATGATATCCCCCACTTAATGGAGGCCCCTTTGATTGTAGTATTTATTTACCGAGCAATCAGGAAGATATGTTGCTTTTGACTTGGGATCCTGCTGAAGCTGAGGACCGTAGAACCCTTAACCCATTTTGGCCTTTTAGGTGTAGTGCGGAGACTATGACGGAGCAATTCGGAAGTGGTTGTCACGCGATTCTACATCAGACGAGTTTTTCTTGAGAATATTACTAATTACCGAGCTAATTGAAACATTGGTAATATCTGAAGGAAGAATGTAGATTATGGGAACTCTTTAGAATCTTATTCAGCAGGTGATAAACCATTAGTCGTTACCTTGTGGATAGTACCTTTGACTCCATGCTCGTGACGTCGAACCTATGAATCCCCATGTTTGTGATCTTGTGTGTGATTGTTATCCATGAGCATTCTTTAAACATTTTTTCAAGGAACTTAAGGTTGACTTTTGCAAATAGCTCAGGTACTTTTTTGACCATGGATTTTGGAAAGAGAAAGACTCGGAAGTACAATTTCAAGGATCATAATATAGAGGAACTGATGATTTTGATTCTTTAGATTGAGAGTTCTACAGATTTCCGGAAGAAGTATGGAGCCATTGTGCCTCTTATGAAGCTCAAGATGAAGGACCATATTCTTTCTACATTGGTCCAGTTCTATAATCTGTTACACTGTTGTTTTACTTTTCCTAATTATTAGTTGATGCTCACATTAGAGGAGTATTCTTACTTACTAGGTTTACCTATTACTGATTATGTTCCTTTCACCGGCTTAGAAGGAGAGTCTAAGTCTCATGAGATTGCTACCATGACTCACTTGAGGAAGTCTGAGATTGAGGCTATCATGAATACCAAAGGAGGAATCAGAGGTTTACCTGCTCAGTTTCTATTGGAAAAATCTCGTTACTTCGCTAAAATGAAAAGTACAACTACTTTCGAGGCCATCTTTGCTTTGTTTGCCTATGGATTCTTCTTGTTTCCCAACATCGACAAATTTGTGGATATTACTGCCATTAGGCTCTTTCTCGTTAGGAATTCAGCCCCTATGCTTCTAGGTGATACTTATTATTACATCCATCTTCGGAAATTCTATTAGGGAGGGATGGTCATATGTTGCACACCAGTGTTATATTAGTGGTTTATTTCTCACTTACCCCGGTCTGTTGCTTTTTGAGATATCAAGAATGATTTGTGTTGGGCCCCGAAGATTATGGCTCTCACTCATTCTGAAATTGATTAGTATCATCAAACTTATTATGATGTAGATATTATTGATAGCTGTGGTAGTTTCTCCAATGTGCCTCTTCTTGGTACAAAGGGAGGAATTAACTACAATCTCGTTCTTGCGCATCGTCAGCTTGGATATCCAATGAGAGATAAGCCAAACGACATTCATCTGAGTGATTTTTTTCTCAAAGAAGGAGAAGATCACAAGGAAGCTAAGGAAATGATTGAAAAGGCTTGGCGTCATATTCATATAAAGGGTAGAAAGGACTTGGGACCAAGATGAGTTGTTTCCTTAGAACCTCATCTCTGTTGGGTCCAAACAAGGGCAATTTAGTTGAAGATGTCTTATTCTCGTGAAGAACCTATATCTGATATGTTTATGAGGAATACTCCTCCTCTCTTAGATGATATGGAAGAACTTCAGCCTGCCTTGGTTAGGATGTAACAAGATAATGAAGCATGGAAGAACAAGTACCAGACTTTGGAGGTGTCCTACGCAACAGAATTAAAAGAGAATGATGACTTGATTGATATTCTTGAGAGTCGTGCTATGGAGATGATGGAGAAGCAAGAGGATTTATTTTCCTCTAGAGTTCAGCCTGGTCCCGGTCACCCATTTTCTGAATCTGGTGGATGGAAAGAAATCACTGACGAGTATGTAGAAGAGAATAAGCAATTGAAGGCTCAAATTGCAAGACTCGTAGGAAAGCGTCAGTGTGTGGAGAGATCTTCATCAAATTTGGCACCTTAGGATTTTTAGATTCTATCTTTATTCTCTTGTACTTAGGATTATTGAAACTCGTACTAAAAGTTGTAACCCATTCCAATGTTATTATTAAAATGAGAGTTTTCAATATTTCCAAATGTGTTAGTACTTCAATATTCGTAATTGTTTATGATTCTTTGAGTTCCTTAAATAAACACAATAAATCATATGCATTACATATCATGCATTATTTTGTACATATTTTTTCATTCTTGTTCATTCCCAGGTGTCTTACTTGTTTCTCTGCTTCGTTCAGTCAGCAAGTTGTCTCATCACTATAATGCTCGAGCTAATTCTTTTTCATTGACTGATAATCATCCACAGCTTTATGGGCCAAATGATCCGCTAGTACACTTCCTTTGATGGCTTTTTGATTCATGTATTGAATGTTGTACTCAGTCAAGATCATTTGCCATCTGGCTATCCGTCTGGAAAGGGCAGGTTTCTCGAAGATGTACTTGATTGGGTCCATCTTAGAAATCAACAGAGTGGTATGAGTCAACATATACTGTCTTAGCTGACGAGCAGCCCATGCCAGAGCGCAACAAGTTTTCTCGAGCAGTGAATATCTGGTTTCATAGTCGGTAAACTTTTTGCTCAGGTAATAAATAGCATACTCTTTTCGGCCAGACTCGTCATGTTGGCGCAAAACACACCCCATAGAATTCTCTAGTACTGTCAAGTACATGATCAAGGGTATTCCTTCAACTGGAGGCATGAGAATAAGAGGTTCTTGTAGGTATTATTTAATTTTGTCAAAGGAAATCTGGCATTCATCGTTCCACCTGACTACCTGATCTTTCTTTAAGAGTTTGAAGAGTGGCTCATAAGTAGCAGTTAAATGTGATATGAAACGAGCAATGTAATTGAGAGGACCCAAGAATCCTCTAACTTCTTTTTCAGAATGAGGGACTGGCATTTCTTGGGTGGCCTTTACCTTGGCAGGATCAACTTCAATGCCTTTATTGCTGACAACAAAACCTAGAAGCTTTCCAGATCATACTCCAAACGTGCACTTGTTAGGGTTTAACCTCAGCTTGTACTTCTTCAGCCTCTCGAATAATTTATGCAGGTGATCGATATGTTCTTCCTCGGTTTATGATCTGGAAATCATGTCATCCACATATACCTCTATCTCATGATGAATCATATCATGAAAGAAAGCTACCATAGCTCTTTGATATGTTTCCCCTGCATTTTTTAGTCCAAACGACATGACCTTGTAGCAGAAGGTACCCCATTGTGTAACGAAAGTAGTCTTCTCCATGTCTTCAGGAGCCATCCTTATTTGATTATATCCTGAGAAGCCATCCATGAATGAGAAGACTTTATGCTGAGCAGTATTATCAACTAAGACGTCAATGTATGGTAGAGGGAAGTCATCCTTAGGGCTTGCCCTATTCAGATCCCTATAGTCTACGCACATGCGAACTTTCCCGTCTTTCTTGGGTACTGGCACCTCACTGGCCACCCATTGAGGATATGATGTCACAGCTAGGAACCCTGCATCAAACTGTTTCATTACTTCAGCTTTGATCTTTTCAAACATATCAGGCCTCATGCAACGAACCTTTTGTTTAACAGGAGGGCAGTCCTCTCTTGTCGGTAGACGGTGAACTACGATGTCGGTATCCAATCCAGGAATATCTTCATAAGACCAAGCAAATACTTCCACATAATCATGCAACATCTGAACCAACCTGCTCTTAACACTGCTTTCCAAATTAGCGCCGATCCTGATTTCCTTCTTATCTGACTCAGTACCCAGGTTGATAACTTCAACTGACTCTTCATGTGGTTTAATAACTTTTTCCTCTTGTAACAGAAGTCTGGCTAGTTCTCCTGGTATGTCACAATATTCCTCGCCTTCGTCTTCGGCTTAGTTGATAGGACATTCAAAGTCATAGTCGGCAATAGTAGAGTCATCGGCAATAGAATCTAGAGTGGATGTAGACCTGCAAGTGTGTGTGTGTGTGCATGTAAGATACATGGCTATTTTTCAAAATGTATTTGAAAGAAAGGAAAGACAATGAACACAAATATTTGAATGCAAAAGAGTCCAATGTACTGAATGATCGTACGATTAGATGAACATAAATAAAACCCTTGAAAAATAGAGCAAAGTGCCCCGGGCTAGGAACACGGCTTAAAAGTCATTATTAAAATATTACAGACAACAAGTTCTTGAATTGATGGAAAAGCAATAACAAGTAGATTACTCCTCAATGAAGGAGATGGGCACAAAGTCCTTTGTATACCAATTCTTCAGCTCCATTGTAGTTGGGTACACCCACTCCTCAAATGTAGTCTCTTCTTCATAATCACCCATGACGTTGACTCCATAGCTTCCAATACGGAGAGGTGGCTTTCCAGCACGAGCACGCCTCACTTCCTTCTGAACTTGGACGGTGATACCCAAACCAAATTTGTCTTCCTTAAAAGGGATATCGAGAAGTTTCCCCCAAGTATCACAATTTCCTTCTTCCATTGCCGCACGGGCATCCTTGACTGAAACCATCTTTGGCGTGGCCTTAACAGCTTTAGACTCAACGGAGGAACATTTAGTAGCAACAATCATCAGTGGTACAACCTCGAAGGCTTGACATGGGGTTTCAATGAATTCCCCATCCATCTCTACGTACTTAAAAGAGTTAAGGTGGCTGACCATAAACTCTTCTTCTCCGCAGACGATGACTATTCTACCCTTGACTGGATATTTGAGTTTCTGGTGGAGGGTTGAGGTTATTGCCCCAGCTTTATAGATCCACGGGAGACCTAACAGACAGGAATAGGCCGGATGAATATCCATAATATAGAAGGTGGAGTTGAAGGTTTGGGAACCCACTTTGATTGGAAGATCTAACTCCCCATGAACAGTCTTCGTTGATCTGTCAAACGCTCTTACAATGATGTCTCTTGGCTTAAATACTAAATCCTCACAGTCGAGACAGTCTAACGCCCCCTTGGGTAATAGATTCAGAGAAGAACCCGTGTTGACTAGCACATGTGCTAAGGTGGTCCCTTTGCACTCTATTGACACATGTAATGCTTTATTGTGATTTTTCCTAAGAGGTGTTAAGTCGGCATCTGAAAATCCTAAGCCATTATCAGCTGTCAGGCTAGCCATGCAATTCTCAAATTGATCTATTATTGTCTCATGGGGGACATGAGCTTTTTTCAGGAACTTGATTAATGTCCGAGCATGGGCATCAGTACAAAGAAGAAATGACAACATTGAAATCTTAGAGGGGGGTTTGCCCCAACTGTTCTACAATCTTGAAGTTGCTTCTTTTTATGATCTTCAAAATCTCGTCCATCTGGCAGGCGAAGGGTTCTTCATCAGCTACGTCTTTGGAGGGTACCTCAATCACATCAGGCTCAACAACCTTCTATTTCCCTCTGGTATCGGTATTTGGCTTGGCAGTAGTAATGCGGATGGGCGTATTTTTGACTACTGGAGGTGAGATATTGGGTGCGAATATTCTCCCAGTTCTAGTTACTTTGATTGAGCCAGCTATGTTGCCAACATTTTTATCTTTTTCTTCTTCAATCCAGGCATCTTGTTTAATCCCATGATAGAACACTTCAGCATCGTAATTCCATGGTACCACTTTATTTGAAGAGTAAGGAATTGGTTCGAGATTGGTAATTATTAATGGAACAATGGTGGTTCATTTGAAATCCTAATAGGTTTGTTTGAGATGGTAATAATGGAGATGTCTTCACATTTGTTAATCAAACTCTTGGCAAGCAGAGTCTTTTCACAGCCAGGGAAGATCCCAACTTTCAACAAATTGTTCTTGATTACATTCAGTGGAGTAGTCAATTCTTCAACAGAGGTAATAAAAATTGTATCTTCGACATCATTAACACCTTTGTCATGCTTCGGCATTGGAGCGGTAATTATATTCGGCGTTAGAGGAAGATCAAATTCAATAGTCTTGTTGTTAATTAAATCTTGGATCTTGTTCTTCAAGGCCCAGCACTGGTCATTCTCGTGCCTGGGGCTGTCTGAATGGTAAGCACACTTTGCATTCAGATTATGCTTTGGTGACGAGGTGTCAGGGTTGGCGGGAGGATCGCGCAATGTCACTAAATTAGCCTTGAGTAAATGTTGAAGGGATTGAGACAGTGACATGCCGAACCTTGTAAATTGTCTTCTTGGAGTTTCAAAACATTGATGATTTGCAGATGGTCTTGGAGTAGGAGTTGGATTGGAGATTCGGACATCATTGACAGACGGACGATCATTCTTCTTGGTATGGGCCCTTTCTCTATACACAACATTAACTTCCTTCTTTGCAGCAAAAGGTTTCTTGATAGGATTGGCCGTGGAGGTAGATGCCACCGAGATCTTCCCACTTTTGATGCCACTTTTGACTCTTTCACCAGTTAAGATCAATTCGGTGAAACCAGAAGAAGAGCAACCAACCAACAGATTAAAGAAAGGACCAGATAAAGTTCCCATGAACATGTCAATGTGTTCCCTATTAGTCAAGGGAGGTTGTACCCTACTAGCAAGATCTCTCCACTTTTGTGCATATTCTCTAAATCCTTCATTCTTCCCCATGGTCATATCTTGTAACTGAACCCTTGTTGGCACCAAGTCGGTGTTGTACTGATACTGATGGTAGAAGGCAGTAGCTAAATCCTCCGAAGAATTGATACGAGAACCATCTAACTGATAAAACCACTTAAGTTGTGTTCCAATCAAGCTTTCTTGGAAAAAGTGAACCCAAACCTCTTATCAGCAGTGTGCAGTTGTATCTTATGCACATAAGATTTCAAATGGAGTTTTGGACAAGAAACCCCATCGTACTTTGCAAAGATTGGTATTTTGAATTTATAGGGAATGACTACCCCAGATATCAAACCCAAATCATCAAAATCTAAGCCAGGGACGGCTTGGATTTCAACAGCTTTCAATCTGTCTTCTAACAGCTTGTATTTGATATTAGCGGGTGGGTACTGCTCGTTGAAATAATCATCGTTGGATACTTTATCATTGATACAGTCAGCCTGAGTACTCTTGACCTCACCAATCTGGTTCTCATCCTCTTCAGATGAATCTTCTTCTACTAGGATTTGACGGATTGTCTCTTTGAACCTTTTACCCATGTTGAGTAGAGCTTTTTTCTTTGGCTTCTTCTTAACGGCCAGGAAAGCCATCATATCTTGCTGCCCCTTAGCTAGGGCTAGTAGAGTTTCCTGAAACTGCGAATTTTGGGCTTGGAGATCCTTCACCGTTTGCTCTAGATCCATCTTGCTGAAATAAACAGCAGAAAGATAAGGAAACCTTTTATGCAAAATACTGTCATGTTATGATGCATGAATATGTATATGCAAATGATTTCAAGGATTAATGAAATTTAAATTTGTATAGACAAAAGAATGAAAAAACGTTAACTTTCATTAGTCAAAACTAGAAAGATTACATTATGCCCCTTGGGCTTACAAAATAGCTTTCTAAGATAAAAAGACCGAACGCATCCTCTTTGGCGCGAGATAAGCGTTCACATTTTTCTCTTCTTGTAGCTGTTTCGTAAGCTCCAAGACCCTCTTCTCACTAGAATATAACTGAGCCTCGAAAGTATCTCGTTCTTCCTTCAGCTGGATCCAACCCTTTTGTAAGTCTTCGAGAGAGGTAGGCGTGTCGGGATGGAGGATAATGTAGGGAACATCTCCTTTGATCACAGGCTCCACGATGACTGGTAAAATGGAAGGATAAGGCATCACAAGTGTTTGAACACGAGCCCGTACCCATTTAAGGTAAGGCTCGAGGGGAATGGAATTCTTGTGTCCTAGTGTCTTGCTATCCACCTTATTTAACATCCTCCAAGGTCGGACAAACCTCTGGTGGTAACCTTGATTGTCATTCTCGTAGTCAAATACCACTCCTTGGATAAGAATCTCGTGGGGACCATTCCTCCAGGCGTAACCAAACTGTCGTAGGGCTAAGCAAGGGTTGTAAGTGATACCTCCTCTAATGCCAAGAAAAGGGACATTAGGGAACTCTCCATAATGGTCGACGATAGTAACATTCTCCAAAGAGCGGGAACACCAATGAATATCTGAATGTCTGAGCGCCATTAACCTATGTGACCACCTTGAACCTTGCTCATTCTTCAATACAGATTGGGGAAGATGCGAAATAAACCATCTTACCAAGAGAGGAGTACAACACATGAGGATACCTATTTTCCTCATAGTGCGAGTGTGAAAGGAATGTAGGATGTCCCTTAGCAAAGCATGCACCGGGTTACGAGATATGAAGATTTTGACGGCGTTCACATCAATGAGTTGGTCAGGATTTGGAAACAAAACCATCCCATAGATGAGGAGAGCCACAATTTCCTCAAAGGCTTGCAAATCCAAAGAGTTCATACATTTTTGGGCTTTCTCAAACAAGAACTTTGCTAGGAAACCTTTGAAACCACTCCTTGTTTCCCAATTAATTATGATATCAGATGGTTGAAAATGTAGAGCTTGAGCAATCTCTTCTGGCTTTAGATCTCTTTCCGTACTATTGAAAGGTATTTGATTGAGAATGGGAATCCTCAAGAGTCGGGAGAATTCTTCCAAAGTTGGCACAAGTTGATAATAGGGAAATGTAAAGCAATGGTGTAGGGGATCAAAGAACTGAAAGAGCACCTTCATCACGTCTTCATCAGTGTTGGAAGTGACCAAGTTTAGTAGGCGACCATGTCTTTCGATAAATGGAGAATTTTTAGGAATCCTTGATGCTAACTATTTGAGTTGAGGAGGGATCCTTACAAGATTGACTTGAATGGTTTTCCTGCGAATAGAATCCATGTCCTATAAAACAGAACAAAGATAAATCCCAAAACATCCTTGAAATGGTTAGTGAGTATGAGTATGATGTTATGATGTTTATGATGTCATGTACAAGTAAATATATACAAATAAAGCAAACAAGTCCTTAGGTTTAGGCTTGCATGGAGTCTCATAGGTAAGTACCCTCTTGAAGTTTAGTTGGCTCAAACCTGTCCTAGTAATAGTAACTGGGTTCTAAGGAGCTCAATATCACTGATTTGTTTTCTCGCTCATTGTTTCAGCGCAAGCCTCTTTAATGGCGACCAAAATATCCTAAAAAACCAAACCTCAATGAGTGTAGTATCGAGTATCTACCAACTTTGAACTGCACCAAAATTGGTCATCTCACTACGTCCTAAAGGCCAAGTTGGTCAAGTAAAGGTTCTAAAAGTTCATTAGTGCTTCATGACATCACTCAGCGGCCCCGTATTCTCCTTGACTACTCAAGGGCTACTAGTACCCACAAATATGTCGCACTAATGTAGCTATTTCTTAGACTGTGCCGGTATACCCCACACAGCTTCCACAACGTATTGCTACTTACCTATAAGGTATCCCAAATCTGGGTAGAGGATCCAAACCCAAACAAAGAACAAAAATGTAAAGCACACAAGTCAAACAAAGAAAGCAAGTAAATGAGATCTAACCCTAAGGTAACCCCACTTTTAAAATTTTCCCCATCAGAGTCGCCAGTTCTGTGATACGGTGGGAGAACTGACTTGGTTATTTTGCGTTTGATTGCAAATGTTGCGGTTAGTAAGAGTCGCCACAGACTTTTCTTTTATCCAAAAGGAAAGGTGAAAAAGCACAGGAAAGACCTTTGAGATTGTTTCTTGAGTTCGGGGGTAGATTATGAAAAGGGAAGGTGTTAGCACCCTTTTCATCCATGGTTTTCCATGGGCTCTTAGTTACTTGCTAGATCACTTGATTTTGTTAGAAAATGTGTTTTGTGTGGTTTTTGAAAGTATTTTGTAAAGATGCCATCGTTTAGGCAAACTTTGTAATGATTCTCGTTCATAAGAATGTATACAAAGTGTTTGATCTTTTGAAAATGTTTTCAAGTTTGAAAGATGTTTTTTTGAAAGTGTTTGTGTTTGTTTTTAAAATAGAAAGGATGTTTTTGTTTTGAAATTGAGCAAGTAACTAGGAACATTTTACCTACTCAAAAGTCTTTCATATTAATTTCATCTTTCCTTTGACATTGTCATCTTACCATTGATTTGGTAAGTAACCATATCTTTGGATGTAAAAGGGACGGGCGTGGGTTATCATATAACCATGATTAGCAATGTTGTGAGATGACTTAGCATTTTTCTTTAGGGACTA
This sequence comes from Vicia faba, assembly GCA_948472305.1. Taxonomy (NCBI): domain Eukaryota; kingdom Viridiplantae; phylum Streptophyta; class Magnoliopsida; order Fabales; family Fabaceae; genus Vicia; species Vicia faba. Next base: position 417,214,048 of record OX451738.1, on the reverse strand, counting down.
AGATCATTTTGAAAGGCAGCTTTGATAGCATCATCGAGGGACCATGATCTTGTATTTTTGATTGCTTTTGCTAAGATATCCCACATGCATAACATGGCCATTTTTGTAAGCCAACAAGTGGAGTTAACCCTAAGGGTGTAAGTGTACAAATGTGTTTTATTTACATGCTTGTTTATCTTGAATTAGGGTTATCTACTTGTTGGTTTTATCTTTCCATATAAACCCTAATTACTAACATTATATGAAAGCGATAAATTACGAAAAGTAAAATTACTACGCTATTACATCACTTGGGGATGGGGGATATAAATTTACAAATGGGGATGACAAGTAAAGTAAATCCTAATTACTATTACAAGGCTTTGACAATTATATAATTTATAATGCAAAAATAATAAAATATCCAAGAAGATGTAAAGTGAGAGAAATTGTTTTTTAGGGTTTTTTTTTAACAAAAAGGTTTTATAAAGTTAGGTCATTTCCAAGCAATGCAATATGTCCAAAATAACCTAAAAAATCTCCAAAAATCAAGAAATTTGGTGCCCGAGCTGACACGGGCCGTGTCAGGACCTGTCCATGACTTTTATGCATTTTTTGGTTCCAGACAACCTGACACGGCTGTGTCACATGACACGGGCGCCCATGCCAACCCCTGTTCATCTTTTTTTGCTCATGTACGCACCAGTAACATTGACACGGGCACCCGTGTCAGCCTCTGTCCTTGCACATTATCATGTTTTTTCAACCCAACTAAGCTGACACGGGCCGTGTCGTGTGACACGGGCACCCGTGTCAGCCTCTAGTATGGATTTTTGTTTGTTTTTTCTCTTTGATCTGTCTTGTTATATCTTTTGAGCGCAAAAGAAAATGATGTATGAATAATGATATCACAGTTTGAGAAAGTTTACCTCTCGAAGCAGAAGCTTTAGAACACATACGGATGTTTCCGAGTGTAAAGTGGTGATTGATCGAGCTCCTTTGAACCTTCTTGAATAAACTCCAACCTTCCCTTTGTACTGAAAATGGTTGAATTGCTCCAACCGAGTCAAGTTGTAATGTATATTTTTTGAGTTTAGAAGATGGTGGTAATGATGTTACAGAAGTTATTCTTATGTTTGAACAACTTCTATATGGTGTATATGAAGTTTTTGGATGGTTTATTTGGATAAAACTTGCAAGGTATAAGATTCAAAGATTTGGACTTCAAAGCTCAAAAATGGAAGTTTTGTGAACAAATCTTGTTTTTGACAGCAAAAATGATTTTGAGTGTTAGTTTCTTTCTATTTTTTCTGGCCTTTCTCTATATTTTTCTAACCTATTTCTCTTGTGATTGGCCTCTCTATTTATATAGAAGGTTTGAGACTTGAACAAACTCAGATTTTGGATCACATGTTATGGCTAGGTTAGATTGTACATGAAGCAAGCTTGAAGAACATGTTTCCAATGCTTGTACCAAGCTATCAAAGGTGGATGATCACTTTAAACATGTTTGTTATGACTTGTAGAAGTTGAGTGTGATTAGAACAACAAGTTAGAGGCTCAAGAAATTGACTTTATGATTAAAGTGAACTTTGCAAGAATGGCAATGGTGCCTTTGTGCCAAAAATGGAAAGATGGCAATACTTGAAACACTTGGATAATGGTTTAATCAATTGTGTAAACATATGATTATGGATAGATTTTCAAGTCAAAAGGCCTGAAAAGTGAAGATTATGCAGCATGGCTAAGATTTTGGTTCCTTCTTCATCACAAATCTGCCTTGTAAATCAAGAATGAATGTCCAACTTCAGATCCTTGAATCTCCTAGCTCAAATATGATAAATTCATGCTCTTGAATGTTTTGGAAATCTTGAAACACCCTCTATAACTTTCATGTTGTCCATTTTGACAAAATCATCTCGTAACTATGTGAAAAATGCCAAGAAGTTGGGATAAAATCCTAACCAAAACTGCTGAAAATTTCTCTAAGTGTTTATTCAAAAATGCCATGACTTCACGAATTTATAACTCAAAATCCAAGCATTTCTAGGAAAAGTTTTGTCCTATAATGTTTTAGATCTCATTGAGATCTACAAATTTCATGTTGGAAGTTTCCTTTGTATCATCTTGCATCATGTTGGAAATTTGGCATAAAGTTGTGGAAAAAACATGAATTTTCCAACACTTAGAAAAATTTCTAAGTTTGAAAATTTGACTTTTCAAAGATGAAATTTGGCTTTTTGATTTCTTGATGAACAAGTTTCATATTCTTGAATGTCTTGATGAAATTTGATCTTTGGAATATAATGTTGACCAAAAAGTCAAAGTTTGACTTTCTAGTATGCAATTGACCATTTTGCCCTTGGGCCAATTCCAAACCTAAATTGATGTATCACTGCTGCAAACTTGACGTCATAGAAGATCTTATGAGAGAATCTTTGAGAAATGAGAGGATAAATTTTGGGGTACAACAGCTGCCCCTGTTCAATCTTCTTAAACCTGAAGAGTTAGATTGGCGGATCCGCCATTAGTGACTTGAAGGTGAAAGATGATTGAACACTAAAGTGCCCAGAAATTTGCACTCGAAGACGGATGGTGAATGGGATTATAGATGCCATTTGAAGGAATGTCGGTAAACACTGGAAGAAGTATCAACACAAATCTCTTGTTGATTTATACTAAAACTTGATGTTTTACTTGTGAGAAAAAGAGTTAGTAAAATGCAGATGCTTGCATAATGTTCACCAGATGCGGTATTATGTTAAATGCATATGGTATGTACATGCTATGATGTATGAATGTGAGATGCATGTTTTTGTCCGTGAAAGTAAATCCTTGACTGCTGCTGAGGAAGTTTTGGGAGATTGAATCCCTGATTGCCGTTGGGGATGAAGAATATGCATATCTTCAAACTTTGTCGAAAGGATGCTTTCACTGGAGAATATCTCTTGAATGTCAGTTGTTATCTGGTCGGATCTAGGCTTCACAATTTGTTGAGGATGAAGTAGTCAACTTCTATCTGGTCAGATCCAGGCTTCACGGCAACTTACTGGGGGATGAGACGAATTAACTGTTATCTGGTCGAATTCCAGGCTTTGCAAAAAATTTTCTTGAGATTGAATAGTTATCTGGTCGGATCCAGACTTCACAACAACTTGTTTGGGATACAAAAGTTAACTGTTATCTGGTCGGATCCAGGCTTCACAGTAACTTGAAGTGGTAACTACTATCTGGTCGGGTCCAGGATTCATGGTTTTTGGAAAGTTGTACTATTATCTGGTCGAGTCCAGACTTCATAGTGTCTCTCTAGGGATCATAGTTAGTTGTTATCTGGTCGGACTCCAGGTTTCACAATAAACTGTTTGAAAAACTGTTACCTGGTCGGGTCCAGGCTTTGCAGATTTCTGAGGTTGATGAGGTCAATTGCTATCTAGTCGGGTCCAGGTTTCATAATAAACTGTTTGGGGATTTAGTTGTTATCTGGTCGGTATCCAGGTTTCACAATGAATCTCCGAGGGTAATTGCTATCTGGTCGGATCCAGGCTTCACAACAACTTGTTAGGGTAGAGGCAAACTCTACTGGGGAAAAGAAATTAAACCTTGGTCAGATTGAGTTCAGGTTCTTCTATATATTTGAAGAGTTAGACTATTATCTAGTTGGTTCCAGGTTTCATAGCATCATGAAATTGAGATCAACTGTTATCTGGTCAGATCCAGGTTTCAGGTATTCAAATATGTTATCTGGTCGGGCCCAAGTTTCAGTAATTGAAGAAGTCAAACTATTATCTGGTCGGGTCCAGGCTTCAGTAATAACTTGAAAATTGTGCTAATATCTGGTCGGATCCAGGCTTCATAGCATCTTTTGGAAATAGTAAAGGCTTTGCTGACGGTTTTACTGGGGATCAGAGGTTATGGCCCTGTGATTTGCAATAATCTGAAAGAAAATTCAAACCGGAGAGTGTAGACTCAATCGGGTAGGACAAACTCAACTTGGGGAGGATACACTCAACTGGGGAAGATAAACTCCGTTTGGGGGATAATAGCCTTAGCTAGGGAAGATATGCTCAACTTGGGATGATAGGCTCAACTGGGGAACTTCGTGGTGTCTTGATTGTTGTATGTTGGGGAAATTTGAACTCGGTTGGGGAGTTATATGGTTCCTTGATGATTGTTAGGGAAATAAAACCTATTGGGGAAAGGTTTATTGCAGTCGTCCTTGTGGGGATAATGGTGATGAGATAACTCTGTAGGGATATTTCATAAACATTAAAGAGATGCTTACTTCTGCTTAGCAGGACACATGTACCAAATAGTTTTAATTATGTTCATATGCATATGTGCATTCAATTTTAGTCATTGGACAAACTTGCATTCAAAACAAAGACAGAAATTTTGCACTTCAAAATGTATTTGTATTGATATTTTACCCATGAATAGGCGTTTTTGTATAGAGAGACGAAGATCATAGTAAGAGAAAATCGTCGAAAGGAAAACAAAATTGAGAATGAAAACAAATAGCCATGTGAAATGATCTCATTGCCTTCCAACTCTACTATTGTCCCAATGTCTTCGAACGTCCCTTGCCATTGATCGAAGTTGATTAGATTGATCTTGGACCGTTTGAACTTGGACCTTGATGATAAAATTGACTGTATTGATTCCACGGGACATAGTCATACGCTTTTAATCCTTAATTTTTGCCTGGACTCCCCTTTCGGGTTTTCGGCCCACTAGGATACCCTTTTTTGCCCAAGTCACCCTTTCGGGTTTTCAACTTGCCGGGTGTACAATCTTTTGCATATATTCCTAATTTTTTACCAAACCTTTTGGTTTGTCGGGATGCCCTTATTTTGCTTAGGTGTGTCAACCTAACGGGTCTCTTATGCATAGTATTTTTTAACTATGTTCGTGTTTATGGGATTTGGGAAATCCTCGCCATCCATGGTAGTCAGCATCATGGCACCGCCAGAGAAAACTCTCTTGACAACAAATGGCCCTTCATAGGTGGGAGTCCATTTGCCTTTGGGGTTGCCTTGTGGTAAAATGATGCGTTTTATCACCAAGTCACCAACTTGATATACTCGAGGCTTGACCTTTTTGTTGAAAACCTTGATCATCCGTTTTTGATACGTCTGACCATGGTAAACAACAGCTAATCGTTTTTTGTCAATCAAGTTCAGTCGATCCAATCTCGTTTGAATCCACTCGTTTCGCCTAGGCCTGCCTCAATCATAATCCTCAGCGAGGGAATTTGAACTTCCACTGGAAAAACAACTTCCATGCCATAGACTAGAGAAAAGGGAGTTACCCCAGTTGATGTTCTAGTTGAAGTACGGTAGCCATGTAGAGCAAACGACAACATATCATGCCAATCCTTATAGGTTACTACCATTTTATGCACAATCTTCTTGATATTTTTGTTGGCCGCTTCGACTGCGCCATTCATTTTCGGTCTATACGGAGAAGAATTGTAATGCTTGATCTTAAACTGAGTGCAAAGCTCCGTGATCATAGCATTGTTGAGGTTAGTCCCGTTATTAGTGATAATCCTTCTGGGGATGCCATAACGGAATATGAGATTATGTCTGATGAATCTGGATACCACATTCTTAGTGACTGAGGCAAACGAGGCGGCTTCGACCCATTTGGTAAAATAGTCGATAGCAACAAGAATGAAGCGATGTCCGTTGGAAGCTGTTGACTTGATCTCTCCAATCATGTCAATGCCCCATATTGCAAATGGCCACGGAGCGGTCATGAAATTCAAAGGGATATGAGGCATGTGGACCTTGTCCGTGTAGATTTGGCATTTGTGATAGGTTCTTGAATGTTGATGGCAATCAGTCTCCATCATTGACCAATAGTAACCTGCTCTTAAGATTTTCTTAGCCATCGTATATCCACTTGAGTGAGTACCGAAAACACCATCGTGCATGTCTTCCATAATATCCTCTGCCTCCTTCTTGTCCACACATCGGAGTAGAGTTGAATCATGGTTGCGCTTGTACAATATCCCGTTACTGAGGAAGAACTTGGCTGCAAATCTTCGCAAGAACTTTCTGTCATTGATAGATGCCCCCTCTGGATACTCTTGAGCTCCAAGGTATCTCATCACCTCATGGTACCATGGCTTTTCCGCATCGGTGTCGAGCTTATAGCAATGTGCAGGTTCATTGAATCTTTCAATTGTAATCATAAGGGCTTCATTGTCCCATCTGACCTTGAACATTGAAGACATGTTTGCCAAAGGCGTTAGCCAACTGGTTTTCTTCCTTAGGGAAGTGTTCAAAAATGATCTCTTCGAAGTAAGAAATTAGGGATAACACAAGTTCCTTGTAAGGGATAAGATTAGGGTGTTTAGTGTCCCAATCTCCTTTTACTTGGCTGATCACTAAGGCGGAATCCCCGAACACATCCAAATGCTTGATCCTTAAGTCAATAGCAGCTTTCAGACCTAAGATGCATGCTTCATACTCGGCCATATTGTTTGTGCAATCGAAGCATAGTCTGGCAGTGAAAGGAGTATGGAAACCTTCAGGAGAGATGATCACAACACCAATTCCGTTACCTAAGGCGTTGGAAGCCCCATCGAATACCATAGTCCATCGGGATCTTGGTTCAGGTCCGTCATACGGTCCAGATTTCGCGCAGTCGGTTACCAGCATAATGTTCTCATCAGGGAAGTCGAAGTTCATTGACTGATAATCATCCACAACTTGATGGGCCAAATGATCCGCTAGTACACTATCTTTGATGGCTTTTTTATTCGTGTGTTGAATGTCGTACTCAGTCTATATCATTTTCCATCTGGCTATCCGTCTGGAAAGGGCAGGTTTCTCGAAGATGTACTTGATTGGGTCCATCTTAGAAATCAACAAAGTGGTATGAGTCAACATATACTGTCTTAGCCGACGAGCAGCCCATGCCAGAGCGCGGCAAGTTTTCTCGAGAAGTGAATATCTGGTTTCACAGTCGGTAAAAATTTTGCTCAGGTAATAAATAGCATGCTCTTTTCGGCCAGTCTCGTCATGTTGGCCCAAAACACACCCCATAGAATTCTCTAGTACTTTCAAGTACATGACCAAGGGTCTTCCTTCAACTGGAGGCATGAGAATAGGAGGTTCTTGTAGGTATTCTTTGATTTTGTCAAAGGCAATCTGACATTCATCGTTCCACCTGACTACCTGATCTTTCTTCAAGAGTTTGAAGAGTGGCTCACAAGTAGTAGTTAAGTGTGATATGAAACGGGCAATGTAATTGATAGGACCCAAGAATCCTCTAACTTCTTTTTCATAATGAGGGACTGGAATTTCTTGGGTGGCTTTTACCTTGGCAGGATCAACTTCAATGCCTTTATTGCTAACAACAAAACCTAGAAGCTTTCCAGATCGTACTCCAAACGTGCACTTGTTAGGGTTTAACCTTAGCTTGTACTTCTTCAGCCTCTCGAATAATTTGTGCAGGTGATCTAGATGTTCTTCCTCGGTTTGTGATCTGGCAATCATGTCATCCACATATACCTCTATCTCATGATGAATCATATCATGAAACAAAGCTACCATAGCTCTTTGATATGTTGCCCCTGCATTTTTTAGTTTGAACGGCATGACCTTGTAGCAGAAGGTACCCCATTGTGTAACAAAAGTAGTCTTCTCCATGTCTTCAGGAGCCATCCTTATTTGATTATATCCTGAGAAGCCATTCATGAATGAGAAGACTTTATGCTGAGCAGTATTATCAACTAAGACGTCAATGCGTGGTAGAGGGAAGTCATCCTTGGGGCTTGCCCTATTCAGATCCCTATAGTCTACGCACATGCGAACTTTCTCATCTTTCTTAGGTACTGGCACCACATTGGCCACCCATTAAGGATATGATATCACAGCTAGGAACCCTGCATCAAACTGTTTCATTACTTCAGCTTTGATCTTTTCAGAGATATCAGGCCTCATGCGACGAACCTTTTGTTTAACAGGAGGGAAGTTGTGATCGGTGGATTTAGAACTGACTGTTTAACGCTGGTTCGTGAAATGTCGCGTAAGCAAGAGTCGCCACCGTCTTTTATTTTCTCCAACATGGACAGGACAAAAGCACAGCAAAATTCCTTATGAGATAGTTTCTCGGTTCGGGAGGTAGATTTATAGAAAGGGAAGGTGTTAGCACCCTTTCTATCCATGGTTATCCATGGGCTCTTAGATACTTGCTCTTATGTTTTCAAAGTGTTTGCTTTTCAAGTGTGTGTGGGTTTTGAAAAAGTTTCATTGAAAGATTTCTGAACGATCTTGTATCTGTCCTCAAGAGTGTTTGAAAAATTATTTTGAAAGCTTTTTGAAGGTGTCGGTGTGAAAAGAGTTTTGATTGTTTTTGAATAGAGCAAGTATCCGTGAGTCATCTACCTACCCTAAGGAATTAAGCTGTGTAGAAGTCCTTAAGGTAGTGCCATCCCACTATTGAGAAGTAGGTAGCACCGTCGTTGGAGGTGTTCGGATCAATTCGAGTGTAGGGACAGTGTGGTCACTGAAGCAACAGTTAGGACACCTTAGAAGCTACCCTTATGTCCTTGATCCTTTTTTATCCGAGGCAACCGTTTCGAGGCAACTATTCCGAGGCAACTTGTTTCGAGGCAACTGGATCATGGACATAAGGACTTACTAGAACGTCCTATACTTGACGACCACGTTTCGAAGGCAACAGGTGAGGCGTACCCTAGAAGTGGTGTGTGAATTTGTGTGTTGTTTTCATGTTAAGTTTATCTTTGATCAGGCATCATTGTGAGCTACGCTTGTTTTTAATTAACCATACATTCTTTCATGCAATTTAGAATTTAAGAGTGCGGAAAGTAAAAGACGGAAATATAAAGCTATACTATTACAAGGCGCGGGTCTATACATCGCCAAAATACAAAGACTCGTTTGGTAAAAATACGGAAAGTAAAAAGACCTAATTACTATTACAATCCTTGAGCAGTTACATAATATTCAATAAAAATAATGCGCGAAATCAAAATTGAACGTTCGAGGGTGTTGGACCCTTTTGAGAAATTAAATTAAATTAAAGCTAATTAATATTTAATTAAAGAAAATAAAGTATTTTTTATGTTTTTTTGGTATTTATGAAAATAAAGGAAATTAAAATCAAGATGAAACCCTAATTCTATGTATTTTAATTATTAAGAAAAATATCAAAGTTAACCTAATTTACTAGTTAATTAATGTACATGTTTATTTACAAAAATAAATAGTAATTATAATAATACATAATGAGGAAAATAATTTAATTAAGAAAAAGATGAAAATGTCAAAAAACCTAATTCTAGATATTTTTTATTTATTAAGAAAAAGATTAAAATTAAAACCTAATTTAACTAAGTTAATTATTAGAATTTATTTACACAAAACATTTTAATGGTGAAATTAATAATAATTAAATATAAAACATTTTCTTGATTTTTCTGATTTTTTATTATGAAAATTAATTATTTGTGAATTGATAAAACAATTAAAAAGTATTAAAAAGAATTATAATTAGAAAAGAAAATAAAATTGAAAAGATGCAAACCAGGGGGTATCAGGCCCAAAGGGAGGTTTTTTTTGAAGTAATTTTGGCCTAAGAGACAAGGCCTGACTTGACTTTTCTGATCATGCGTGTGAGGCTTGACTGAGGTACACCCTGGAATTCACGTTCTGGCCATTGGATGGGATCTCCTGGCCACTTGGCAGGCTAGCGTATGGGCGTGTATGGTGGAACGTTTGATGGAAGCTGCATGGGAGTACGTTAAGACAAAAATTATGCAATATGTGGGGGACCTGGGAATCGAACCCAGGTCCCAAGGCTTGCAACACATGTCCTCCACCATCTGAGCTAGGCAACCCATTTGTATACATAATGAAAGACAAATATTATATAAAAAAAAACAATGGTTAGTGATATAAAACAAAAAATGCGCCAGATATTTGAACGCTCCTATCATATGAAGACACACATGCTTCTTCTTCATCTTTGTACCTGCAACATGAACAAGATAGCGGGGGTTTTAAACCCCCACTAAGTGGAACAATGGAAAATAGCGATTACGCCCATGGACAAGATAAATTGAGCGCGAGTAGTTGGTTTGTTTCGTCTTGATGCCACGAATTCATCCATACAGGTTTGAAGGTCCAATTTTACAGTATATGGGAAGCCCTATTTTGAAGCTTCTGAAACCCTAGGTTTTCATCAATGGTGGATTTGGCTACAGGCAGTGTTAGTCCAATTAAATGTTACCAATCGCTTCAGAAAGATGTTAGTAGCATAAATCAACAATCAAAACACATGAATGATGCGTGGAAATTAAAATTCGATTATGGACATGTTTGTGAAAAGCGTGAATTTGTTCTACCGTTTCTTTGAGTATGGAAGCTTATTCTTGATGCCAATAGTTTCCTAGCAATGTCAGTAATGCAATGGAAAAGGTTTCAAGCCTTGAATCGCCCTGCAACTATGATTTCAGTTTTCAAGTTTTTGTTGAAATTTTGCAACTTTGTTCTATGGCTTCAGCAGCTTTTTCGTGTATGTCTCCATTAGGTTAGGTTATGCATAAGTATATGAACGAAATTAGGTCAAGAAACAAGCCCATAAGTCCATGAATTGATGATTTCAATATTTTATTTTTATCATATCTTTTTCAATCTTTTTTCATGGAAACCCTTGCCAATCATGGAAAATCTTCCCTTTTTGAATGTGAAACGACTTGCCAGCTTGCCCTAGTATGATTTGCTGCACAAAAAGATTTGAAAAAGCATTATTTGATTTTTTTCTACAATTAAAACTAATTAAATGAATTAATAAGAATAAAAATTCAATTAATTAATTAAAAATAAGAAAATAAATCCTTTTAAGCTCAATGGGTCGTGCATAGGCTTTGGGTAATGATTCAAGGAATAATTTGAGGCCCATTAGCAAATTTGAAGTGTTTTAGGCAAAGTTGACTTTTCAAAATTCCCAAAAATTTCCCAACTTCTCCAATGCATATCTTGCTCAATTTTGAAGCTATGATCATGTTCTTGGACATTTTGGAAAGGTCTTGAAGTCCTCTAACCAATGCCTTTGGTCCCATATCATTTTGATTTACCAATCTCAAGTTATGGTCTTTTACTTAAAATGCCTTTTTGTTGACTTTTGAAAATGACCTATAATGTTGAAATTGATAACTTTTTGTGAGAGAATTTCTTGGACTTGAAGTGTGAAGATGAGTTGTAGGAAATGTCATTCTCTTCAAAATGAGCATTGGATGGAATTTTTCTGATAAACCATGAGGAAGTTATGCCTTGGTCAATTTGCAGTTGACTTTTCAGCTGTCCAAAAATAGAAACTTTTGCATCTTGAGAGTTTTTGAGCCATGCTTTGAGAAATCATGATCAAGAATTGATAAAATGATGTTTGTGGCTTCAAAATAAGATGTTGACCAAAATTTTTGACTTTTGACTGTCAAATGACTATTTTACCCTTGCAGTTGACTGTGGAGTATTTAGGGTTTTTGATTGTGCAATTTGATGCTGTGAGTCTTGAAACTTGACATATGGATGCTTGAAAATGTATATAGGCATATGGGACTTGATTGGACCCTTGGAAACCTCAATTTCTTTGCCATAACCAAAACCATAATTTTGACTGTGTTAGGAGGCAATTGGACTGTGCAACCCTTGAGAGATTTTGAAGCTTGATCTTGCCAAATCTTGAAGAATATGGGAGGGAAAATTTTGGGGTACAACAGAAGTCCTCTCTTGTCGGTAGATGGTGAACTACGATGTCGGTATCCAACCGAGGAATATCTTCATAAGACCAAGCAAATATTTCCACATAATCACGCAACATATGAACCAACCTGCTCTTAACACTGCTTTCCAAATTAGGGCCGATCCTGATTTCCTTCTTATCTGACTCAGTACCCAGGTTGATAACTTCAACTGACTCTTCATATGGTTGAATAGCTTTTTCCTCTTGTAACAGAAGTCTTGCTAGTTCTCCTGGTATGTTACAATCTTCCTTGCCTTCGTCTTCGGCTTGGTTGATAGGACATTCAAAGTCATAGTCGGCAATAGTAGAGTCATTGGAAATATAATCCAGAGTGGATGTAGACCTGTAAGAGTGTGTGTGTGTGTGTGTGCATGTAAGATTCATGGCTATTTTTGAAAATATATTTGAAAGAAAGGAAAGACAATGAACACAAATATTTGAATGCAAAAGAGTCCAATGTACTGAATGATCATATGATTAGGTGAACATAAATAAAACCCTTGACAAATTGACCAAAGTACCCCGGGCTAGGCACATGGCTTAAAAGCCATTATTAAAATATTACAGACAATAAGTTCTTGAATTGATGGAAAATCAATAACAAGTACATTACTCCTCAATGAAGGAGATGGGCACAAAGTGCTTTGTATGCCAATTCTTCAGCTCCTTTGTAGTTGGGTACACCCACTCCTCAAATGTAGTCTCTTCTTCAAAATCACCCACGACGTTGACTCCATGGCTTCCAATGCAGAGAGGTGGCTTTCCAGCACGAGCACGCCTCACTTCCTTCTGAACTTGGACGTTGAAGCCCAAACCAAATTTTTCTGCCTTAAAAGGGATATTGAGCAGTTGCCCCCAAGTATCACAGTTTCCTTCTTCCATTGCCGCACGGGCATCCTTGACTGAAACCATCTTTGGCGTGGCTTAACAGCTTTAGACTCAACGGAGGAACATTTAGTAGCAGCAATCATCGGTGGTACAACCTCGAAGGCTTGACATGGGGTTTCAATGAATTCCCCATCCATCTCTACATACTTGAAAGAGTTAAGGTGGATGACCATAAACTCTTCTTCTCTGCAGACGGTGACTATTCTACCCTTGACTGGATATTTGAGTTTCTGGTGGAGAGTTGAGGTTACTACCCCAGCTTTATGGATCCACGAGCGACCTAACAGACAGGAATAGGCCGGACGAATATCCATAATATAGAAGGTGAAGTTAAAGGTTTGGGAATCCACTTTGATTGGAAGATCTACCTCCCCATGAACAGTCCTCTTTGATCCGTCAAACGCTCTTACAATGATGTCGCTTGGCTTCAATACTAAATCCTCACAGTCGAGATGGTCTAACGCCCCCTTGGGTAATACATTCAGAGAAGAACCAGTGTCGACTAGCACATGTGCTAAGGTGGTCCCTTTGCACTCGATTGACACATGTAATGCTTTATTGTGATTTTTCCCGAGAGGTGTTAAGTCGGCATCTGAAAATCCTAAGCCATTATCAGCTGTCAGGCTAGCCACACAATTCTTAAATTGATTTGTTGTTGTCTCATGGGGGACATGATCTTTTTTCAGGAACTTGATTAATGTCCGAGCATGGGCATCAGATCAAAGAAGCAATGACAACATTGAAATCTTAGAGGGGGGTTTTCCCCAACTGTTCTACAATCTTAAAGTCGCTTCTTTTTATGATCTTCAAAATCTCGTCCATCTGGCAGGCGGAGGGTTCTTCATCAGCTACGTCTTTGGAGGGTACCTCAATCACATCAGGCTCAACAACCTTCTATTTCCCTATGGTATCGGTATTTGGCTTGGCAGTAGTAATGCGGATGGGCGTCTTTGTGACTACTGGAGGTGAGATATTGGGTGAGAATATTCTCCCAATTCTAGTTACTTTGCTTGAGCCAGCTATGTTGCCAACATTGTCATCTTTTTCTTCTTCAATCCAGGCATCTTGTTTAATCCCATGATAGAACACTTCAGCACCTTAATTCCATGGTACCGCTTTATTTGAAGAGTAAGGAATTTGTCCGAGATTGGTAATTATTAATGGAGCAATGGTGGTTCATTTGAAATCCTAATAGGACCTCTGGAGGTGATCCTAATAGGTTTGTTTGAGATGGTAATAATGAAGATGTCTTCACATTTGTTAATCAAACTCTTGGCAAGCGGAGTCTTTTCAAATAGAATTTCGTGGCTATCCATCAGGCGTTGTATGCCTTTCTTCATCCCTTCACATCCATTGAGTTGTCTTGTACAGCACACACATTGTTTTTCACAGCCAGGGAAGATCCCAACTTTCAACAAATTGTTCTTGATTACATTCAGTGGAGTAGTCCATTCTTCAATAGAGGTAATAAAAATTGTATCTTCGACAGCATTAACACCTTTGTCATGCTTCAGCATTGGAGCGATTGTAGCGGTAGAAATGTTCAAGACTAAGCCATTGGATTGACTTGACTTTATACAAATCAAAATAAAAATCGCCACCGCGCTTTATTGTTTCCAAAGGAATGGGAAAAGAGCGAATAACCCAAAAAAGGGGGAAATATTCAAGGTAAGGGGGTTGGTTATGCAAAGGGAAGGTATTATCACCCTAAACATCTACGGTACTCCGCAAGAACCTCTTTGAAAAATCTGTATATTTTGGCTATAAAAATGTGTTGTATATAAAATGGATGGTGGAGGTGAGAAAAGAAATATTTTTATGATTTTTGCACCCACCGCGGTTGCGAACCTTTAGTGCCTACGTACCACCTTTCATGCAATTGGGGATCAGGGTAAACGTATTTCCTCTTTTAAAAATTTGAAACACAAGTGTGTTGGTTAATTTTATGAGATAAGACATCATCGTCATTGTCCGTGTGGAAAACATACTTACTACCCACAATCATGAGAAAGGAGAATTTGCATCATCTCAAAGTGGAGGATATGGCTTGGATTTTAAAATCAATAATGCCTCACTCAACACCCAAGTGGAAAATATCTCTCTTTACTACATATTGTAGAAGTATAGTTGTTTGCATCACTACAAGGATTGACAGGAGTCTAATCTTTTAAGAAAAGTTTTAAAATAAAAAGCCAAAGTGGCAAAAATGGTTTGAAATGAGATTGATTGACTTTTAGTCTTCTCACAAAAATGTCAAGGTATTATTAAATTGATTGAAATTTATTTATGAAAATGTTTTGAAAATGCATGGACCTAAGTCCAAGTTTATTATGAAAGTGTTTCAAGTTTAGAAATAAGAAGAGTTTTTAAAAGGAGGGAGAAGATTTTTTGAAATTAAAGAATATGGGAGGAGATGAAGAGATTATCCTAAAGTATAAGGTAAAAGCTAGGGATAAGAACCATCTAACCAACAAGAAGCCAATACTTGACATTATGAGTCAATATAGAATTCCCATTCTTCGGATTGAAACCAAGCAAGCAAAGATACTAGACCTCTTGAGAGAACCAAACTTCAAGTGTATTAAGTCTTCGCAAAAATTGGGTAGAGTAACGGCTGTATACATGTGAATTCCAGATTAAAAAACAAAGTATATAATCACAATAACCTGCATACAAAACAAAAAAAACAACCCAATGTCTTGAAGTAAACCTCAAGAACTCCAGACAAAATAATTAGATAAGATCACAGGGTTTCCAAGATAGGCCAAGGTCTCTAATCCTAAGTCCAAGAAGTCCAATACTCCATAATGCCAAGAATAGTAACCAAATAGTCCAAGTATCATTAAAGATTTTTATGGTTCATGTTGATTATTAGGTGTCTTTAAAAGGAAAAGAAAAGCTCAAGTGAGCAAAATAAAAAAAAAATGACATAAAAGTAAATGCTCAAGTGAGAAAAATAAAAATAACATAAGAACAAATGCTCAAGTGAGCAAAATTAAAAAAAATGGCATGAAATTTAAATGCTTAAATTAAATGGTACATAAAGCATAAAAAATAAAAGCATAAAGTAAAGTCAATTGTTAGAAATTAGTGGTTAGTTGGATGACCATCTTGAAACTTGCATTTGGAACTCATTAGAGGATTGGTAGAACCAAAGCCTCCAGACAACAAGTTGCATTTGCTTTTTGTCAAGTATATCATCCATTTTGGAATCCTCAAAAGTAACATTTATTGATCAATGATGTTTAAGTGATTTGCATTGACCAAAGGTGTTGTAGATCCATTAGAGGATTGGTAGAACCAAAGCCTCCACACAATGAATCTCAAGGTTATTGGATCAAAGAGATCAAATTAACATACTTGGGCTTGCAATCATAAGTTTGGGCCACGAATGATCATTTATTCGAATTGGGACAAAATTTAGCGTTATGTTAAGCAATCGTAAGTGGACTTATGTAGAAGTCACACCTATTTTGAGGTCGGTCAATAGCAATCTATGTACTTCATGTTTGGATAAATGATATAGAGATCACCATCCCTTAACATGTAACACAATTAAAAAAGAAAGGGATAAGATGAAGAGGGAGGGGAATGATAAGCTAATTTGGATCACCATCTCAAAATTCTTTCATCTTTAAATTCAACCACTCCTCTAGATGGATTAAAGCACTAAACATATCATTAATCCAAAGCACCAAAAATGAATTAAATAATTCACTCTTAGGTAGATTTGAATTGATGAACATTTATCCAACTTCATCTACATCACGAAGTCCATTGAGTTTAAAGACAAATTGGACATTTAAAATTGCAATCCAATCCAACAATCAAAGAAGTGAGTAGAAAAATATTTGAGTCGAAACAACCCCAAAATAAGGCAGAAAAAGTATTTCTGACACTGTTACAATCAATTGTGCTTCGACAGCTACCAATTGCATCAGTGCAGTTTTTTCAAATCAACTTTCTGTGACAAACAATTGCAATGTTACAACAATTGATTGCAACCTGTTAAAATCAGTCGAAAACAGCATCTCAAGAATCAAATTCTTGTTCCAACTTTTCATCAAACACCTTATGATCATGGATCCAATTGAGCATGAAAATTCCATCAAATTATGAGAAAATAACACTAATGGAATCATAAAACAGTGCTCAATGAATCAAAACCAGAAATCTACAATAGATCACATTGTGAAAGACGATGATCCAACTTACCAAAGGTAGAATTAGAGAATTATTAAACAACTTCCAGAATTTGCTTCAATTCAACAACAAGAATCAATTACCAAAGCTTGGATGTAGAGAATTGATGAATAAAAAGTGTTTAGATGAAGGTTTAGCTCAAAGATTAGTAAGCTTCAATGCAAAGCTTACTATCTTTTTTTTTTGAAAAATGGAGCTTTGAGTGAATTTGGTAGATGGAGAGAATTGATAGATTTTTTAGCAAGGTGGATTTGGCTATCAAAAGCTTATCATTTGAATGAGATCAAGGCTCTATTTATAGAGTTTTGGATTGGGATTAGTGGTAATTTGGTAATTGATTCTTGGAGCCAAAAATTGAATTAATGATATAATTTTCAAATTATGCAGAAAAATTGGAGCCAAAAAGATGACATATTTGAAATTGCTGGCTTTTTTTCAAAAATCACGTGTGTTTTGCTGCTATGAGTCGACACAAAAGTCGTATGCGTCGACACATGCTAGTTGTATAACACGTCATGAGTCGACGCAAGCTTCTATGGGTCGATAGAAGCTGCCACTTCAATACAAAACAAAATCAATCAACTTGCTTGAGTCGATACATACCATGTATGTGTCGACACATGATAGTTATACAAAGCAGGATGAGTCGATACAAGAGTCGTATGCGTCGACACATGCTGCTACTTCGACACAATACATAATCAATCAACTTGCATGAGTCGAAACAAGACTCTATGGGTCGATGCAAGCTGCTACTTCGACACAATACAAAATCAATCAACTTGCATGAGTTGAAATAAGCCTCTATGGGTCGATGCAAGCTGCTACTTTGACATAATACAACATCAATCAACTTGCATGAGTCGAAACAAGCCTCTATGGGTCGATGCAAGCTGCTACTTCGACAAAATACAAAATCAATCAACTTGCATGAGTCGAAACAAGCCTCTATGGGTCGATGCAAGCTGCTACTTCGAAACAATACAGAATCAATCAACTTGCATGAGTCGAAACAAGCCTCTATGGGTCGATGCAAGCTGCTACTTCGATACCATACAGAATCAATCAACTTGCATGAGTCGAAACATAACATGTATGTGTCGACACATACTAATTTTTTTTTTTGATTTTTGAAGGCTGAAAACACAGTTTTTTTCAAAGATTATGCACAATACACTGTGCAATTGATTGCACTATGGGAGCAATCGATTGTACAGGAAAACAACAAAAATGAAAAAAATTTAATTATTTTTATTTTTCTTTGCAAAAAAGTGATTTTTAGGGAAATAATACCGGAAAACCTTATTTGTTGGATGCTTCGACTTGGTACCTACAAAACACAATTTTGCAAAGACAAAGACAAATATTTTTTGTATTTTGGTTAGAGGTTAATTATCAACGCATATACAAAATACACAACTAAGGTGCTTGGAGATTCCTCAAGAGCAAACTTAAAGATAAGAGATATAAAAAAGAGGAAGAACCAACCCTAATGTGATTTTGTTATGATCAATTTGACATGATATGATAGGGGAATCTTAGGGGCAAAAATTGGGGTACAACAACTTCCCTTATTTAAGTGTCTTCTATCCGGAGATACGAAGGTTAAAAATCTTCGTGTCTACGCATCAACGTTCACTGCCAATGTCTACCAACGTTCACTGAAGGTAGAAAGAAGATATCATACCACCGCTGTTCACTGACTATGAATTATCAACGTTCACTGAAGATAGAAAAAAGATAACAAACATCAATGTTCACTGCCGATGTACTACCAACGTTCACTGAAGGTAGAGATAAAATATCATACCACCGCCATTCACTAACGATGAACTATCAACGTTCACTGATGATAGTAAAAAGATAAGAAACACTGACGTTCACTTCCGATGTACTACCAACGTTCACTGGAGGTAGAAAGAGAAAATATCATACCACCGCCGTTCACTGACGATGAACTATCAACATTCACTGATGATAGCAAAAAGATTCGAAACACCGACGTTCAATGCCTATGTACTACCAACATTCACTGAAGGTAGAAAGAGAAAATATCACACCACCGCCGTTCACTAATGATGAACTATCAACGTTCACTGATGATAGCAAAAAGATAACAAACACTGACGTTCACTGTCGATGTCCTACCAACATTCACTGAAGGTAGAGAGAAAATATATCATACCATCGCCGTTCACTGACGATGAACTATCAATGTTCACTGAAGATAGCAAAAAGATAAGAAACACCGAAGTTCACTGCGGATGTCCTACCAACATTCACTAAAGGTAGAGATAAAATATATCATACTATCGCTGTTCACTGACGATGGACTATCAACGTTCACTGATGATAGAAAAAAGATAACAAATACCGACGTTCACTGCAGATGTCCTACCAACGTTCACTGAAGGTAGAGAGAAAATATCATACCATCACCGTTCACTGACGATGAACTATCAACGTTCATTGATGATAACAAAAAGATAAGAAACACCGACGTTCACTGCCGGTGTCCTACCAATATTCACTGAAGGTAGAGAGAAAATATATCATACCATCTCCGTTCACTGACGATGAACTATCAACGTTCACTGATGATAGCAAAAAGATAACAAACACCGAAGTTCACTGCCGATGTACTACCAACATTCACTGAAGGTGGAGAGAAAATATCATACCATCGTTGCTCACTGACGATGAACTATCAACGTTCACTGATGATAGCAAAAATATAAGAAACAACGACATTCACTGCGGATGTACTACCAACATTCACTGAGGTAGAAAGAGAAAATATCATACCACCGTCGTTCACTGATGATGAACTATCAACGTTCACTGATGATAGAAAAAAGATAAGAAACACCGACGTTCACTGTCGATGTACTACCAACGTTCACTGAAGTTAGAAAGAGAAAATATCATACCATCGTCGTTCACTGACGATGAACTATCAATGTTCACTGATGATAGCAAAAAGATAAGAAACACCGACGTCCATTGCCGATGTACTACCAACGTTCACTGAAGGTAGAAAGAGAAAATATCACACCACTGCCGTTCACTGACGATGAACTATCAACGTTCACTGATAATAGCAAAAAGATAACAAACACCGACGTTCACTACCGATGTACTACCAACGTTCACTGAAGGTAGAAAGAGAAAATATCACACCACCTCCGTTCACTGACGATGAACTATCAACGTTCACTGATGATAGCAAAAAGATAAGAAACACCGACGTTCACTGCCGATGTACTACCAACGTTCACTGAAGGTAGAAAGAGAAAATATCACACCACCGCCATTCACTGACGATGAACTATCAACGTTCACTGATGATAGCAAAAAGATAACAAACACCGACGTTCACTGCCAATGTACTTCCAACATTCACTGAAGGTAGAAAGAGAAAATATCACACCACCGTCGTTCACTGACGATGAACTATCAATGTTCACTGATGATAGCAAAAAGATAATAAACACCGACGTTCACTGCCGATGTACTACCAACATTCACTGAAAGTAGAAAAAGAAAATATCACACCACCGTCGTTCACTGACGATGAACTATCAACATTCACTGATGATAGCAAAAAGATAGCAAACACCGAAGTTCACTGCCGATGTCCTACCAACGTTCACTGAAGGTAGAGAGAAAATATATCACACCACCGCTGTTCACTGACGATGAACTATCAACGTTCACAGATGATAGCAAAAAGATAACAAACATCGACGTTCACTGCCGATGTCCTACCAACATTCACTGAAGGTAGAGAGAAAATATATCATACCATCTCCGTTCACTGACGATGAACTATCAACGTTCACTGAAGATAACAAAAAGATAAGAAACACCGACGTTCACTGTCGATGTCCTACCAACATTCACTGAAGGTAGAGAGGAAATATCATACCACCGCCGTTCACTGATGATGAACTATCAACGTTCACTGATGATAGCAAAAAGATAAGAAACACCGACGTTCACTGCCGATGTACTACCAACGTTCACTGAAGGTAGAGAGAAAATATCTCAAGTTTTTCCCAAAATTCTGGTGTTTCACCTAGAACGGGTCTCAACTTCTTCTTTAACTAAGGCACTCTGCTTAGAAAAGGTAATATGTAAGCTTATCTCAAATAAAGAGACTTCCACTAATTGTCAAGGGGAATTGCAAAGAGAAATGACTTTCTGGGGATACAAATATGGCTTCCTGGTGAAAGAGATATGACTTCCTGGGGAAAGAGATATGACTTCCTGGGGAAATGCCACGTTATTCCTGCTGAGGAGATAAAGTCTTCTCGTGCAAAATAAATGCACAAACCAAAACTCAAAGTTCTCAGAAATACAAAGTAAATAATATCGTCATGCAACCACGAATCTAATTAGAAACAAACTGGAGCAAGACGGCCAATGAAGATACATCCTTTGAGAAATAAACTCAAGAGGGAAAACCAAATCCACCTAAGCAAGGAGCGCTACAGGAAGGTTAGAACACAATGTCAATAAAAAATGATTTGTAGCAATGCATGATGCATGTATGAATGTATGAGTGATATCGTGCATATGCTGGTAAAAGGATACATAATCAGTACAAACAAACAAAACTGCCTCAGGTACCAACAAAATTGGGCTAAAATTCAACCAGAAAGATCAATCCAAGAAAGTTAAAAGCAACTGCGGAAACCAAACCTATTGCCTGTCCTAACTTCACTGAGGAGAAACATAATCCGGATGTAGCTAAATCAAACAGATACCGGGATAGAACATCTTCCTTCCAGTTTCACCGGAGAAACCAGTTTTTAAAAAGCAACATACCTACTGGAGATTGCAAGACCAGCCTCAAATAAAGCAGATTGACGCCGAGACAATCAAACCTCACTGGGGAATTCAGACCCACTTTGAAGGAGGAAAAACATACATACTTCACTAAGGGAGACAATGCTTCATCATCGAGACATCTACTGGGAACTTCATGCTGACTTCATTGGGGAGGTCAAAACCACATCATCGAGGGGAAACCAAGATACGTTCTTCACTGGGTAAACCAGAGATACGTGTTCTTCGAGAGTAATTATTGCACCAACTTCTTTGGGGAGAAAGGATTTCTATCAAATAAACGAGTCCTTCACTGGAGAATATTGGATTGAGTCTTCATATCATACAAACCTATTCCAACAAAAGATGCCCTAGTATAGTCTTCCTAGGAAATCAAGAAGTCAACACTAATGCCAATACTGCAAAAAGAGCGATATCTTAGCACACCAAGGGAGTAGGAGTTGGATTGGAGATTCAGACAGCATTGATAGAAGGACGATCATTCTTCTTGGTATGGGACCTTTCTCCATACACAACATTAACTTCCTTCTTTGCAGCAAAAGGTTTCTTGATAGGATTGGAGGTGGAGGTAGATGCCACCGAGATCTTCCCACTTTTGATGCCACTTTTGACTCTTTCACCAGTTAATATCAATTCGGTGAAACCAGAAGAAGAGCAACCAACCAACAGATTAAAGAAAGGACCAGATAAAGTTCCCATGAACATGTCGATGTGTTCCCTATCAATCAAGGGAGGTTGGACCCTACTAGCAAGATCTCTCCACTTTTGCGCATATTCCTTAAACCCTTCATTCTTCCCCATGGTCATATCTTGTAACTAAACCCTTGTTGGCACCAAGTCGGCGTTGTACTGATACTGATGGTAGAAGGCAGTAGCTAAATCCTCCCAAGAATTGATACGAGAACCATCTAACTGATAAAACCACTCAAGTTGTGTTCTAGTCAAGCTTTCTTGGAAAAAGTGAACCCAGAGCTTCTTATCAGTAGTGTGCGGCTGTATCTTGCGCACATAAGATTTCAAATGGAGTTTTGGACAAGAAACCCCATCGTACTTTGCAAATATTGGTATTTTGAATTTGTGGGGAATGACTACCCCAGAGATCAAACCCAAATCATCAAAATCTAATCCGGGGACGGCTTGGATTTCAACAGCTTTCAATCTGTCTTCTAACAGCTTGTATTTGATATCAGCGGGTGGGTACTGCTTGTTGAAATAATCATCGTCGAATACTTGATCATTGATACAGTTAGCCTGAGTACTCTTGACCTCACCAATCTGGTTCTCATCCTCTTCGGATGAATCTTCTTCTACTGGGATTTGACGGATTGTCTCTTTGAACCTTTTACCCATGTTGAGTAGAGCTTTTTTCTTTGGCTTCTTCTTAACAGCCAAAAAAGCCATCATATCTTGCCGCCCCTTAGCTAGGGCTAGTAGAGTTTCCTGAAACTGGGAATTTTGGGCTTGGAGATCCTTCACCATTTGCTCTAGATCCATATTGCTGAAATAAACAGCAGAAAGATAAGGAAACTTGTTATGCAAAATACTGTCATGTTATGATGCATGAATATGTATATGCAAATGATTTCAAGGATTAATGAAATTTAAATTTGTATAGACAAAAGAATGAACAAACGTTAACTTTCATTAGTATAAAAAAAAGATTACATTATGCCCCTTGGGCTTACAAAATAGCTTTCTAAGATAAAAAGACCGAACGCATCCTCTTTGGCGCGAGATAAGCGTTCACATTTTGCTCTTCTTATAGCTGTTTCGTAAGCTCCAAGACCCTCTTCTCACTAGCATAGAACTGAGCCTCGAAAGTATCTCGTTCTTCCTTCAGCTGGATCCAACCCTTTTGTAAGTCTTCGAGAGAGGTAGGCATGTCGGGATGGAGGATAGTGTAGGGAACATCTCCTTCGACCACAGGCTCCACGATGACTGGTAAAATGGAAGGATAAGGCATCACAAGTGTCTGAGCACGAGCCCGTACCCATTTAAGGTAAGGCTCGAGGGGAATGGAATTCTTGTGTCCTAGTGTCTTTCTATCCACCTTATTCAACATCCTCCAAGCTCGGACAAACCTCTGGCAGTAACCTTGATCATCATTCTCGTAGTCAAATACCATTCCTTGGATAAGAATCTCGTGGGGACCATTCCTCTGGGCGTAACCAAACTTTCGTAGGGCTAAGCAAGGGTTGTAAGTGATACCTCCTCTAATGTCAAGGAAAGGGACATTAGGGAACTCTCCACAATGGTCGACGATAGTAACATTCTCCAAAGAGCGGGAACACCAATGAATATCTGAATGTCTGAGCGCCATCAACCTATGTGACCACCTTGAACCTTGCTCATTCTTCAATACAGATTTGGGAATATGCGAAATAAACCATCTTGCCAAGAGAGGAGTACAACATATGAGGATACCTCTTTTCCTCATAATGCGAGTGTGAAAGGAATGTAGGATGTCCCCTAGCAAAGTAGGCACCAGGTTACGAGATATGAAGATTTTGACAGCGTTCACATTTATGAGTTGGTCAGGATTTCGAAACAAAACCATCCCATAGAAGTGGAGAGCCATAATTTCCTCAAAGGCTTGCAAATCCAAAGAGTTCCAACAGTTTTGGGCTTTCTCAAACAAGAATTTTGCTAGGAAACCTTTGACACCACTCCTTGTTTCCCAATTAGTTGTGATATCATATGGTTGCAAATGTAGAGCTTGAGCAATCTCTTCTTGCTTTAGATCTCTTTCTGTACCGTTGAAAGGTAGTTGATTGAGAATGGGAATCCTCAAGAGTCGGGAGAATTCTTCCAAAGTTGGCACAAGTTGATAATCGGGAAATGTGAAGCAATGGTGTAGGGGATCAAAGAACTGAAAGAGCACCTTCATCATGTCTTCATCAGTGTTGGAAGTGACCAAGTTTAGTAGGCGACCATGTCTTTCGGTATATGGAGAATTTTTAGGAATCCTTGATGCTAACTCTTTGAGTTAAGGAGGGATCCTTACAAGATTGACTTGAATGGTTTTCCTGCAAATATAATCCATGTCCTACAAAACAGAACAAAGATAAATCCCAAAACATCCTTGAAATGGTTAGTGAGTATGAGTATGATGTTATGATGTTTATGATGTCATGTACAAGTAAATATATACAAACAAAGCAAACAAGTACTTAGGTTTAAGATTGCATGGAGTCTCATAGGTAAGTACCCTCTTGAAGTTTAGTTGGCTCAAACCTGTCCTAGTAATAGTAATCGGGTTCTAAGGAGCTCAATATCACTGATTTGTTTTCTCGGTCATTGTTTCAGCGCAAGCCTCTTTAATGGCAACCGAAATATCCCAAAAAACCAAACCTCAATGAGTGTAGTATCGAGTATCTACCAACTTCGGACTGCACCAAAATCGGTCCTCTCACTACGTCCTAAAGGCCAAGTTGGTCAAGTAAAGGTTCTAAAAGTTCATTAGTGCTTCATGACATCACTCAGCGGCCCCGTATTCTCCTTGACTACTCAAGGGATACCGGTACTCACAAATATGTCACACTAACATAGCTATTGCTTAGACCATGTCGGTATACCCCGCACAGTTTCCACAACATATTGCTACTTACCTATAAGGTATCCCAAATCTGGGTAGATGATTCAAACCCAAACAAAGAACCAAAATGTAAAGCACACAAGTCAAACAAAGAAAGCAAGTAAATGTGATCTAACCCTAAGGTAACCCCACTTTTAAAATTTTCCCCAGCAGAGTCGCCAGTTCTGTGATACGGTGGGAGAACTGACTTGGTTGTTTTGCGTTTGATCGCAAATGTTGCGGTTAGTAAGATTCACCACCGACTTTTCTTTTATCCAAAAGGAAAGGTGAAAAAGCACAAGAAAGACCTTTGAGATTTTTTCTTGAGTTCGGGGGTAGATTATGAAAAGGGAAGGTGTTAGCACCCTTTTCATCCATGGTTTTCCATGGGATCTTAGTTACTTGCTAGATCACTTGCTTTTGTTTGAAAATGTGCTTTGTGTGGTTTTTGAAAGTATTTTGTAAATATGTCATTGTTTAGGCAAACTTTGTAATGATTCTCGTTCGTAAGAATGTATACAAAGTGTTTGATCTTTTGAAAATGCTTTCAAGTTTGAAAGATGTTTTTTTGAAAGTGTTGGTGTATGTTTTGAAAATAGAAAGGATGTTTTTGTTTTTAAATTGAGCAAGTAACTAGAAACATTCTACCTACTCAAAAGTATTTCATATTCATTTCTTCTTTCCTTTAAAATTGTCATCTTACCATTGATTTGGTAAGTAACCATATTTTTGGATGTAAAAGGGACGGGCGTGGGTTATCGTATAACCATGTAGCAATGTTGTGAGATGACTTAGTATTTTTCTTTAGGGACTAAGATCATTTTGAAAGGCAACTTTGATAGCGTCATCGAGGGACTATGATCTTGTATTTTTGATTGCTTTTGCTAAGATATCCCACATGTATAACATGACAATTTTTGAAAGGCAACAAGAAGAGTTAACCCTAAGGGTGTAAGTGTGTAAATGTGTTTTATTTACATGCTTGTTTATCTTGAATTAGTGTTATCTACTTGTTGGTTTTATCTTTCCATACAAACCCTAATTACTAATATTATATGAAAGCGATAAATTTCGGAAAGTAAAATTACTACGCTATTACATCACTTGAGGATGGGGGATATAAATTTACAAATGGGGATGACAAGTAAAGTAAGCCCTAATTACTATTACAAGGCTTTGAAAATTACATAATTATAATGCAAAAATAATAAAATATGCAAGAAGATGTAAAGTGAGAGAAATTGTTTTTTAGGGTTTTTTTTGAACAAAAAGGTTATATAAAGTTAGGTCATTTCCAAGCAATGCAATATATTCAAAATAACCTAAAAATCTCCAAATATCAAGAAATTTGGTGCCTGAGCTGACACGGGCCGTGTCAGGGGACACAGGCACCTGTGTCAGGACCTGTCCATGACTTTTATGCATTTTTTTGTTCCAGACAACCTGACACAGCCGTGTCACATGACACGGGCGCCCATGCCAACTATTCATCTTTTTTTGCTCATGTACGCACCCGTAACATTGACACGGGCCATGTCATTTGACACGGGCACCCGTGTCAGCCTCTGTCCCTTTATATTATCATGTTTTTTCAACCCAACTAAGCTGACACGGGCCGTGTCATGTGACACGGGCACCCGTGTCAGCCTCTGGTCTGGCTTTTTGTTAGTTTTTTCTCTTTGATATGTCTTGTTATATCTTTTGAGCGAAAAAGCAAATGATGTATGAATAATGATATCATAGTTTGAGAAAGTTTACCTCCTGAAGCGGAAGCTTTAGAACACGTATGGATGTTTCCGAGTGTAAAGTGGTGATTGATCGAGCTCCTTTGAACCTTCTTAAAGTAACTCCAACCTTCCCTTTGTACTGAAAATGGTTGAACTGCTCCAACCGAGTCAAGTTGCAATGTATATTTTTTGAGTTTTGAAGATGGTGGTAATGATGTTACAGAAGTTATTCTTATGTTTGAACAACTTCTATATGGTGTATATGAAGTGTTTGGATGGTTTGTTTGGAGAAAACTTACAAGGTATAAGATTCAAAGATTTGGACTTCAAAGCTCAAAAATGGAAGTTTTGTGAACAAATCTGGTTTTTGACAGCAAAAATGATTTTGAGTGTTAGTTTCTTTCTATTTTTCTGGCCCTTCTCTCTATTTTTATAACCTCTTTCTCTTGTGATTGGCCTCTATATTTATAGAGAAGGTTTGAGACTTGAACAAACCCAGATTTTGGATCACATGTTATGGCTAGGTTAGATTATACATGAAGCAAGCTTGAAGAACATGTTTCCAATGCTTGTACCTAGCTATCAAAAGTGGTTGATCCCTTTCAACATGTTTGTTCTGACTTATTGAAGTTGAGTGTGATTAGAACAACAAGTTAGATGCTCAAGAAGTTTACTTTATGATTAAAGTAAACTTTGCAAGAATGACAATGGTGCCTTTGTGCCAAAAATGGAAAGATGCAATGGGCAATACTTAAACCAATTGGACAATGGTTTAATCAATTGTGTAAACATCTAATTCTGGATAGATTTGCAAGTAAAGAGGCCTGAAAAGTGAATATTATGCAGCATGGATAAGATTTTGGTTCCTTGTTCATCACAAATCTGCCTTGTAAATCAAGAATGAATGTCCAACTTCAGATCCTTGAATCTCCTAGCTCAAATATGATAAATTCATGCTCTTGAATGTTTTGAGAAGCTTGAAACACCCTCTATAACTTTCATGTTGGCCATTTTGACAAAATCATCACATAACTATGTGAAAAAATGCCAAGAAGTTGGGATAAAATCCTAACCAAAACTGCTAAAAATTTCTCTAAGTGTTTATTCAAAAATGCCATGACTTCACGAATTTATAACTCAAAATCCAAGCATTTATAGGAAAATTTTTGCCCTATAATGTTTTAGATCTCATTGAGATCTACAACTTTCATGTTGGAATTTTCCCTTGAATCATCTTGCATCATGTTGGAAATTTGGCATAAAGTTGTGAAAAAAACATGAATTTTCCAACACTTAGAAAAATTTCTAAGTTTGAAATTTTGACTTTTCAAAGATGAAATTTGACTTTTTGATTTCTTGATGAACAAGTTTCATATTCTTGAATGTTTTGATGAAATTTGATCTTTGGAATGTAATGTTGACCAAAAAGTCAAATTTGACTTTCCAGTATGCAATTGACCATTTTGCCCTTGGGCCAATTCCAAACCTAAATTGATGCATCACTGCTTCAAACTTGACGTTATAGAAGATCTTATGAGATAATCTTTGAGAAATGAGAGGGCAAATTTTGGGGTACAACAGTAAGTATGGGTGTCCGTCTAGAAGAAGCCGTTAGGGAAGGACCATTGACAAAAGATGAAGGTTCTAGTGGATCAAGGAAATCATTATATGGGTTTTTCAAAAGAAAGAAAGTGAAACAAATGTTGTTGCTGAAGAAAGAAGGGTTAGACCTCCAAGAAGATGTCATCATCATCAACAACATGTTGCTTCTATAACCCGGTTGTAAATGTAGATGCGACTATTGTTGCCTATCAAAGAGTAATGCAACAAAGTAATCAAGGGCAAGGTCAGAAGAGAGAAGCTTTTGATCCTATTCTGATGAGTTATGAAAAATTGTTTTCGGCTTTAATCTAAAATAAATTAGTGCAGACTAGGCCTCCCCCTGTTATACCCTCAACTTGACCATGGTACGATAAAGCTGATCAGACTTGTGCTTTTCATCAAGGAGCCCCTGGGCACAACATTGAAATTTTTTATCCATTGAAGTATGAAGTACAGAAGATGGTAAGATCTCGTCTCTTGTCTTTTAAAGATGTTATTTCCAATGTGAAAGATAATCCACTGCCAAATCATGGAGGTGGAAGTGTTGTAAATATGGTTGCTGGTTGTCCTGGAGACTTTCAGATATTTGATATCAATTTAGTCAGAGGTGATTTAGTGAAGATGCATGATGATCTATGTGATTTCAGCTATTACACACACGATCATACCGCTTGTAGTGTTTGCAGTATGAATGTCCATGGGTGTGATAAAGTGAGAGCTGATCTTCAAGAAATGATGGATGAAGGACTTATCCACATAATCAGACCAAGGACTAAATATGAAGAAGAGGTGAATATGGTTTATGGATGTCCCGGTGAATTCTAGATTTTTGATGTAAACTACATGAATGATGATCTGGTTCAACTGCATGCCACATTTTGTCACATGGATGGCCAGAAGGTACACCATTATGGGTCCTGGCAGATCTACTGTAGGGATTCTCGTGGTTGTTCTGTTGTAAGAAGAGGTGTTCAATTGCTATTAAATAATGGTACTATCAGAGTCACAGGCGACAAAGATGATTATAATGGAGTTAATGTGATTGAATACTACTTTGTTAAGGCCATGTATGATGACGAGTACGTTTCAGCTAATAAGTTTTTTTCTTCTGATGAAGGTATATTTTCTGATAATGATTATGCAATTCCTGAGTATGCTGAAAAAGAAGGGGCAAATGTTATTATGCCATATTTTGGTATTCTTGCTCCTGTAGAGATTACATACCACAACAAGCCTGTTGTTGTTCCCATGGTTATTTGTCTGCCTGGTCCTATCCCATATGAATCAGACAAAGTTGTGCCTTATAAGTATAATGCAACTATCTTGGAAGATGGTGTGGAAATTCATATCCAACCTTTGTCCCATGTTGAGAATATTGCTGAGGCTAGTCGCGTAACTCGTAGTGGTCGTGTCTTTGCCTCTACCTTTCAAGGAGATTTTAATTCTGGTAAGAAGGTTGTTGAGGTTGATGAACCTAAGAAAGTGGTAGGAGAATCTAGTGGTGCCACCTTGGAAAAGGATGTTGATGTTCTATTAAAAATCTTCAAGATGAGTGATTACAGGATTGTGGATTAGTTGTTGCAAACTCCCTCTAAGATTTCCATTTTAGCCTTGTTGATGAACTCTTCTGCTTATCAGGAATCTCTGATGAGGGTGTTGGATCATGCTTTTGTTTAAAGTGATATGTCTCTGGATCAGTTCAATGTTGTTGTGGGGAATATTATGTCTTGTAACAATTTGAGCTTTTGTGATGACGAGTTGCCTGATGAAGGGAGAAACCATAACCTGGATCTACATATATCTATGAATTGTAAGAATGACTCTTTGTCCAATGTGTTTATAGACAATGGATCTGCTTTGAGTGTCATACCAAGAAGCACTCTCATAAAGCTTAAGTACAAGGAAACTCCTATGTGCCCAAGTGGCATTATAGTAAAAGCTTTTGATGATTCGAGAAAATCTGTCATAGGAGAGCTGGATTTACCTATTCACATAGGTCCACACTTATTCCAAATCACCTTCCAGGTTATGGATATTGTCCCAGCCTATAGTTGTTTATTGGGACGACCCCGGATCCATGAAGCAGGAGTTGTTACTTCCACCTTGCATCAGAAGCTGAAATTTATCCGTGAAGGAAAGGTAGTTATTATGAACTGTGAGAAAGCTTTGTTGATATCTCACTTGTCTTCCTTTGGCATTGTAGAAGCTGAAGAAGTCGCTGTTGGAACACAGTTCTAAGCTTTGTCTATTGATAATATAAGGAATAATGAAGATTATATCACCTCATTTAAGGATGCGCAACAGGTAGTGCAGAAAGGCCATAACAAGGTGTGAGGGAAGGTTATTAATCCACTTGTGAACAGGAATGAGACTAGTATGGGTTTCTCCAGGAAGAAGGAAGTTGTGAAGCCGAAGTCTTCTCTGAGTAAATATCAAAACATATTTCACATTGCAGGAAATCTCCATCCAACTACTCCAAAGATCAATGCTATTGTCAAAGATGAGTCAGAGCAAGAGATGCCGAACTTTGTGACACATGGAGTCAGAATCCAGAATTGGATCACTGTTGATGTCCCTTCTTTCATTCACATTTCAAATTAATTTGTTTTTTGTTTGTCTTTTCAAAGATCTTTCACTCTGCCCAAGGTGAAAGTAATAATGTTGTATGGGCGTGTCAGTTGTTTTGAATTTTAAAAATCATTAATAAAAGTTGTTTTTTATTTCTAAAATTGTGTCTTTATTTTCTTATTTTTCTTGGAAAATGGTAATCAGAAAAAAACTTTCAAAAATAAATAATAACTGTAAATAAATCTTCATAATCACTTGTTACACATGTGAGTTTCTAAAATCAATCATAAATCATATGTGCAGATTAATTAAAAAAACCGTTGAGTGCAATTACCCTGCATCCTCTCCCAACTTTGAACATCCTGTGTATGTGGCTAAAGAAGAAGATTATGATGAAATCCCATAAGAGGTTTCACGGCTGCTTGAGCACGAGGAAAATACCATTCAGCCGTATAAAGAGTCGTTGGAGACGATTAACTTGAGTTCAGAGGAAGATCTGAAAGAAGTCAAGATTGGGGCACTGCTTCAGCCTGATGTAAAGAGTAGGTTGATTGAGTTGTTGAAAGAGTATGTGGATATCTTTGCTTGGTCTTATCAAGATATGCCTAGTTTGGATACCGATATTGTGGAACATTATTTTCCTCCAAAGCCAAAATGTCCACCAATCAAGCAGAAGTTGCGAAAAACCCATCCAGACATGACATTGAAGATTAAATAAGAGGTTTTGAAGCATAATTATGCTAGTTTTCTTGTAACATCAGTGTACCCTCAATGGATTTCCAATATTGCTCCAGTACCAAAGAAAGACGGAAAAGTCCGCATGTGCGTTGATTATAGAGATTTAATAAAGCAAGTCTGAAAGATGATTTCCCATTGCCACATATTGATATGTTGGTCAATAGCACAATAAAATTCAAAGTTTTTTCGTTCATGGACGGATTTTCTGGATACAATAACATTAGGATGGCTCCTAAGGACATGGAAAAACAACATATATCACACCCCGGGGAACATTCTGTTACAGAGTGATGCCCTTCGGGTTGAAGAATGCTGGTGCAACGTACTAGAGGGCTATGACAACCCTATTCCATGATCTGATGCATAAAGAAATCGAGGTATATGTTGATGATATGATCGCCAAATCTCAGACTGAGGAAGGGCACATAGAAGACTTGTTGAAACTGTTTCAACGTTTAAGGAAGTATCGTCTCCATTTGAATCCAAATAAGTGTACTTTTGGTGTTCGTTCAGGAAAGTTGTTAGGTTTCATTGTCAGCCAAAAAGGAATTGAAGTTGATCTTGATAAAGTTAAGTAAATCAGGAAATGCCCGCATCAAGAACTGAAAAGAAAGTTATAGGCTTCCTCGAATGTTTGTATTATATTTCCAGATTTATCTCCCATATGACTCCAACATGTGAACCAATCTTCAAGCTGTTGAAGAAGGATCAAGGTTGTGTATGGACGGATGATTGCAAAGGGCATTTGAAAGCATTAAAGAGTATCTGCTTGAGCCTCCTATCTTGCTCCCTCCCGTTGAAGGAAGACCATTGATTATGTATCTCAATGTGTTAGATAATCCCACGGGTTGTATTTTGGGACAACAAGATGAAACAGGAAGAAAGGAATATGCCATTTATTATTTGAGCAAGAAGTTCATTGACTGCGAGTCACGGTATTCTATACTAGAAAAAACATGTTGTGCTTTGGCCTGGGAGACAAAGCGATATGTTGAATCATACTACTTGGTTGATTTCCAAAATGGATCCAGTTAAGTATATTTTTGAAAAACCTGTTCTTACTGGAAGAATTGCCCGCTGGCAGATAGTGTTGTCTGAATATGATATTGAATACCATACTCAGAAGGCTATTAAAGACAGTGTGTTGGTAGAATACCTTGCTCACCAACCGTTTAATGATTATCATTCTGTTAAGTTTGGTTTCCCTTATGAGGATGTGATGTTTTTGAAATTAAAATATTATGATGAACCTTTTCCCGAGGAAGGTTCTGACCCTGAATCCCAGTGGGGTATGGTGTTTGATGGAGCTGTAAATTCTTATGGAAAAAGAATTGGTGCCATGATTATCACTCCCATGGGTCACGTATCCCTTTCACTGCAAGGTTGGCATTTGATTGTACCAATAACATGGCGGAGTATGAAGCTTGTACCATGGGTCTTGAAGAGGCTATATATCTCAGAATTAAAATTATTGATGTATATGGTGATTCAACTTTGGTAATAAATCAGATCAAAAGAGAATGGGAGACTCATCACATTAGCTTGATTCTCTATAAAGATTATACAAGAAGATTATTACCTTTCTTCAATAAATTTTAATTCCATGATATTCCCAGAGATGAGAATCAGATGGAAGTTACTTTAGCCACTTCGGCTTCCATGTACCAAGTAAATGCTTGGAATGATATACCTCAGATTAAAGTTCGTCGTCTTGATAGACCATCTCATGTGTTTGCTACAGAGGGGACGTTAGATGAAAAACCTTGGTATTATGATATCAAGCGCTTTTTTCAGACTCAGGAGTACCCGATTGATGCGTCGAACAAAGATATTAAGATATTAATAAGGTTAGCAGGTAGATTTTTTCTCAATGAATATGTGTTATACAAGAGAAATTATGACATGGTCTTGCTCATATGCATGGATAGACACGAAGCAGACATGTTGATGCATGAGATCCATAAAGGTTCTTTCGGTACCCATGCCAATGGACATTCGATGGTAAAGAAGATGCTTAGGGCAAGTTACTATTGGCTGACAATGGAATATGACTGTTACAAATTTGCGAAGAAGTGCCATAAGTGTTAGATTTATGCTGACAAGATTCATATTCCTCCAACGTTTCTCAATGTTATTTCTTCCCCACGATATTTTTCTGTGTGGGTATTGATATGATTGGAATGATTGAACCCAAGGTGTCGAATGGACATCGTTTCATCTTAGTGGCAATTGACTACTTCACCAAGTGGGTGGAATCATCTTCTTATGCTAATGTCACTAATCAGGTGGTAGTACGCTTTATCAAGAACAAATCTTATATGTCGGTATGGCGTGCCAAGTAGGATTATCACTGATAACGGCTCAAATTTTAATAATAAGATGATAACAGAACTTTGTGAAGAATTCAATATTGTCCATCACAATTCGTCTCCTTACAAGCCTAAGATGAATGGAGCTGTTGAAGCTGCTAATAAAAACATTAAGAAGATCATCCAGAAGATGGTTGTTACCTATAAGGATGTGCATGAGATTCTCCCTTTTGCTTTGCATGGGTATCATACATCCGTCCGCACTTCAACAGGGGCAACCCCGTTCTCTCATATGTATGGTATGAAAGCATTACTCCCCGTTGAGGTTGAGATTCCCTCTTTGCGTGTAATAATGGAAACCAAGTTGTCAGATGCTGAATGGGTCTAGAACAAGTTTGACTAGTTAAATTTGATTGAAGAAAAGAGAATGACAGTCTTG
The DNA here is from genome assembly GCA_948472305.1 of Vicia faba. Taxonomy (NCBI): domain Eukaryota; kingdom Viridiplantae; phylum Streptophyta; class Magnoliopsida; order Fabales; family Fabaceae; genus Vicia; species Vicia faba. Next base: position 417,179,395 of record OX451738.1, on the reverse strand, counting down.
TGTCATGGTAAGTTATATTAGAAAAGAATGAATAAAGCTTTTGATAAGAAGGACAATCCTCATGAATTCAGAGAAGGTGACCTCGTGCTCAGAAATATCATGTCTTTTAACACTGATTCTAGGGGAAATTGGACTCCCAATTATGAAGGCCCATATGTTGTCAAGAAAGCCTTCTCTAGAGTTGCATTAATTCTTGAAACTATGGATGGTGAGGAGTTACCACGTCCCATGAATGCTGACGCAATCAAGAAATAATTTGCCTAAATAAATAAAAGAGCAACTCACTAAGTTGAAAACTTGAAAGGGAGGCTTAGGCAGGAAATAGCGTCTCGGTAGGCTGAAAACCCGAAAGGGCGGTCTAGGAAAAAGTTAGAGATACAAACCAAATAAATTTTCCAGTAGGTTGAAAACCTGCAAGGGAAACCTAGGAAAAAGGTAGGGATTTCCAAGCAAGTAACTACGTCAGATAAGACTTGATCATTGAAGCAACAATCTTCTCAGATTTTCATCACACTTCAACTGAAGCCTCTGCTCAAGATTTCAAAGTTGTTAGGGAGAATAGTTGTCATTGTATTTCAATGTATCTTTTCCATGTATTTACCATTTTCGAAAACTTTGTAATCATCTATGGAGTCTCGCTATTCGCGGACTACCATTCTATTAATAAATTTTGAGCCTTTATCCAATTCTTTGTAGTTCTTATTTTATTCAGTTTACAAAATTTTCATTTATTATTGATAGTAATTTTCAAAACAAAAAGACTTAATGATAAAAACATGTTTTTGAAAAGAATTTGCAAATTACTTTTTACCTTAATTTTGTGATTCAAGTGGGACAAAAGTAGTGGTTTTAAGGATGGACAAACTATGAGGTTTCATAATTTCTCCCCAAGATGTATCCCGGGTTACTTTTGTTGATATGCATGTAGTCCACTTGTGATTTTTTTCTTGGATTATTTGATTTCATACCAGTTGATATAAGGTGTGGTGTTGGGTTGGTAATCCCATATTCCCCAGCTAAGTCTTGATTCAGGTTTCTCTAGCTGAGTGTGATTCTTTCCCTAGCCAGGTGGTGATCAGGCAGAGATTGCAAAGTTATATAGTATTTGCTTAGTTGATTGGATTCTTTCTTCCCGTGTGTTGAGAATGGATGTAAATCTCTTGCAGTGCATTGTTCTCTCCAGTTATGGCATTGTAGTTATTGTGTGCTCCCCAAGTAGCCAGACAAGGGCAATATCTTTTCGAAGAAGTGTTGAAACAATTGTAAACTTTTTGGGTTCTCTCTCACCAAGTGATGGGATTGATCTAAAATCCACATGATTTTGACTTCTTTTTGTGTTGTTAACTTCATAATTCCCCGGGTGAAGCAAAGATGATGCTTCTCTCTAAAGTTGTTATCCCCGGGAAGTTTCATAAATTCTCCCAGAGAAGTTTGTACAACCACTACCCTTGATATTAAAGATTGCTATTAGGCTCCCCTCGGCGTGCATGGTTTCATTTTCTCTAGTGAAGTCAGTACGGAACCCTAGTTGAAGACTAGATGATGTGGCATTATCTTCTATAGTAAAGTCTGTATGATATTCTCTGGTGAAGCCTGGAGGAGGGTGTTATATCCCTGCAACTGTTTTGGTTTATTGCTATCATATTTTACTTTGATTATTTTTCAAACCGTGTTTCTTCCCAGTGAAGTTAAGCCATGAAGTAGGACTTTGTTTCCTTAGTTGGTGCTTACTCTCTTATGAAATCTTCATCTTGGATGTGATTTAGCCGAGTGTTGTCCTTACCCAAGTTGGTTTTGTCTGGTTATCCCCAGTGTAGTATGTCTGTTTTGTCAGCATATATATGATAACATTCATACATTGATACATCATGCATAGATGAATTAAAATTCATTGATCATTTTCATTCATTGATGTTTTTGTTGGCATATTATCCTCTTTGTAGAGTTATGTTATCCTTTCTCCAATAGATTGTCAATCTTAAGCGGAAAGTGTATATCCTTTCAATTTCCCCACCGAGTTATCCCTCATGGAAGAATTTTGATTTAGCCTTCCTACCTAACTCATTATCTGGATGGAATTGATCACTGTTGTAGTTTACTCCTTATTGGGTGGTGTCTTGGTTGATAGTTTCACTCCGTTTTGTTCCTGGTTTGAATTTATGGTCCCCGACAGCAATATTATTTTGATCCCTATAGGCTGTGAGCCCTAGATTGGGAATGTGCGTTTATTTTGCACATGAAGACTTTACCACCTCATTAGGAATGTGTTGGTATTTCCCCATAAAATCATAAATTCATTTCCCAGCAGTGTTATTGCAATTCCTTTCTGTAACATCAAGTGGCAGTCTCTTTATTTGAGCAACCTATACTTCCCCAGTAAGTCTGTTAATGCCAAAGAATATGTTTTTTTACTCTGATGGATGGTGGTCTCTTCGTTATGAGAGATAGTTCGTTGTTGAGGATATATTACTCTGATGATAAAGACAGTTTATTGAAAGATTCTTACAGCAATTTATTACCCTTCCCGAGTGATATCTTGATTAAAGAAGAAGTTGAGACCCGTTCTAGGAGGAACACCAGAAATTTGGGAAACTTGTCATTGATCTATGTTTTTTCTACCTTCATCCTTGAGTTGGTAATTCACCACCGTTCGTTAGTCTGCATTTATCTCTTTTTCCTCATTAGACTTTACCCCGATAGAGTTGAGTTATTCCCAACCATAAAGTGCTGATGTAAATCATTTGTTCCTAGCCATAAGTGTTGATGTCAAACCTTTGTTCCCAGCCATAAGTGTTGATGTCAAACCTTTGTTCCTAGCGATAAGTGTTAATGTCAATCATTTGTTCCCAGCCATAAGTGTTGATGTCAATCTTTATTCCCAGCCATAAGTGCTGATGTCAACCCTTATTTCCAGTCATAAGTACTGATGTCAAACCCTTGTTCCTAGTCATAAGTATCAATGTTAAACTCTTGTTCTCAGCCATAAGTGCTGATGTCAACCCTTGTTCCCAGCCATAAGTACTGATGTCAAAATCCTTGTTCCCATCTATAAGTGCTGATGTCAAAATCTTTGTTCCCAATCATAAGTTCCAGTGACAAAAACTTGTTCCCAACCATGACTGCTTATGTCAAACCTTTATTCCCAACCATGAGTGCTGATGTCAATCTTTGTTCCTACATATAAGCGCTGATGTCAAACCCTTGTTTCCAGTCATAAGTACTAATGTCAAACTCTTGTTCCCGACCATAAGTGTTGATGTCAACCTTTGTTCCAATCATAAGTACTGATGTCAAAATCCTTGTTCCTAGCCATAAGTGCTGATGTCAAAATCTTTGTTCACAACCATAAATGTTGATGTCAAACCTTTGTTCCCAGCCATGAGTGATGATGTCAAACCTTTGTTCCCAATCATAAGTGTAAGTGTTTGTTGGTAGCAACTTTGGTAAAACAATGTGCTGTTAATGTTTTGCTAAATGTCTTGACATTTGTAGAAAACTGTTTTGAATGATGTCAAAGCAGATGACTTGACATCTGCCTCCTAAATTGATCTCAGCCAACATTAGTATATGTTTTTCTGTTTCCTGTTTTCCAGCGCTCCATAATTCAAGATTTGTGACTCACGGGCAGCGAAAAATATGTAGGAATATTTTTCAAAATGCATTGATTTTATCTTGACCTGTTTTTAAGGAAATATTCAAAAGAATTGAATATTTGATTTTAAGCCCAAGCCCACAACTGCTCATATATAAGGACTTGCTTCCTTATTCAAACTACTGCAACTTTTAAAGAAGAATACCTTCTTTCTGTTTTAAAAAGTCTAAGTCTTTTAATTGTCAAACACTCTAGTATTGATTGAATACTTGTGTTGTTATTTGGGTTGTTAATTGTGTATCATTCATAAGCTTTTAAGCATTGAATGATTGAAGTTTTTAAACTTACTAATTCTGTTGTTTCTTCACTGTAAGTGATTGAAGGGATTTGAGGAGGGCCTCATACCTAGGTGATTCTTAGGTAGAAGTATAGCACGGGCAGTGATTCATTGATTAGGTCGTAAATTGGTTGTTTACTGTGGGTCTATGAATTGATACTATTTAGTGGACTTGTCCCTGTCTTGGTAGCCCCCCAGAGTAGGTGTTGTTGTACATTGAACTGGGTGAATAATCTCTTGTGTTTTTACTGCTTTTTATTTTACTTCTCTTTACTTGTAAACAAATATTTGTGTCGTGACATCTCATTCGACATCACATATCTGATACCAAAATTTCAATTGGTATCAGAGCAGGCATCCTACTCTTTATCCGGGTGAGATCCAGGGAAGATACTTTCTGGTACTATGGACAAGGAAGGAGGATTTGTAAACATACCATCCATTATGGATGGAAGTAATTATGACAACTGGAAACCACATATGGTTGCCTTTTTAAAGTCTTTGGACAGCAGGGCTTGGAAAGCTGTTTTAAAAGGATGGAAACACCCTGTCAAATTGGGAGAAAATGGAGAACCCACTTCTGAGTTAAAACCAGAAGAAGATTGGTCTATAGAAGAAGATGAAATTGCTCTGGGAAATTCTAAAGCCTTTAATGCTATATTCAATGTAATTGACAAGAACATTTTCAGATTAGTGAACACATGTGAAGTAGCTAAGGATGCATGGGGAATTCTTCAATCTACTCATGAAGGCACATCCAAAGTTAAGATGTCAAGACTTCAGTTGTTCACTGTAATACGTTGGGAGAAATGACTTGGGTGTTTTTGCATTTGATCGCAACTGTTGCGGATAGCAAGAGTCGCTGCCGACTTTTCTTTTATCCAATAAAGGAAAGGGTGAAAAGAACATGAAAGACCTTTGAGATTATTTTCTTGAGTTCTGGGGGTAGATTATGAAAAGGGAAGGTGTTAGCACTATTTTCATCCATAGTTATCTATGGGCTCTTAGTTGCTTGCTAGATCACTTGCTTTTGTTTGAAAGTGTGCTTTATGGTGGGTTTTGAAAGTATTTTTGAAAAGCGCCTTCGTTTAGGCAAACTTTGTAATGATTCTCGTCTCTATAAGAATGTATACAAAGTATTGGACTTCTGAAAATATTTCATGTTTTGAAAGTGTTTAGTGTATGTTTGAAAAGATGTTTGTTTTAAAATTGAGCAAGCAACTAAGAACGTTTCTACCTACTCAAAAGTCTTTTGTTCTTCTCCTCCCCCTTTAGATGTTGCTATCTTACCATTGATTGGTAAGAAGCCTTATCTTTGGATGTGAAGGGACGGGCGTGGGTCATAGTATAGTCATGATAACAATGTTGTGAGATATCTTAGCATTTCTCTTGAGGGACTAAGATCATTTGTAAGGAAACATTCAAAGCGTCATCGAGGGACTATGATCTTATATTCTGATTTTTTTTGCTAAGACGTCTCACGTGCATAACATGACCATTTTTCATAAGGCAACAAGTGGAATTACCCTAGGGGTGCATGTGTGAATAATGTGTTTGATTTGCATGCATTTAGTCTTTGATTATGGGTTGTCTACTTGTTATTTTTATCTTACCATACAAATCCTACTTTACTAGCATTTATATGAAAGGGATAAATTGCAGAAAGTAAGTATCCTACGCTATTACAATCATTTGGGGGATGGGGTGTACAAATTTACAAATGGGGATTGCAAGAAATTAAAGTCCTAATTATCTATTACAACCATATTGAAATAATGTACAAGAATTGCAATGTAAGATATGTTTGTTTTGATTTTGTTAAGATAAGAAATAAATTTGCTTAAGGAAATGTTTTTAGTCTTTTTTGCTTTAAAAGGAATAAACCAAAGCATACGAATATAAAATATTTTTAGTGTTTTTTGATTAATGAAAATAAAAGTGATGATAAAAATAATAAGAGAGTAAGAGTCAGAATTAGTGTGTTGTTGAAAGGATAGAAATAATAGAGAGCAGAAGTTCTGACTCTGGTGCGCTACAAATCAGAAAAGAAAATGTTAGCAAAACTGGGGAAGGCTAGGAGTTCTGGATCCAGGCGCACTAAACTTCTGGGGTTGCTGGGAACAAAGGAAATCCTAGAAGTTCTGATTGCTGAGAGAGCTTAGAAGTTCTGATTAGAATGGAAACCTAGAAGTTCTAGTGTTACTGGAAGGTTAGAGGTTCTAGTTGTGGAGAGAGCCTGGAAGTTCTGATGCAACTAGAAATCTAGAAGTTCTAGTGTTACTGGAAGCTAAAAGTTCTGGTAATGGGTAAGTGAGGTGTCAATACTATTGGATGAGAATATCTAGAAGTTCTGGTCCAAGAGTACTGTTTTAACAAACAAAGAGAGGGGTTTATCTAGAAGTTCTGGTCCAGGAATATTGTTTGACAAATAATGGGGTAAAAATGTCAAGAAATAAACATAAAAAGATGTTTCTGGGGCTAGAACCCAGGGCCCTTAACACTAATGTCTTATGCACGCGCTCTCTACCACTGGGGTGGCTATACATCTGGTATTAGAAACAAAAACATAAACATATATTACAAAGTAAGTTCTGATGATGAACTTCATCTTCTTCTTCGTTCTATCCAGAGTATCTACAACTTAGTCATTTCTCAACAAAAGTGGAAAATGCAAACATAGAAGTTATGGCAAATTTCATCATGGTTTCAGAAATATAAAGCATCAAAACTGTAAATCAGAAGCAAGCATGAATTTTGCTAATCCTAATTCTGAACCCTAATTTCCTCAAGAAATTATGATATAAAATTATCTCTACTTATGCCATATAAATGAAATCTATAAATATGTACAGACTCAGAGCCATGATATCTACATTATGTCTTTGAAATGGCAAGCCTAACAATGCCTAAGTAATGAGATAGAAGTCAGAAGAAACTTACCTTGCAGCTGGAAATTACTCTGTGAATTGGAGTCTGGTTCAAATTGCTGTGATGTTCTGGTAAGTTTCCTCAAGTTCTCGGAAAGCTAAAGTAACCCTTAACTTGAGTTACAGATGGTTGGAATGTTCTAGAGCAGTCAAGGTGTAAGGTTCTGACTTTTGAAATGGAGATTAGTGAAGACTGTATTTTAGTTTGAAAACAGAAGTTGGGAAAGCTTTTATGTGTATACCAGAAGCTATGTTGACGATTTGGCCAAGAAACCCATAAGGAAAGTTAGAGTTTGGACGCAAAAACTAAAAAACTAACAAGTTTTGTGTTTGTGCTGCAGTTTCAGGTTTATGGGAATTTTCAACAAGGTTTCAAGGCTTTTTTTCAATATCTCCACCTTCTTTATGTTTGCAAATGAAGTTGAATTTATGGGAAAAGGATTTAGAAGCTTGGAGAAATCAAGAGTACAACCATCATGTGTTATGGATCATTGACTTGTTTTTGAAGCAAGTTTAGACAAGCATGTTTTAAGGCAAGGTAGGGTGGTTAGAAACTTTAAGTACACCTAATCTGAGTTTGTAGGCATGATTTATGGAGAAGCACACTCAGAAGCAAAGTGAAGCATGGGCTCAAAATAAACTTTGTACAAAAGTTTTCTTTTCAAGGACAACAATGGTACTTTCATGCCACACGTGGGAAGGTCCTTTGGATAAAGACTCAAAAGTTGGTGTAAGCATTAAATGATGATGAGATTTAACAAGCAAGAAATCCTGCAACATGAGATTATATAGCATAGCTTAAAACTAGATCAGAAGTTCAGCATAAACGTAACTTAGATTAAGAACAAATGTCCAACTTGTGATCTTCGATCCTCCCTGCTCCAGCATGATTTGAAGGAGTTCTTAGACTTTTCAGAAAGCTTGTAACATTCTTTGTAACCCCTCTTTGAATCACTTTTGCAAACTCTGATGGAACCTACTTGAAAACTGGCCCAGAAGTTCTAACTAAATTCTGATTTGGAAGCCCTTAGAATTTACTAAGTGCTTTAGTTTCATGGACGTGTCTTTAAGGATTTATAACTTGAAATCCCAGCGTTTTTAGGAGAAGTTCTATTCTAAAATGTTTTATATTTCATCGAGATCTACAACTTCTATTTCAAAAGTTCTTCCTGAATCATCTTGCATCATGATGAAAATCTGGCCATAAGTTCTGAACTTATCATACTTTCTTAACACTTAGAAAAAATTCTAAATGTTCAGAACTTTGACTTTTCCAAAGTAATTTTGATTTTTGACTTTCTTGGTGAACCAACTTCATATTCTAACATGTCTTGATGAAATGTGATTCTTGAAACTTGATTTTGATCCAAAAGTCAAAGTTTGACTTTTTAGTGTGCATTTTGACCATTTTGCCGTTGTGCCAATTCCAACCCTAAATTGATGTATCAGTGATGCAAACTTGAGTCATAGAGGATCTTGTGAGAAGATTCTTGAGAAATGAGAGGGCCAATTTTGGGGTACAACAGCTGCCCCTGTTCAATCTTCTTAAACCTGGAGAGTTAGATTGGCGAGCCTGCCATTCGTGACTTGAAGGTGGAAGATGATTGAACACTAAAGTGCCCAGAAATTTGCACTCGATGATGTGGTGGTTGATTGTGTAGGGAATGGGCTTAAAGATGCCACTTGGATAAATGATGGAAAGTTATTATAGATAGGCTTATAGATGCCATCCAGAAAGACTGAGGAAGGTGTCAGGATAAATCTTTTGGTTGATTTATACTTAAATAGTAGATGTCTTTTGCATGTTGTTAATCTGGAAGAACTAAATCTAACCATAAGAGGTCTTCATTTTCCCGTTGTTAATCTAGAAGAACTAAATCTAACCAGAAGAGGTCTTCATTTGCCTGTTGTTAATCTGGAAGAACTAAATCTAACCGAAAGAGGTCTTCATTTGCCGGTTGTTAATCTGGAAGAACTAAATCTAACCAGAAGAGGTCTTCATTTACCCGTTGTTAATCTGGAAGAACTAAATCTAACCAGAAGAGGTCTTCATTTTCCTGTTGTTAATCTGGAAAAACTAAATCTAACCAGAAGAGGTCTTCATTTGCCTGTTGTTAATCTGGAAGAACTAAATCTAACTAGAAGAGGTCTTCATTTGCCTGTTGTTAATCTGGAAGAACTAAATCTAACCAGAAGAGGTCTTCATTTACATGTTGTTAATCTGGAAGAATTAAATCTAACCAGAAGAGGTCTTCATTTTCCTGTTGTTAATCTGGAAGAACTAAATCTAACCAGAAGAGGTCTTCATTTGCCTGTTGTTAGTCTGGAAGAACTAAATCTAATTAGAAGAGGTCTTCATTTGCTTGTTGTTAGTCTGGAAGAACTAAATCTAACAAGAAGAGGTCTTCATTTTCCTGTTGTTAATCTGGAAGAACTAAATCTAACCAGAAGAGGTCTTCATTTGCCTGTTGTTAATCTGGAAGAACTAAATCTAACCAGAAGAGGTCTTCATTTTCCTATTGTTAATCTGGAAGAACTAAATCTAACCATAATAGGTCTTCATTTTCCTGTTGTTAATCTGGAAGAAATAAATCTAACCAGAAGAGGTCTTCATTTTCCTGTTGTTAATATGGAAGAACTAAATCTAACCAGAAGAGGTCTTCATTTTTCTGTTGTTAATCTGGAAGAACTAAATCTAACCAGAAGAGGTCTTCATTTGCCTGTTGTTAATCTGGAAGAACTAAATCTAACCAGAAGAGGTCTTCATTTTCCTGTTGTTAATCTGGAAGAACTAAATCTAACCAGAAGAGGTCTTCATTTTCCTTTCCTATAAGGAAGAGGGTTAGTTGCATGCAGAAGTATGCATGGCGTGATGATGTTCTCAAAATAAATGATATTATGTTGTATGCATATGTTATATGATATATGAATGTGAAATATTATTGAAGTGTATCTTTGTCTGGGAAAATAAATCCTCGATAACATGCTGGGGAGCCCTGGGAGATGAAATCCCAGACCGCGGTTGTGGATAAAGAGTATGCTTCTCTTCAGACCTTGTTTTAGGATGTTTCCGCCAGGAATTCCTATTCTGTTGTTTGAGGAGAAACTCCACTGGGAATATTGGCTTGTTTAAGAAGACTCTGTGGAGAGTGTTGATCTCTGCTTGGGGAAAAGAGCTTAGGAGTCTCAGTTGTCTGTTGCTCTACTGGGGAGTTATCTCTTGATGGAAAAGAAAGGAAAGTTAGCTGTTATCTGGTCGAAATCCAGGCTTGGCAGCAATTTGTTGAGGATAATGAAGTTAACCGCTATCTAAAAATGTATTAGAAAGAGCCTGTGTAAGGCTGTTCTAGGATAAGTCCGTGTTAGTCTTTATCTGGGAAGGAAAAGGAACCTGGGTAGGGTTACTTCAAGATGAGTCTGTGTGAAACTGCATCTGGAAATGTATGAGAAGGAACCTGGGTAGAGTTACTTCAAGATGAGGCTGTGTGAAACTGCATATGGAAATGTATGAGAAGGAACCTGGGTAGGGTTACTTCATGATGAGTCCATGCAAGACTGCATCTGGAAAGGAGAAGGAACCTGGGTAGAGTTACTTCAGCTGGTCGTGTATACAGTTGCCTTGGCTTGTTTCAGGTATTAATCTTCAACTTTAGAAAGAAAGATAGTTTTCCTGGCTTGTTACAAGTATTAATATGGAACTTGAAAAGGTTGGTCGTTCGAGATAGTTGTCCTGTCTGGTTTCAGGTATTAATATCTGACCTTTTGAAAATCGTTGATGATAGCCATCTGTTGATTTGATCTTTCCTGAAAAAGTAAAGAGTTAGATGTATGCAATGTCATGATGCATGAAATGCATGGAGTAATGGTGTTCTCAAAATAAATGAGATTATGCCGTATGCATTTATCATGTATGTAAATATGATGCATAAAATGCTGTTGGAATGCAATTTTGTCTTGGAAAATAAATCCTTGACAAGTGTTGGGGAGTTTTGGGAGGCTGAATCATGGACGACCGTTGGGGATGAAGAGTATACCCATCTTCAAACCTTGCTTAGAACATTTCCACTGGGGAATGCAGAGCGGTCTATTGGGGAAGAGGAGTTGTGGTCCCTTAATGTGTGATAGTATGAAATGCAAATTCAAGCTGGGGAATCTTGCCATTTGTTGGGGAAATAAACCTTGTCGCCACTCTGTTGGAGAGGTGTTTTCTTTTGGCAGAACTCCTCGAGGATTCTTGAGATCAACTCAGCTGGGAAAAAGGTTTTCCGGAGATTGAAACTCTGGCTGGGAGTTGTCTGGATCCAACTTTGTGGGTACTTGGCTGGGGGTCATCCTATGAAAAGGACTTTACAAGAAACCTATCACTGCCCCTAGTAGCAAGCGTTTGTAGTACTTCTAGGAAATGTTTGCTTGACTGTACGGAACCCTTTGTTGGAATTCACGTTTAATGCCTTAAGTGATCCAGATACAAACTTGCCCTTGGTTATTTAGCATTTCTTGAGATATTTCTTGGAATCTTGACTGGACTGCCCTAGATGTGTTGGACAGCGACACGTCATGCCCCCTTGCTTATAGGAGATCTGTTATTGGAAGTGTCTTCCCACTCGAAGTGATTTTGTTCATTGAGAGAGTTTTTGTTCACTGGATATTCATCGTGTGAATTTATCCCTGTCAGACAAATAGCCATATGCAAACAACGATATTCGAATGATACAAAGTTTATGCTTGTTTTGAAAATGCATTTTAGTAGATAAAAGAATTTTGTAAGAATATGAATTCGACTCAGAATTTGGAGTAAGCCTTACAGGAGTCAGGATACCTTTTGTCATAGTATGCTTTTGAACTAACCCATGCTTCAATTAGGACTTTTGAAGGCTTGTATTGTGGTCTAGGTTCACGGTTTAAGAAACAACGGGTAAGGCTCAAAGTGTATTTCTACCTGCCCGTTCTTCATGATGTTCTTTAGTCCTAAACTCAGTTAATTGTGCGTTTGAACTCCCATGACGTTTTGGTGATGGTTCAGACAAGTTTTGTCGGAAGGTAGTCATTTTTGTAACATTTTTCGTGTTTGTTGAGGATCTGTAGTGTCCTATTTTTATTTGTTATCCCTGATTTTTTCCTGACTCTTCTCGTTTTGAGATTATGGTCAGCGGGATGCCCCAGTTTCTCTTAAGTCTCCTTCGTAGGTTTTGACTTAATGGGCCTTTATTTTTTTGAGAGATAATGATTGCCTATGTGATAAGGAACCATCGCTGTCTTTTGATTCAGAAGGATGTTTTTGATATCACTCGTTGTATATGAGGTGAAAGTTTGCGACTGAAGGCGCATTTGAATTAACTGAGACTACCCTGCCCCAGGCTTTGATTAAAGGTTTTAATTTGTGCGAAAAAGAAAAACTCCTACTTCTTGGGCTCAAAGGGGTTGACTAGGGATTATCCTCCTTATAACTTTAGTGTTTAGGAATTGAAAGAACGTTTGTACATCATCAGTAAGGTCTATTCAAAAGTATACTATATGAGATTATGGCATTATCTTTCGTCATCCTCCCTCTAAAGGCTTGTAACTTTTAAAACAAGAGTTGAATATCATAAAGGGGGTAAAAAGCATAGTTTAAAATGAATGGATTAATTCAAAACAAACATATGCAATGCATTAATGAAACAACAAAGTTTGACATAAATAATGTTCGAACAATCAAAAGAAAATTACAACTTGAAAATTCAAATGAACAAAAGCCTCTTTGTCTGAACTTGTCACTTTAAATGGTGTGCCTTTGAGGGATGGTAGAAGAATTCAGTCTGACCATATTGTGTGAACTCCAACACTCCTTCGTCGATCAAGTCTTGAATTTTATTTTTCAATGCCCAACAGCTATTCGTATCATGTCCAGGACTGCCAGAATGATATGCGCATATTACATCAGGATGATAGCTAGGAGCGGAGGTATTGGGATTCCGAGGAGGATCCCTCAACGTAATCAATTCCATCTTCAACATGTGTTGCAATAATTGAGCCAAGGACATGTTGATTTTGGTGAATTGCCTTTTGGGCGTGTCCTGCTTTTGCTGATTGCCTTGTCGTTGTTGCTGCATTAACACTGGATTAGAGATACGCACCACCCCCACAGATTGGTCGAGATTACTCTTATTGCGACTCTCCTGGTCATACACAGTATTAAACTCCTTCTTTCCATTGTATGATTTCTTCTGAGTACTTGAAGATGCAGTCCCTTGAATTTTACCGCTCCTAAATTTATTTTCAACATGCTCATGCATGAACATCTTATCCAATTCCCTATCTGCCAAGAGAGGTTGATCATTGGTTAGGCCCCAAGCTTTAATATTTTGCCCCAGACGGTCGTATCTGTCTTGATAAAGCTTGCTGATGAGAATCCTCAACTCTTCTTGTTCCCGAGCTAAACTTTAGATAAGAGCCATTTGACTACTCATCTAGATTCTCATCCTTCCCATCTCAGCCTGTAGTTGTTCCAACTGGTCATCCTTGTTGTTATCCGGATTTTTCTCTGTCAATTCTTCTTGCCCCTTGGATAGATTTAGGAATATTTCCTTGAACTGAGCATCTTGAGTTTGGATATCTCTATTGTAATACGGTGGGAGAACTGACTTAAAGGTTTGCATTTTGTATTCGCAAATGTTGCGGTTTAGCAAGAGTTGCCACCTACTTTTCTTTTATCCAATAAGGAAAGGCTGAAAAGAACAGGAAAGACCTTTAGAGATGTTTTCTTGAGTTCGGGGGGTAGATTATGAAAAGGGAAGGTATTAGCACCCTTTTCATCCATGGTTATTCATGGGCTCTTAGTTTCTTGCTAGATCACTTGCTTTTTGCTTTAAAATGTGCTTTGTGATGTGGGTTTTGAAAGTATCTTAAAAATGTGACTTTGTAATGATTCTCGTCTCTATAAGAATGCGTACAAAGTGTTGTTTTGAAAATAGTTCAAAGATGCGTTTGTGAAATGTGTTTTTTTGAAAGTGATTTTGAGAAGGTGTCTTTGTAATGGTTCCCGTCTCTTATAAGAACACGTACAAAGTGTTGCCTTTCGAAAATGTTTTCAAAATGAAAGTGTGGGTGTATAAAATGTTTTTGTTGTGAGCAAGTGAGCAACTAGGAGAGAATCTTCCTACTCAAAAAGGTCTTAGATGTTCTTTTCCTCCTCCTTTAGATGTTTCTATCTTGCCATTGTTTTGGTAAGAAGCCCTATTGTTGGATGTTTGAGGGACGAGTGTGGGATGCTTGTATAGTCATAGAAGGCAACCTATGGGACGTTTTAGCAATGTTGTTTTAGGGACTAGATTGTTTACCGAAGGCAACATCGAGGGTCATCGAGGGACTACGATCTTTTATCGAGGGTCTTTTGCTAAAACGCCCATGTTCGAGGGACATGACTATTTTTCAATAGGCCACAAAGTGGGATTACCTTAAGGGTGTGTGTGTGCAAGGTGTGTTTGATTGCATGCATTTAGTCTTGCTTTTTAGGTTGTCTATTTGTTGATTTCATGTCTTGCCATACACACTCTAATTACTAACAATATAAAAAGTGCAGAAAATAGATATTCTACGCTATTACAAGCATTAGGGATGGGGGTACATATTTACAAATGGGGGCTGCAAATAAAATTAAATCCTAAGTTACTATTACAACCATATTGAATGGATAAGAATGTACAAGAAAATGTGAAATGAACTTGTTTAGAAAATGGTTTTTTTGTCTTAATGAATTAAGAAAAAAAAGAAATTAATTAATTAATAAAAGAAAAATATTTTCATGTCTTTTTATGTTAATAAAAAAGGGTTAATATAAAAATGATAAAAAGGAAAATAAATGAAAGAATTAAAACAGCGTGTTGCTGCAAGCGAAACAACAGGGATCAGAAGTTCTGAAGCCAGGCGCGTGATGACTCAGAAAGGAACGTTAGTGGGTATTAGAAGTTATAGATTGGTAAACTCTGAGATCCTGCAAGACACATTAGAGGGAAAACATAGAAGTTCTGGGTTTCTATGTGTTGAACCTCTGAATGTTAGAACAATGAGAAAATCTTAGAAGTTCTGTATATTTAAAATAGTGAAGAGAACTCAGAGGTTCAATATATGCTAAGACAGTGAGTGAACATCAGAAGTTCAGTGTGTGTTAACAGCGAGTGAACATCAGAAGTTCAGCGTGTTTAAACAGGAAGGAGAACTCAGAAGTTCCATGTTGTGCTAAAACTGTGAGTGAACATCAGAAGTTTTATGCCACATTTCAACTCTTAATCAGCACATCAGCAATCTATTCAGTTCTTAATAAGCAGTAAATCAGAAGGACAATAACACAACAGTTTATAAAAGTTCTAATCCTAAATCTGATCCTAGCCTTAATCAAGAAGTTCTGATCCATAGTTTTTCTACTTATGCAATGATATGGAAAACATTAATTGTGATATTTACATATTAATGATATTCTGAACGAAAAGATGCAAAGTCATAAAGACTTACCTTGAATCTGAAACGCGTGTTTGGAACTTTGAGCTGCTACCTTCAAATGTTCTGATGTCAGCGAGAGTAACCGAACTGTGGTTATGTTCTTTGATTCAAAGGGAAGAACAAAGGTTTGGTTTTTTGTTTGGGAAATCTGGATTTTTTATGAAGGTTTCACAGTTTTCTTTTCTCTCTTTTGACAATTCTCTCTCTCCAAAAGCCATCCCCTTGAAAGTGTGATGGAGAAACTTATTTATAGATGAATTTGTTATGGTTTTGGGGGGAAGGACAAATGGGATTTTAAAACTTTTTGGCACACTGTTCCATTGCTTTTTGATCACAGCTTTTTGTATTTGGTGCAAATACAGGATTTAGGAAAATGCAGGCGTGGACTGGATTAGCTTCTGGTTAGAGTATTGTACTGTAGCAGTGCAGTAGGTTGTTTAAACGAGGTCTTGGGATTTGGTGATATTCTGATCGCAAAAGATCAGAAACGCAACCTCCAAATGCTGAAGGGTCATGTTCTGATCGAAGAACATTGCTTCCATATGTTCTGATTGAGGCATCATGCTCTGAACCGTGTCTGCAATTTCTGACTGCACTTACGTAGAGGCTGGCTCAGAAGTTCTGAAGTATAATATTCTCTAGACACTTAGAAAATTTTCTAAATGTTTAGAAATTTGATTTTTTCAAAGTAACTTCTGACTTCTGATTTTTGATGAACCAATTTCATGTCTTGATGAAATATAATTGTTGAAACTTGATTTTTGATCTAAGAGTCCAAGTTTGACTTTTCAATGTCCTTTTAACCATTTTGCCCTTGTGGATGATTTTCTTGAAAAGTTATAATTCAAGACTTGAAACTTGATAGAAGCAAGCCTGAGAGTCCAGGATGATCTTTTGAGAAAGGAGAGGGAAAATTTTAGGGTACAACAGTTTCCCCTGTTCAATCTTCTTAAACCTAAGGATGTAGATTGGTTGGTCTGCCTTTCGTGATCTGAAGGTGGAAGATGATTGAACACTAGAGTGCCCAGAAATTTGCACTCGCATTCAGGATTGCTGATTGGTGATGTCGGGAATGGGCTTACAGATGCCATTTGGAAGGCAATGGAGAATCGTCGGAGATGGGCTTAAAGATGCCATCGAGAAGATCGATTGCATAGGAGATTCCTTGGCGAGTACTCTTGTACCTGTTGAGGAGAACTTTGCTGAGGAATGTCGATTCATGCCCTGGAAGTAAAATCTAGGAGCTTCGGTTGTCCATTACTCTTACTGGGGAATTAACTCTTTATTGATAAGGTGAAAGTAAAATGCGTATCAGGTCAGGGTCCAGGTTGTACAGCGACTTACTGGGGAAATGTGAAACCGACTGTATCTGGTCGGGTCTGGGCCTTACAGTGTTGCAAACTATTTCTTGGAGATAAGGGAGAAGGAACCTGGATATTAGGGTTACTGCGAGATGAAAGCCTGGATAGTAGGTCTATGAGAAGGAACCTGGGTAGTAGGGTTACTTCGAACTGAAAGCCTGGATAGTAGGGCTTATGGGAAGGAACTTGGGTAGTAGGGTTACTTCGAAATGAAAGCCTGGATAGTAGGGCTTATGGGAAGGAACCTGGGTAGTAGGGTTACTTCGAAATGAAAGCCTGGATGGTAGGGCTTACAGGAAGGAACCTGGGTAGTAGGGTTACTTTGAAATGAAAGCCTGGATGGTAGGGCTTACGGGAAGGAACCTGGGTAGTAGGGTTACTTCGAAATGAAAGCCTGGATAGTAGGGCTTATGGGAAGGAACCTGGGTAGTAGGGTTACTTCGAAATGAAAGCCTGGATGGTAGGGCTTACGGGAAGGAACTTGGGTTGTAGGGTTACTTCGAAATGAAAGTCTGGATAGTAGGGCTTATGGAAAGGAACCTGGGTAGTAGGGTTACTTCAAAATGAAAGCCTGGATGGTAGGGCTTACAGGAAGGAACCTGGGTAGTAGGGTTACTTCGAAATGAAAGCCTGGATGGTAGGGCTTACGGGAAGGAACCTGGGTAGTAGGGTTACTTCGAAATGAAAGCCTGGATAGTAGGGCTTATGGGAAGGAACCTGGGTAGTAGGGTTACTTCAAAATGAAAGCCTGGATGGTAGGGCTTACGGGAAGGAACCTGGGTAGTAGGGTTACTTCGAAATGAAATCCTGGATAGTAGGGCTTATGGGAAGGAACCTGGGTAGTAGGGTTACTTCGAAATGAAAGCCTGGATAGTAGGGCTTATGGGAAGGAACCTGGGTAGTAGGGTTACTTCGAAATGAAAGCCTTGATGGTAGGGCTTACAGGAAGGAACCTAGGTAGTAGGGTTACTTCGAAATGAAAGCATGGATGGTAGGGCTTACGGGAAGGAACCTGGGTAGTAGGGTTACTTCGAAATTAAAGCCTGGATGGTAGGGCTTACAGGAAGGAACCTGGGTAGTAGGGTTACTTCGAAAGAAATCATGTATATTAGGGCTTATGGGAAGGAACCTGGGTAGTAGGGTTACTTCGAAATGAAACCTGGAGAGTAGGGCTATTTCGCTTAATCATGTAGATTAGTTGACCTGCTTAGTTTCGGGAACTGAGTTTTCATTAGTCGTTTGTAGATGTAATTTATATAACTGTTGGATTTGTTGAAGCTAATCCTATTTTCATGAAAGGATATCAGGGTTAGTTATATGCGATGCATGAAATGCAGGGTGAGATGATGTTCTCAAAATAAATGAGATTATGATATGTATGGTATGTATGCGTATGTCACGAGGTATGTTCATGAAATGCTATTGGGGTATGCTCGCATCTGGGAAAATAAATCCCTGACGGTTGCTGGAGATGTAGATATTCTTTCGAGACGAGATGCCGGAGGATAACTCTGCGGGGACCAACTTAGGGGAAGAGATACTTTGTTGGTAGACCTGCTGACCTGGAGGAAGTAAACTCAGTTGGAGATGAAATTTACTGACTCGCCCGCGATTATGAATCTGGCTGGGGATAGTGAACAGAAATGACTGTGCCAGAGATTTGTTCTTTGTTGTTTGTGAATATTTTGCCAAGGAAAGACCCTGTATGAGAGTAACTCTACGGGAGGAATGACTCTGTTGGAAGGTGGACTTCTGTAGCTGAAGTAATAAGCTCTGTTGGGGATTGAGCTTTTGTACCCAGAGAAATAGACCCTGCTTGGGGAGATGAAAATTTATGATGATCCGCTCACGATTGTGAAATTTGACTGGGGGACATAGGTGTCAGATTTCTGGACGACCCTGGCTAGGGAGATCACTTCCTACTTTAAGAGAATTGATATTAATGCTTTGATTACCTCTACTCTATGGGGAGTACGGATGTTACAAGGTCACACATACTGACGATTGTGCTCCAAAGCTGTCTCTGCCCTGGTCCTTGTGGGGCAAAGTAACTGTAGGGTTTGGCACCTCTTGTTTTTCCCTGTTTCTAGAATTATGAGTAATTGTCTTTTGTTTCTTATGTAAATATTTATGAGCAGCAATCATTTTTAAATGCATATATCAAAGATAAATCATTGGAAGTTCTTGCAAAACAAAACAGAAAAAAGAAAAAAAACAAATTGAAGTTTTGTGAAAATGGCTTGTATTGATTTTTGAAGTCGGCCTGTAATAGGCGTTTTGTACAAAGAGGCTGACGCTCTAGTAAGAGAACTCTGCCGAAAAATAGAAACTATACAATTTGTGTAAAAGAAAGAAAAACAGCTATGTGAAACAACCCCATTGGATTCCAACTCTGCTATTGCCTTTATATCTTCAAGCGTCTCATCACTTTGCTTCTTGGCCGAAGGTTGATCAGATTGGTTGGCGCCGTCCGAGCTTGATAGTCGATACCGAAGTCTGGTCACAAGATGATCCAATGAGACATAGTGGTACGCTTTATATCCCTAACTTTTACCTGGACCGCCTTTTCGAGTTTTCAGTCCACCGGGATACCCATTTTTACCCAAGCCGCCCTTTCGGGTTTTCGACTTACCGGATGTACACATTTTTTTTCACTTTTATCCCTTACTTTTTCCCGAACCCTTTTGGTTCATCGGGAAGCCCTTATTTTTTCCTAGGCCAGTCAATCCTAGCGGGTCTTTTAGTTAGGCGTAGTATCTTTTCACTATGTCTGCATTGACAGGGTGAGGAAGGTCGTCACCATCCATGGTGGTTAGAATTATAGCTCCTCCCGAGAAAATGTTCTTAACCATAAATGGCCCTTCGTACGTGGGCGTCCATTTTCCCCTGGGATCACCTTGCGCCAGTATGATGCGTTTGATTACTAGACCCCGACTTGATAATCTTGACGCCTGACTTTCTTGTTAAAATCCTTGATCATTCGCTTTTGATACGTCTGACCATGGTAGATAGCAGTGAGTCTCTTTTCATCGATTAAATTTAACTGATCAAGTCGGGTTCGGATCCAGTCGTCTTCGTTCAAACCTGCATCATTCATGATTCGCAGAGAAGGGATCTGGACCTCAATGGGTAGGACTGCCTCCATGCCATATACCAGAGAGTAGGGTGTTGCCCCTGTCGACGTCCGTGCTGAGGTACGGTACCCTTGAAGAGCAAACAGTAACATCTCATGCCAGTCTTTATATGTCACCATCATCTTTTGTACAATCTTCTTGATGTTCTTGTTAGCTGCTTCAACAACGCCATTCATCTTTGGCCTGTAGGGAGAAGAGTTATGATGTTGTATCTTGAACTGCTTGTTGAGTTCGGTGATCATCGTGTTATTGAGATTCGTACCATTATCAGTGATAATTTTCTCTGGCACACCATATCGACAGATCAGATTGTGTCTGATAAACTGCGCCATGACGTTCTTAGTAACTGTAGAAAAGGAAGCCGCCTCAACCCATTTCGTGAAGTAATCGATGGCCACTAGGATGAAGCGGTGCCCATTGGAGGCGGTGGGCCTGATTTCTCCGATCATGTCAATGCCCCATATTGCAAAGGGCCACAGAGCTGTCAAAACATTTAAGGGGACCGAAGGCACGTGCACCTTATCAGCGTAAATTTGGCACTTATGACAAGTTCGAGAGTGCTGATAACAATCACCTTCCATAGTGGACTAGTAGTATCCTACCCGTAGGATCTTCTTAGCCATGGTATGTCCACTAGAATGGGTTCCGAAGGTGCCTTCATGTAGATCTGTCATGATCCTCTCTGCTTCGCTCTTGTCTACACACCGCAGTAAGGTAGAGTCATGATTGTGTTTATAGAGGATTCCATTACTGAGGAAGAACTTCACAGTGAACCTTCTCAGAAACTTTTTATCATTGACAGATGCCCCTTCGGGATACTTTTGAGCTTCGAGATACCTTTTAACTTCGTGAAACCAGGGTTTTTCTGCCACTTCTTCGGTATCGATTTCAAAGCAGTGTGCTGGTTCATCTAACCTCTCAATGGTGATTCAGGGAGCTTCGTTGTCCCACCTAACTTTGAACATGGAAGACATGGTAGCTAACGCGTCTGCTAACTGATTCTCCTTTCATGGGAAATGTTCAAAAGTTACCTCCTCGAAATGTGGGATAAATGTCAGTACATACTCTTTGTAAGGAATGAAATTTGGGTGCTTCGTATCCCACTCGCCTCTGATCTTACTTATCACCAGAGTGGAATCCCTGAATACACTTAAGAACTTGATCCTTAGGTTAATAGCTGCTCGAAGGCCCATGATGCACGCTTCATACTCCGCCATGTTGTTGGTGCAATTGAAACATAATCAGGCAGTGAACAGATTATGACAGCCCTCGGGAGATGATTATAGTGCCAATGTCGTTACCTAGTGTTTTTGAGGCCACATCAAAATACATAGACCATTGGGATCCCCCTCAGGTCCTTCATCCGGTCCAGGCTCTTCGTAGTTAGTCACTAACATGATATTCTCATCCGGGAACTCGAAATTCATGGATTGGTAATCATTCACGGCCTGATGAGCCAAATGATCAGCCAATACACTCCTTTTGATTGCTTTTTGGGTTGTGTATTGTATGTCATACTCAGTTAAGATCATCTGCCATCTTGCTATTCTTCCGGAGAGAGCGGGCTTCTCGAAAATATACTTGATCAGATCCATCTTCTATATCAATAAGGTAGTGTGAGTCGGCATATATTGTCTGAGTCGGCGAGCAGCCCATGCCAAAGCGCATCAAGTTTTCTCGAGCAATCAGTATCGTGTCTCACAGTCGGTAAACTTTTTCTAAGGTAATAAATTGCATGCTCTTTTCGACCAGACTCGTCATACTGCCCCATCACACACCCCATTGAATTGTCTAGCACTGTCAAGTATAATATCAAAGGTCTTCCTTCAACTGGAGGCATCAGAATTGGTGGTTCTTGAAGGTATTCCTTGATTATTTCAAAATCAGTCTGGCATTCATCATTCCACTTTACCACTTGATCTTTCTTCAGAAGCTTGAAGATTGGCTCACAAGTAGCAGTTAGATGTGAAATGAATCTGGCGATATAATTCAAGCGTCCCAAGAAACCTATAACTTCTTTCTCTGTACAGGGAGCTGGCATTTCTCGTATAGCTTTTACTTTTGCAGGGTCTACCTGAATGCCTTTGTCGCTGACAATGAAACCCAAAAGCTTACCAGATCTTACCCTGAAGGTGCACTTGTTCGGATTCAGCCTTAGCTTGTATATCTTCAACCTGTCAAACAACTTTTGTAGATGATCGAGATGTTCCTCTTTGGTTTGAGACCTGGATATCATGTCATAAACATAAACCTCGATCTCGTGGTGAATCATATCGTGGAACAAAGCGATCATGGCTCACTGATATGTTTCCCCAACATTCTTCAACCTAAAAGGCATCACCTTGTAACAGAAGGTGCCCCACTGTGTGATGAAGGTTGTCTTCTCCATGTCCTCAGGAGCCATCTTGATCTGATTGTAGCCAGAGAAACCATCCACGAAGGAGAAGATTTTGTGATGCACGGTGTTGTCAACTAGAACATCAATGTGGGGAAGCGAGAAGTCATCCTTGGGGCTTTCCCTGATCAGATCTCTGTAATCCACACACATCTGTACCTTGCTGTCCTTCTTAGGTACCGGAACGACGTTAGCAACCCACTGCGGATAGGAGGTGACAGCTAAGAACCCTGGGTCGAACTGCTTCATGACCTCTGCCTTGATCTTCTCCGACATTTCGGGACACATACGACAGACCTTCTATTTAATTGGAGGACAATCTTCTTTAGTTGGCAGGCGATGTACCACAATATCAGTGTCCAAACCAGGCATGTCTTCTTAGGATCAGGAGAAGATCTCAACATAGTCATGCAATATCTGTATCAACCTCTGTTTGACGCTGAGCTCCAGATTTGCCCCTATTTTAACCTCTTTTATGTCTTCCTCAGTACCCAAATTCACTATCTCAACCGGCTCTTTATGAGGTTGTATGGCCCTCTCTTCCTGTTGTAGTAGTCTAGAAAGTTCTCCAGGTACCTCACAATTGTCCTCACCTTCGTCCTCAGTTTGATTGATCGGATTTTTGAATTTATAATTGGCAATAGCAGATCCGTTATCAATGGGATCCAGAGTGGATATGGATCTGCAGTATGATGCGTGAGTGTGTGTAAGAGCATAGCTGTATTGATAAAGTAAAGGCAGAAAATAAAAGCAGAGAGCGCAAAATTTGTATGCAAAGAACATCCAATGCTTCATTGATGAAATATGAGATGACATATAATAACCCTGTATGGGGTGAAACTTGAGATAATGCGGAAGAAGACCTCGTTGGGGATAAACTTGCAGAATTAGCAAATCATTGGGGATAAACAAAAACAGTAATGGCTTATATTCTGATGCAGGTTTGAAATTTTTTTATATATAGCGTAATGCTCCATATAATGGAAATGCTACGTGTTTTAGTAGATGCAATGTAATGATGCATGTTTGTTTGAATGTTTCACCGAGGAATGGCCAATTGAGAAGCCAGTGACCAAGAAGTCAGGATTTGGAAAGACTTTGCAAAAATAAATTGCAGAATCTGCTGGAGAAGAAAAGATACGAGGAAACGCTGGGGAGAAACCCTTTAGGAGACGAGACTTTGCAGGGAGTAACAAATGAGTAACCAGTAGAAATAGAGAGGAGTTGCAAAAATAAATTGCAAACTCCTAGAGAAAATCAGATCAACACTGTGGCCTCTGGAGAGGGATGCCAAATGAATATTGGACATTATGGGAAAAGGTCAGGGCAAGCCTGTAATCTTTGGAAAAGACAACGCACAACCTTGTTGAGGATGACACCAAGATAACAAACCAGACGTGAGGGGATAAAACCTTTCCAGGGGGGACAAAGATCTGTTGAGGAAACGAGATTTCACCTAGGAAACAAAACTCTGTCGAAGAGCATTTTATTGGAGATTTTTGAACTTTTGGAGTGCAACCATTGGATAGATCATGCAGATAGTCACACAGTATCGAATTTACTGGGGATAAGGAAAGACCCTAAAATAGGGATGCCCCAAGAAACAGATTAGCTGGGAGATGAGAGGTCAGGACGATAAATCTCTAATTGGCAACTCCGCTAGAGAATTGAAACTTCTTCAAAATGTGAGTTCCTATTTAAACAACTCCACTGGGGATATGCGACATCTTCAAACTTGGAGTCTCAGAACGAAACCTTTCCCTTGAAAAAGATTTCTAGGGCAATAAAACTCTATTGAGAAAGAGAAACTTCATTGGGGATATGGAAAGATCCTTTTCATTCCACGAATGGCCTCTGTCCAACAGAAAATCCAAATCTTCCCATCCTGACAACATTAAGCTCCTTATTGATGTTCATTGTGTAATCTCTTTTTGATGTCAAACAATTGTTTTGTATGCAGAAGGATGTTTATTATGGGAATGACAACCCTGATGCGACAATTATGTAAAACTTGAAATTGAAAACCTTGAATGAAAAAGGTGTTGCACTCCTGTTGTGAGTGGATCACTAGTTAGAGTACATAATTTCAAAAACTTATCTTCTTTAAAACAACATGATGTAGGTGATAAGATACCAACATATATATATGTAACACATGTTTAGGAAGCACTATCCTGTTATGGTATGCCTTTGAGTTAAACCCATGTTTCAGTTAGGACTTCTTAAAGGTTGGAACGTGGCCTGGTTTGGGGTTTTTAGAGAAAAAAAATTAAGCCTCAAGTTATTTGGTGCCCACCCCTTTCGCGATGTTCTCCGGTCCTAAGTTCAGTTGACTTGACACAAACACCCATCTCTCAAAAGGGATCATAATGGTTGAGCAATCCCGACGAATTCCTTCACATGATCGTCACTTAACCTTTGTTTTCTTCTTCTTCTTTATTTGAACAAACGATTTTTCTTTCTTTTGATGAAGATTTTATCGGATAATACTTTTCTACCTTTCAGGCTTTTACATTCCTTTTCACCTTTCCTAATTTTTTCCTGGACGAATTCTTTTGAATTTCAAATTGGGAGTCCAGCGGGATACCTTAACTTTTGCCTAAGCGACTTGTTTTCAAGTTTTGACTTAGAGGGGGGTTTTGTTTCTTATTTATTTCCCTTTTTTTCTTGTTTTTTTTTATTTACAAATTGTGTGATCTTAGGTCTTGGAACCTTTGGGAAGAAAAGTAACTGCCTCATTCCTTGGTTGACGAGGGATAACCATTGTTGTATCAATTTTATCTCGACCTCAGCGTTCTTGTGAGGAAATAAACATTGTGGTTTTGACATTCTCCTGATCTCATAATGCGGGGGATAAAAACGCAGTGATCCTTAGATGGGACTCCTTCTGCGATTTGAATATTTGATCAAATTAACTGAATATCTACCCTGCACCAGGTTAAAAAAATACAGGTTTTCTTTCATGCAGAAAAGAAACTCCTACTTTGAAGGCTCAGAGGGGGCTAACGAGGGTCTATCTCCCTTATATCTCCAGTGTTTTGGGATTGAAATATGGCTTGTACATCGTCAACAGGGTTCTACTTAAAAGCATACAATCAGAGATATCGCCCTTCCTCCAATCTTTTGACTAGGCAAAAGAGTTGGCACAATTGGTATCAAAAGCCAGAAAATTATTTAAAGAGTGATAATGAATGGTTTAAGTAAAAAGAAAACAAAAGAAACACTTCAAGGCAAACATACTCAGCGCATCAGGGTTGACATTAAAAAACAAACAAGTTCCTGCATGCAGGCAATGTTAACATAGTCAATCGAGATACACATGAAAATGCAGTAGAGAAAAAATGCCACCATGGAAGAAGATCATCTCCATCTGGACTTTCCAATCTGGATAATGCACTGCAATCCTGGCTGTATCCTGACCCAGGAACTTTTCCATCAATACGGGGCCAAGAAACAACTTAGCAAAGTACCCACAAGAAAAGTAGTTGAGTATCAAGAAGAAAAACTAACATGCCCCTTGCATAACATGACAATTGTACTTATTATCCGTATTTCAAGCAATGATAACTTAGATTATCATATTTATGTAGGGCCAACAATGTTCCTATGCACATGTTTATCAAAATATTGGACGTTTTTGCAAACAAAACAGTAAAAGGAGTTTATATGAACATATATGAGAGGATCTTTTATTAATTTTGAGAAATCAGCCTATGAAAAAGGCATTTACATTTGGGAGTAGCTAAATGCAAAATCAAAACAAACAAGTGTTTACAAATGGCAATGCGAATATGAATATCCATCAAGTTCCGACTCTACTATAACTCTTATGACTTTAACGCCTTCGTCTTCCTACTTTTTGACCCAACCGTCTTGGATTGGCTCTGAACCTCCGCCAGGTGACCGAAAGAGAGAAACAAAGGAAAACATGTTGAGCGCAGTCATTTGCTTTAAATCCCTAACTTTTGCCTGAATCTCCCTTTCCGGTTTTCGATTCACCAGGACGCCCTTTTTTTGCCTAAGCTGCCCTTTTAGGTTTTTAACTTAGCGAGGCTCTTTCTTCTTCTTTTTTCATGCAAAGTATTTTTTGACTACGTCAGTATTCACAGGAAGAGGGAAGTATTCTCCATCCATGGTTGCGAGCATCATTGCTCCACCAGGCAAAACGTTTCAGACCACGAATGGTCCTTCATAAGTCAGAGCCCACTTGCCTATGGGATCCCCTTGGGGGAGAGTTATCTTCTTGAGAATAAGGTCACTTGGCTTGTAATACTGGGGCCGCACCTTTTTGTCAAAAGCTTTCCTCATCCTTTGCTGATATACATGACCATGACACATAGTTGTCAACCTCTTCTCATCGATAAGTTTTAAATGATCCAGCCGATTCTACACCCATTCGCCTTCATCAATCTCAACATACCTCATGATTCTAAGAGAATGAATTTTGATTTCTATAGGTAATACTGCTTCCATGTTGTAGACCAAGGAAAATGGGGTTGCCCCAGTCGAAGTACGCACAGTGGTACGATAACCATATAGAGCAAAGGGAAACATCTTGTGCTAATCTTTATAGGTTACTACCATCTTCTATACAATCTTCTTGATGTTCTTATTTACCTCTTCAACAGCGCCGTTCATCTTTGGCCGGTACGGGGAAGAGTTATGATGCTTGATTTTGAAGGACTCACAAAACTCCTTCATCATTTTGTTGTTCAAATTCGACCCATTGTGGGTGATGATCTTCTCGGGAACTATGTAACAACAGATAATATTGTGCTTAATGAACCGAGTTACCACTTGCTTGGTGACATTAGCATAAGATGCGGCTTCAACCCACTTAGTTAAATAATCAATGGCAACCAGAATGAAACGATGTCCGTTGGATGCAGTCGGTTCTATCTTGCCAATCATATCAATTCCCCACATCGCAAACGGCCAAGGGGAATTCAAGAAATTCAATGGTACGGGCGACACATGTACCTTATCAGCATAGACTTGACATTTGTGGCAAATCCGTGCATGATTATAACAGTCAGTTTCCATGGTAGACCAATAATAACCATCTCGCAAAATCTTTTTGGCCATGGTATGCCCACTGGAGTGAGTCTCGAAGTCACCTCATGTATCTCCTCAATGATTCTAGCTGCTTCTCTTTTGTCAACGCATCTGAGCAGTAAACCCTCATGATGCCTCTTATACAACACACCACCACTGAGAAAGAACTTTACCGAAAATCTTCTCAAGAACTTCTTATCTCTGACGGACGCCTCTTCAGGGTATTCTTGTGTTTCAAGATATCTTTTGATATCATAAAACCAAGGTTAAATGTCTGATTCCAAATTGGCTTTAAATCAAAAAGCTGGCTCATCCAACCTTCTGATGGCAACTGAAGGTGCTTCGTTAGCCCATTTAACTTTGAACATGGAAGACAAAGTTGCCAGTGCATCAGCTAGATTTTTCTCTTCTCTGGAAATGTGTTCGAACGTGATCTCTTCAAAGTACGGAATCAACCTCATAACATGCTCGTGATAGGGAATCAGGTTCTGATGACGAGTCTCCCAATCTCCATTAATCTGGATGATAATAATATTGGAATCCCCGTAAACTTTCAAATATTTGATCCGCAAGTCGATTGCTGCTTCAATGCCATAAATGCAAGCTTCATATTCGGCCATATTGTTAGTACAATCGAAGAAAATATGAGCTGTGAAAGGAATGTGGAATCCTTCAGGGGAAGTAATAATAGCTCCGACTTCGTTGCCCATGGCATTTGAGGCACCATCGAACATAAGCATCCAACGTGATCCTGGCTCGGGTCCTTCGTCTTGGCTTGGTATATTACAATCCCGAATGTACACTATTTCCTCATCTGGAATGTCAAACTTCATTGGTTCATAATTGTCCATGGGTTGATGAGCAAGATGATCGGCCAATATACTACCTTTGATCGCCTTTTTCATAGTGTACTGGATATCATATTTAGTGAGTATCATCTGCCAACGGGCTACCATGCCTGTAAGTGCCGGCTTCTCAAAAATGTACTTGATTGGATCCATTTTGGATACCAAGTAGGTGGTGTGAGTTAACATGTATTATCTTAAGCGTCTGGCAGCCCAAGCAAGTGCACAACAGGTCTTTTCCAGCAATGAGTACCTTGACTCGCACTCCGTAAACTTCTTACTCAAGTAATAAAAGGCTTGTTCTTTCTTCCCTGTCTCGTCATGCTGACCAAGGACACAACCCATAGAGTTTTCCAACACAGTTAAATACATGATTAATGGATTTCCTTCCACTGGAGGCATAAGTATCAGGGGTTCCTGCAGATACTCCTTTATTTTGTCAAATTCCTTCTGACAATCTTCATTCCACCTTACCGTCTGATTTTTCTTTAACAATCTGAATAAAGGTTCACATGTGGCCGTGAGATGAGAAATAAACTGGGAAATGTAGTTTAGCCTCCCCAAGAAACCACAGACTTCCTTTTCTATTTTTGGTTTGGGAATTTCTTGTATCACCTTCACTTTAGTTGGGTCAACCTCGATGCCTTTTTCACTTATAATAAATCCCAACAACTTGCCGGACCTCACCCCGAAGGTGCATTTATTAGGACTCATCCTCAACAAAAATTTCCTCAATCTCTCAAACAATTTTTCTAGATGAACCAGATGCTCCTCTTCCATGTCAGACTTAGTAATCATATCGTCCACATATACCTCAACCTCCTTGTGAATCATATCATGAAAGAGAGTAACCATGGCACACTGATATGTTGCCCCAGCATTTTTCAAACCAAACGGCATCACCTTATAGCAAAAGGTTACCCAAGGCGTGATAAATGTTGTCTTCTCCATATCCTCTGGAGCCATTTTAATTTGATTGTAACCCGAAAAATCGTCCATGAATGAAAACACTCTAGAGTGAGCAGTATTATCGACAAACACATCAATATGAGGAAGAGAAATATCATCCTTAGGGCTGGCTCTATTCAAATCTCTATAATCCACACACATTCTGACTTTACCATCTTTCTTAGACACATGCACAATATTCGTAATTCGAGGCAGATAATTGATGACTTTTAAGAAATTCGCATCTAACTGTTTCTGAACTTCTTCTTTAATATTCTTGGACGTCTCAGGATGAGTTCTTCAGAGCTTTTGCTTGACAAGAGAGCATCCTTCTTTGAGCGGTAGTCGATGCACCACGATATCTGTATCCAACCTTGGCATATCCTCATAGGACCAAGTGAAGATATCAGAATATTTACGGAGTAGCTCAATTAGTCTGACCTTTATACTTTCTTCGAGACCTGCCCCTATCTTGACCTCTCTTCTCACCTCTTTTGTGCCAATATTCACCACCTCAATTGACTCTTGATTCGGCTGGATAACCTTATCTTCTTGTTTTAACAATCTTGTTAATTCCTCGGGAAGATCACAATCCTCATATGCCCCTACTTCAGCTTGATAAATTGGATTGTCAAAGTCATAGTGCGTGATAGCAAAGTTGTTATCAATATAATTTGTGGTGGCAGTGCATCTGCATAAACAATATTTTGGTGTTTTAGTGATGGTGTGTGAAAAGGGGAACATTGCCATTTAAAAGAAAATAAAATAAAAAGAAAAGAATGGGACGAGATATTTGAATGCAAAAACATCCTTTATTTATGACAAACTTTTGAAAATAAACATGATGGCCCTAAACAGGTGAACCACTATGCCTTGGGCAGAGCGTAGGAATTATGATATGATAATAAAAGCAAACAAGAAAAATTACTCCTCAGCGCTTGAAACTTGGATAACATCCACAAAAGTTCAATTGTTGAGCACTTGGCCTAGAACGCTTGGACGGATCCAATCTTCAATATTGTATCCATCATCCCTATCGTCACCAATTGCATTGGTGCATCCTTCTTGAGTAGCATTAGGACGGGAGAATCTCACAGGAGTAGATAAACCAGGAGCTCTGAAAGCTTCATTTTGCTGACTCGGGATGTAACCAAGACCGAATTTGTTAAATTTTGGGGTAACATCCAGCACTCGACCCCAACCTTCAGGGTTGCCATTCTCTACCACCACTATAGCATCCCTGAGAGAAGACATAACCGTTTACGGCTTCTTTTTCTGCTCTGGGGGTGGTAAATTGACTCCATGAACTGTCTCAAACGCCTGAAACGGAGTCTCGTGTATTTCACCTCCGACTTCAACATAACAGAATGATGTCAAATGGCTCATGATATACTCTTCCTCTCCGCATACAGTTATCACTTTTCCCTCTGTAGGATATTTTAGCTTCTGGTGAAGAGTAGAGGTGACTTCTCCTGCCTTGTGAATCCACGTCCGCCCTAACAAACAACAATATGCTGGCTGTATGTCCATCACAAAGAAAGTAGCATTGAAGGTGCGAGGACCCACCATGATAGGTAATTCTACCTCCCTAAATACTTCTCTTAGAGACCCATCAAATGCTTTTACCATCAAATCTCTAGGACGTAACTCCAGGCCAAAATAATCAATTTTCATTAATGCTGACTTGGATAGTACATTCAAAGACGACCCTGTTTCCACCAAAACTCGAGATAGAGTAGTGCCCCTTCACTCCATAGAAATATGTAATGCTTTGTTATGATCTCACCCTTCTGGAGGAAGATCAAAATCTGTGAAGCCCAAACCGTTCGCAGTAGATATGTTAGCACAAACATTCTCGAACTGATTGACTGTTATCTCGTGCGGCACGAATGCATTCTTAAACAACTTCATCAAAGCATTTATGTGAGGTTATGAATAAATAAACAAAGACAAGATAAACATCTTAGAAGGGGTGTGACTTAACTGGTAAATTATGCTATAATCACTCTTCCTGATAATTCGCACCAACACCTCAACTTCATCAGGAACTGAAGAATCTTCTGGTACTGGAATTGGTTGAACCACATTGGCTGGTGTAACTCTCGGATTTCCAATTGTTAACTATTGTTTTCCTTTTTCTCTTGCAGAGGAATCTGCCACATCTTGTACATTGGAAGGACCAAACACTCTCCCGCTTCTAGTCACTCGACCCACGCCAGAGAAATTATGAACATCCCCTTCATTGTCTTCAGTACATTCTTTCTTGGAAGGACCAGGATTTGCCTCTTGCTTCACCCCATGGTAATAAACATCAGCACCATAATGCCATGGGATGGCCTTCTCACTAGTATATGGCATGGGACCAGGTACCGTAATCATCAAAGGAGTCACCCTAGATGGAGTAGGAATGCGTGCATGGGTGTAAGGAATAGATATCACAACAACCTCTTCTCGGTAACCTTTCGGCATCTTGGTCTTCTATCGAACTGTAGGGAACCCTCATCCATCAAGAATTGGATGCCATCTTTCAAATCATCATAGACCTTCGGTTTCTCTCTACACTTGGCACAGTCTAAAGCACAACCCAGGAAAATAGAATTGTCAAGCAGATACCTTTTAATATACCGTAACGGAGTAGTCACCTGTTCCACATTCACAATTAGATTCAACATTTCTCCATTATTATCAATCATATTAACAACACCCCTCCATGTCTAGGCATTGGGTTCTTGACTACATTCAGACCAGTCGCTGGAGTAAACTCAATTGCCTTGGCATCCAACAAGTCTTGTACTTTTCATTTTAACGCAAAACAATTATCGGTAGAATGACCAACTCCTCCAGAATGGAATTCACATCTTGCATTAGCATCATAGTTATGAGGAAGTCTTCCAGTGGATGGTGGCATAATTCTCAAACTGATCAATTTCAAATCGAGCAAATGGTGGAGTGATTCGGCGAAAGATATTGGCAAGGGATCAAATTTTCTCGGCTGTCTCTGTTGTTGATTATTATACTGACGGGGAACATCTTGCAGTCTTTGTTGTTGAGGTGCCGAATTCTGTCTCTGCAGCAGAGGAGCATTAACAAGTGTAGGTGTTTAGGTATTGGCTTGCATTTTTGGTAAATCCCAAGTGTATGTGTGAATGTCATGACTGATGTCATAACATTCTAGTTCAGTTTGTACTGACTCATTAGGTACCTTTGCAGAAAAATATTGTAATTCAAGTACTGATGTTTATAAGTGTGTATCTGAGCATTTTGCAAAATGATCACATTTTGCTAAATCAGTAGACAGGTTTTCTCAGATGTCATAACAGATGTTATGACATCCTGTTCTGAACTAACAGGATTGCAGGATTGGATAAGTCTGAGTTTTTTCAGGAAATAACTCAGTCTTTCCTGAACAGAATCCTGCGTTTTCTGAGGGGTAACCTAGCTCAACCCTAACCTGGTTAATAAAGTCTTGTGACCTGGTCTTTAGGTCAAACGGAATTAACCCTAGGTTTTTGTGGAAACCCTAACTGAAGTTGCAGCTGCTATTTATTCAACAGAGCTGCTGTTTTTCAAGATTGGCTCTTGATTGATCAGAAGATCATTTGTAATCTGTATAGATTTGTTTATTGTACTCCAAGCAATTATCATTGTGATAAGTGCATTGGAATAGGTTTCTAATTGTAAGGGTTGTGTAGCACTCAAAGCTTTGAAGCACGAGTGTTTGAATGTTCCTTGACTAAAGCTGTGAAGCAGAGTCAAGTTAGTTGTGTGCATCACTCAAAGCTGTGAAGCACGAGTGATTGTGTTGCTTGATTAAAAGCTGTGAAGCTTAATCAAGTGTTTGTTTATGAAGAGTGTCTTCATCAATTCTTAAGTCAAATTGGTTTATGTATCACTGCTGTGATTGAGGGGGAGTGAGTAGGAACTCAGGTTTAAGTTGTACTTAGATTGGAATTGCATTGGGTAGGTCTTAAGTGAAGGAGATAAACTGGTTGGTTTATTCCTGAATTAAAATCTCTTATAGTGGATTTCCTCCCTGGCTTGGTAGCCCCCAGAGTAGGTGTTGTTGCACACTGAACTGGGTAAACAATTGACTGTGTTCTTTATTGCTTTTGTATTTACTGTCATATAGTAAGTCAGATACGGTGTCATAACATTGAACGTGACATTGAGTATCTGCAGCCAGAATTTCAATTGGCATCAGAGCAGGTACCCTGCCTGTATTACTGGGTGAGATCTAGGGATATCACTTTCTGGCACTATGGACAAATAAGGAGTTTTTGGAAATAGACCACCCATTCTGGATGGAACTAATTATGACTACTGGAAACCTCGTATGATTGCCTTCCTAAAATCTCTGGACAAAAAGGCTTGGAGAGATGCTGACAAAGGATGGATTCATCCCACCATAACTGAGATAGATGGGACAATCAGTCTGAAGCCTGAGGAAGATTGGAGTAAAGAAGAAGATGAGTTAGCTCTGGGAAATTCAAAAGCTTTAAATGCCTTGTTCAATGGAATTGATAGAAACATTTTCAGACTAGTACATCAATATGAACTGGCCAAGGAAGTTTGGGACACTCTCAAAAATACTCATGAGGGCACTTCCAAAGTAAAAATGTCAAGGCTTCAGATGTTGACTACCAAATTTGAGAATCTAAAAATGATGTAAGATGAAACCATTCATGAGTTTCACATGAACATCTTGGAGATTGCCAACACCTCAGGAGCACTGGGAGAAAAGATGTCAGAAGAAAAACTGGTGAGGAAGATTCTCAGATCCTTGCCTAAAAGATTTGCAATGAAGGTAACTGCCATAGAGGAAGCCCAGGACATTAGCAAGTTGAAAGTGGGTGAACTTATTGGGTCTCTTCAGACTTTTGAGATGGGAATCACTGATAATGGTGTCAAGAAGAACAAGAGCATAGCACTTATGTCCAACACTGATGTTGAAGAAAACATTTCAGAAGCTGTAGCCATGCTTGGAAGACAGTTCAACAAACTCATCAAAAGAATAGATCCAAAGTCAAGGTCTAATGTTCATAACATTCCCTCTAACATTGACAGTTCCAGCAGAAGACCAAGGTCAGAAGAGAAGGGAATTCAAGGCAGAGGAATTCAATGCCATGGTTGTGAAGGATATGGGCATATTCGAGCTGAATGTCCTACCTTTCTTAAGAAACAAAAAGGAATGACAGTTACTTGGTCTGACTGTGATTCAGAAAGTAATTCTGAAGAAGAGACTGCCAAACGAGTTACTGCTTTAACTGGTGTTTGTACCTCTGAAAATGACATCAGTGATGAAGAGGTGACTTTTGAAGAACTGGCTGATACTTACAAGGAATTGTGTATCAGAAGTACTGAAGTCTGTGTGCAGAATGAGAAACAATCAAAACTCATCATAAAGCTGGAGGCTGAAAAAAGGGCAAACCTTGAAACTATAAGTCATCTAGAAGGAGAAGTTCAACTGTTGAACTCACAACTGAATCAAATGACCAAATCTGTCAAGATGTTGACAAATGGAACAGACAAATTGGAAGAGATCCTTCAGGTTGGACAAAATGTGGGAAATAAATCTGGACTAGGATTTATGGAAGCAACGAAATCTGGTTCTGGTAAGCAAATGTCAAAACAGATGTCTCAACACAACTCTCGACATCAGGAACAGAGACATATGAGGAAAAGGTACCAAAGATGGAAATGTCATCATTGTGGGAGATATGGCCACATAAAGCCCTTCTGCTTCAGATTACATGGATACCCTAATCAGAACTCAGGTGTCAAACCTAAGTCTAAAAGGGTACCACATGCTCCTCAATGGAAGAAAAAGGCTACTGCACTGATAGCTCACACTTCCCTGAGGGTCTCTGCAAAGGAAGACTGGTACTTTGACAGTGGATGTTCCAGACACATGACTGGAATCAAGAACCTCCTCAATAATGTTAAGCCTCACACCACCAGTTTTGTGACCTTTGGAGATGGGGCTAAAGGTGAAATCAAAGGAGTTAGTGATTTGGACTGCCCTGGAGTTCCAAGTCTGAATGAAGTACTGCTGGTGAAAGGGCTGACCGCTAATCTCATTAGTATCAGTCAACTGTGTGATCTAGGATTCAAGGTCAATTTCTCAAAATCTGAATGCCTTGTAATCAATGACAAACAAGAGATAGTAATGAAAGGAGTCAGATCCAAAGACAATTGTTACTTGCGGGAGCCTGAGAACACTAATTTCTCATCTGTGTGTTCCATTGCAAAAGAAGAAAAAGAGGTGAAACTGTGGCACCAAAAACTTGGCCATCTTCATCTAAGGGGTATGAAGAGGATTATCTCCTTGGAGGCAGTCAGAGGGATTCCAAAACTGCAAATTGATGAAGGAAGAGTTTGTGGTGAATGTCAGGTTGGTAAGCAGACTAGGATGTCACATCCAAAGTCAAGACATCTGACCACCTCTAAGGTTCTAGAACTCCTCCATATGGATCTGATGGGACCAATGCAAGTAGAGAGTCTTGGTGGTAAAAGATATGCCTATGTGGTTGTGGATGATTTTTCCAGATTCACCTGGATTAATTTCATTAGGGAAAAATCAGATGCATTTGAAGTTTTCAGAGAACTGTGCAAGAGAATTCAAAGAGAGAAGGAAGGATGTATTGTCAGAATCAGAAGTGATCATGGCAAGGAATTTGAAAACAGCAAGTTTGATGACTTCTGTTCTTCAGAAGGAATCAGTCATGAGTTTTCTTCTCCTATAACACCTCAGCAAAATGGAGTTGTGGAAAGAAAAAACAGGACCATAAAAGAATCTGCCAGAGCAATGTTACATGCCAAAAGACTTCCTATGTATTTTTGGGCTGAAGCTATGAATACAGCTTGCTATGTTCATAACAGGGTCACCTTGAGAAAGGGAACCTCATCCACCATATATGAACTCTGGAAAGGGAGAAAACAAACTGTGAAGTACTTCCATGTGTTTGGCAGCAAATGCTATATTCTGTCTGATCGTGAACAAATAAGAAAACTGGACCCCAAAAGTGATGAAGGCATATTTCTAGGATACTCCTCAAACAGCAGAGCTTATAGAGTATTCAACTCCAGAACCAAAACCATGATGGAATCAATAAATGTTATAATTGATGACTATTATGAAGAAATAGATGTTCCTTGTACTGTTGAGACATTCTTTGAGACTTCAACCCAACAGAATGACCTACCCAACTCCACCACAACAGAATCTGAATCAAAGGAAGCTAGCAAGAACCCTTCCATCAGAATTCAGAAGGATCATCCAAAAGAGCTCATCATAGGAGATCCCAATAGTGGAGTCATCACAAGATCTAGAGAAATCATCTCAAACTCTTGTTTTGTGTCCAAAATGGAACCAAGAAATGTCAAGGAAGCCTTAACTGATGAATATTGGATTGGTGCAATGCAAGATGAACTGAACCAATTCAAGCAACATGAAGTTTGGGAACTGGTTCCTAGACCTGAAGGAACTAACATCATTGGGACAAAATGGATATTCAAGAACAAGTCAGATGCTGAAGGAGTTGTCACCAGAAACAAGGCAAGGCTTGTTGCTCAAGGATACACCCAGGTTGAAGGGGTTGATTTTGATGAAACCTTTGCACCTGTAGCCAGACTGGAATCAATCAGACTCTTGTTGTCAATTGCTTGTCTTCTGAAGTTCAAGTTATTTCAGATGGATGTGAAAAGTGCCTTTCTAAATGGGTACTTAAATGAGGAAGCTTATGTGGAACAACCTAAAGGTTTTGTGGATCCAACCCACCCTGATCATGTCTACAAATTGAGAAAAGCTCTATATGGTCTGAAACAAGCACCTAGAGCATGGTATGACAGGTTAACAAAGTTTCTCTCAGACAAAGGCTACAGAAAAGGAGGTTTGGACAAAACTCTCTTTGTCAAAACTGATGGAGGGAAGTTGATGGTTGCCCAAATATATGTTGATGACATAGTGTTTGGAGGAATGTCAGAACATATGGTTAAACACTTTGCTGACCAGATGCAGGCTGAATTTGAAATGAGTCTCATGGGAGAACTAACTTATTTTCTTGGACTACAAGTCTCACAGATGGAGGACTCAATATTCTTATCTCAAAGCAAGTATGCTAAGAATATTGTAAAGAAGTTTGGTATGGAGAATGCAAGTCACAAAAGGACTCCTGCTCCTACTCATCTAAAGCTTTCCAAAGACTCAAGTGGGGTTAAGGTGGATCAAAGTCTGTACAGAAGCATGATAGGAAGCTTGTTGTACTTAACTGCCAGCAGACCTGATATTGCCTTTGCAGTTGTAGTTTGTGCTAGATACCAAGCTGATCCCAAAGTCAGTCATATCAATCAAGTGAAGAGAATTTTGAAGTATGTAAGTGGTACTTACAACTATGGATTGATGTATACTCATGGCTGTGAACCAGCTCTGACTGGCTACTGTGATGCTGATTGGGCTGGTAGTGCTGATGATAGAAAAAGCACCTCTGGAGGATGTTTCTTCTTGGGAAGTAATCTGGTTTCCTGGTTCAGCAAGAAACAGAATTGTGTGTCTCTTTCCACTGCTGAAGCTGAATACATTGCAGCTGGTAGTAGTTGCTCTCAAATGATATGGATGAAACAGATGCTCACTGAGTATAATGTCACACAAGATGTTATGACATTGTACTGTGACAATCTGAGTACAATCAACATATCCAAGAATCCCATTCAGCATAGCAGGACCAAACATATTGACATACGACATCACTTTATCAGAGACCTTGTAGAAGAGAAGACAATCAAATTGGAACATGTTGCCACTGAGCTACAGCTGGCTGACATTTTTACCAAGGCTCTGGATGCAAATCAATTTGAAAACTTAAGGGGTAAGCTGGGTATTTGCCAACATGAGGAATTGTAGCAATTAATTTTGCTTAAAACAAGGATCAAAGGAGTTATGCCTGTTCTGATTGGTTTAAAATTGTATTTTCTCATTTCCTACTATTCTTTTAAGAAGTTGAATAGACACTCCCTTGCTTCCTTCCCCTCTCGTCTCCTCATCAAAACCCAGTCTCTCAATCAGAAATTTCTCCTCAGTTGCTGTTGGTCCTCTAAGACTGTCAAAATGTCTCAAACACCATCATCATCCAATACGACTATTTCAACCTCTTCCTCTGATCAAGATTCTAGGACAATCTCTTCTTGTCTGGACTCTGACGTTCTGGAGATCTCTTCTCGTAGAAAAGTGGGAACTAACCCCACCAAGGTCAAAGAGTTGAGAACAAGACATGCAAGAAAGCTCAAATGCTGAAACAAATCCAGATGTCTCTAAGAATGTCGAGACATCAAACAAAGAGAAGAATGCTGACATTGCTCACAAGAAAAGAAAGAAGCCCGAATCCTCTGGATCTGATGACAGTGCTTGAAGGTTGGTTGCTGTTTGGTGGTGTTGCTAGTTGGTGCTGATATCTGGTGGAGTTTGGAAGTGTATTCAGTTGTTTTCTGCTGCTGCTCTTATTATTTTGTCTTGGATAACTGTATAATTTTATGAACATGTATCTTTGGCACATTTGTGGCTAAAGAGGGGGAGAATATTTTGGTACTTACTTAATTAGTACTTAACATTCTATTTTTCTGCTGTCACTTATTTCTGCTGCTATCTATCTCTGATTGCTTAGGGTCTTTAGCCAAAAATCTGCCAAAGGGGGAGTTTGTAGGTGTTTAGGTATTGGCTTGCATTTTTGGTAAATCCCAAGTGTATGTGTGAATGTCATGACTGATGTCATAACATTCTAGTTCAGTTTGTACTGACTCATTAGGTACCTTTGCAGAAAAATATTGTAATTCAAGTACTGATGTTTATAAGTGTGTATATGAGCATTTTGCAAAATGATCACATTTTGCTAAATCAGTAGACAGGTTTTCTCAGATGTCATAACAGATGTTATGACATCCTGTTCTGAACTAACAGGATTGCAGGATTGGATAAGTCTGAGTTTTTTCAGGAAATAACTCAGTCTTTCCTGAACAGAATCCTGCGTTTTCTGAGGGGTAACCTAGCTCAACCCTAACCTGGTTAATAAAGTCCTGTGACCTGGTCTTTAGGTCAAACGGAATTAACCCTAGGTTTTTGTGGAAACCCTAACTGAAGTTGCAGCTGCTATTTATTCAACAGAGCTGCTGTTTTTCAAGATTGGCTCTTGATTGATCAGAAGATCATTTGTAATCTGTATAGATTTGTTTATTGTACTCCAAGCAATTATCATTGTGATAAGTGCCTTGGAATAGGTTTCTAATTGTAAGGGTTGTGTAGCACTCAAAGCTTTGAAGCACGAGTGTTTGAATGTTCCTTGACTAAAGCTGTGAAGCAGAGTCAAGTTAGTTGTGTGCATCACTCAAAGCTGTGAAGCACGAGTGATTGTGTTGCTTGATTAAAAAGCTGTGAAGCTTAATCAAGTGTTTGTTTATGAAGAGTGTCTTCATCAATTCTTAAGTCAAATTGGTTTATGTATCACTGCTGTGATTGAGGGGGAGTGAGTAGGAACTCAGGTTTAAGTTGTACTTAGATTGGAATTGCATTGGGTAGGTCTTAAGTGAAGGAGATAAACTAGTTGGTTTATTCCTGAATTAAAATCTCTTATAGTGGATTTCCTCCCTGGCTTGGTAGCCCCCAGAGTAGGTGTTATTGCACACTGAACTGGGTAAACAATTGACTGTGTTCTTTATTGCTTTTGTATTTACTGTCATATAGTAAGTCAGATACGATGTCATAACATTGAACGTGACATTGAGTATCTGCAGCCAGAATTTCAACAAGAATAGAAATAACATTGATTTGTTGGTGTTGACGATCTTCTCTTCTTCCTCCATGAGAATAAACTGCACTTGTGTTTCCTTCCCTTTTCTTGGGGTAAGTATTGAATGGTTTCTTACCACCCCCGGATGAGCCACTAGAGCCTCCAATCTGAATTTTCCCCAATTTCAAACCCACCTCAATTCTTTCACCAGCCATAACCAACTCTGCAAATCCTATTGAAGCACTCCCTATCACGTGTTCATAAAACAGAACTTGCAAGGTACTCATAAACATATCAATGAGTTCTCGCTCCATTAGCGGAGGTTGAACCCTCGCAGCCAGCTTATGCCACTTCTGAGCGTATTCCTTGAAAGATTCTTTTGCTCCCTGTGACAAATTTTATAATTGAGTGTGATCAGGTGCCATATTCATATTATACTGATAATGTTTGACAAAAGCCCGAGCAAGATCGTTCCAACAACGAATATGGGTTTTCTCCAACTTCATGTACCACTCCAGGGATGCCCCAGATAGGCTATCCTAGAAGAAATGAATCAAAATCCCTTGATCCTCGGTATGCACCGACGTCTTTCAGAAATAAGCCGTTACATGAGTAACCGGACATGACTAACTGTTGTACTTTTTAAATGCAGGTGGTTTGAACTTTGGAGGAACTTTGGAGGAAATTTCACCCCAGATACTAGCCCAAGATCATTAGCATCCATACCAAGGACTCTTTTCCCTTCCACAACCTTCAAACGTTCTTCTAACAACTGATACCTCCTATCCTCAACCTGAACCTCCGGCTCAGAATGCCGAACAGAAAATTGATCTTCATCCTGATCATAGTCATAATCCTGCTCCTGATAGTTTCTTACGCCACCCTGATTATCTCTTCTGTTCCCCATAAGACGAGGTCTTGGAGACGGGGGAAACTGCCCTATGTTGCATACAAAAGGGTTGCCAGGTGGCCCGTGAAAGTTCCCAATGGGATGATCTTGCACATCCCCCAGTCCAACAGAAATGTCCTGGTAAAGCCCTTGATTCCCACCATCCACTGGATAGCAACGTTGATTGTTGACAATGGAAGCCAATTCCTCTTGTCGGCAATTCACATTGGTGATGACCTTCATGAACTGGATCGTTTGAGTAGCCATCTGGGCTCTCATTTCGGCGAGTTCATCTTGGACTTTCTCCATTTGTCTTGGAAAATTGTTTCTGGTGGAATACCGGTGAGTAGTCGTCTTGAATTCTGAATAAGAAAAGTAGAGTAATAAGAAACCGTCTTGAGATAACCTGTCATGTTATGAGATGTATGATATGCATGATATGTTTGTCATTTCTAGGTATTTAAGAGTCCTTTTAACCATCAACTGCGGCGTGCCACCAGATGTAATCATAATTGTACAATTAAAGAAAAAGGAAAATTAACAAAATAAATACTTCATTCATTCATATGCCAAAGATGATGTTCAGGTAATTTCATACACCTAAGAGTGTGACAAAACACGCGTTTCAAAACAGACATAACAAAAAACTAAGTACAAAAGATAAACAAATGGCCCCCTCCAACAATCTCGGGGGTGACCAAAACATCAAAGGTAAATAGTGCGACTAAATCTCCGGGACAAGGCATGCTTCAAGGTGCTGACAATGCTCATCAAGTCTGGATTTTCCTTCAAAAGTTGTGATGCAAGCACTTTGTTTCCTTGGAACTGATCCTCCATGGCACGTCTCTGGGCTACCTCTCTCTCAATCTGAGCATCTTTGCCTTTGAGCTATCTGTCCAGGTTCTGAATCTTCTTCTTATAGCTACTTTCAGAGGCCCGAAGTTTCTGGTACTCTCACTTCTTACTATTCAACTCTTCTTCCATTTCAACATGAGACCTCTTTCTAAACCTAGTTACGTCAGAAGTTTCTCCTTGGGCTTCTTTTAGTTTTCAAGCTAAGTTAGCCCTCTCTTGATCTACCCAATAGAATATCATCCCCGCCTCACGGTCTTTTGCACGAAGTTGAATGTTCTCGACATAAACTTGGGTGAAAATCTTGGTAGGCACTATGTCATTCAAAACAACAGGAGGTTTCTCACATAAAGGAGTCGATCTTGCAAATGGCAATCGTATAATCTTAACCCTGTCCTTAATCCATTCCATGTAAGGAACCCTAGCAATAGGAACCTTCGTGCTCAAAGTAGTTCTATCCTTCTTGTGAATTCCCTTCCAAGCACTTGTCACTTTTTTTAACATCTCAGGATCACTTCCTCTAACAAAGTACACTGACTCAAACACTTCTTCATCTTTTGGTGGTCCATCCATTGCATATCCCAACTGGAGGTAAGCGAGCACAGGGTTATAGTTGATACA
The DNA here is from genome assembly GCA_948472305.1 of Vicia faba. Classification (NCBI taxonomy): domain Eukaryota; kingdom Viridiplantae; phylum Streptophyta; class Magnoliopsida; order Fabales; family Fabaceae; genus Vicia; species Vicia faba. Next base: position 417,137,186 of record OX451738.1, on the reverse strand, counting down.
CCCCTTCATTCCCATGAGGGGGACATTAGGGAAATATCTGTAGCTAGTGATGATACTTCGTACCTCTCCCATGACATAATTCCACCGGATATCGAATGAAGTGAGGTTGACAAGCCTTGATGACCATTGGAGAGAATGCTTTGTATCCATGAAAGGGCCACTTATTGGTAAATGCAACTTAAACCACTGATACAACATTGAATGGCACAGGCTAACATTACCTCCCTTTCCATGTCTGAAATGAATAGTGTAAAGAGTATCTGCCAAAAGCGTCGGTACCCGGGTTCTTATTTCTAAAAATACAAATAACCTCCAAATCCACAAAGTTTCTTTTTTGAGGAAAGATAATGATACCTTATATCATGAGAGAAAACAAAAGGCTAAAGCCACCCCAATTCCCTTTCTTTGCCCAGTCTTCAGCTTTCTTCACTAAGAAATCCAAATAAAACCCCGTAGTATCTTTACTTGATCTCCAATTGTCCTTCACCTCTTTCCAACTTAAATGAAGGGTTTCAGCAATAACTTCGAACTTCAACTTCTTCGGCACTTGGGTAAAAGGAACTTCATTGGACAACTTGATATTAAGAAGATATGAGTATTCTTCTAGAGTGGGAACCAGTTGGTAATCTTGGAAAGTAAAACACCTCAATTCTTTGTCATAGAACTAGAAGAGAGTGATCAAAGCCATTGGGTCAATTGAAGTATCTAGGATCAATAACAAATTGCCATAGTCTTTGTTGAAATTGTTCAAAATACCTCCCTTCAGATAGGAACTCAACCTCTTCAGCTTGGACACATCAAAAGTCGGAATCTGATAAGCGAATGTATGCCTGGTGGGTTCTTTGGTATCAACTGACTCAAACTAATCTGACGGGAAGTCGGCCATTTCTGATGGAAAGAAAACTCTTGAATGTCCTTGGAAAATGACATGCATTTTCTAGTTTTGTTTTATACATCATTTTTTTGAAATAAATATTCTATGATGTGACATGACAGGATCAAAGTTTCCACACTGGATAATGGCTGGACCATTATATAGAATCACACAACTCAAGATCATATAGCTTCCGAACTACCAGGGGAACCCGAGTCACCATCAAAACATAAAGTCACCAACAGTACCTGTACCTGTAAGAAAAGTTTTCCCGCCCCACTCACAAATGAAAACTAGGTCGTGGTAAGGTCAAAGGCCAAATCAGAGTACAAGAGCTCATATGTTTGTATTATCATACAATAACACCTATCCGAACTTCCTCTAAAATCATGGGTCTCATGGTCGGGTCTACAAGACATACGCCTCATAGCCCAAATGGCCACTTTATTCCTAGTTCCTATGGAATTTACTCATATCCTGGGCATGGAGCCTTTTACCTCATGGAACAACCCACCCACCAAGAAAACCAGAATCCAAATAGTCCAACCAAATCCAGTATGCAGAAAATAAAGCACACATGGGATGCAATGCAAACAGATAAATATGCAAAGAGGTAAAATAAACACCCAAAAAGAAAACAAACAAGAGCTAGGATCGACCCCGGGATAGACCAACAATTGGTCCCCTATTCCCCAGTGAAGTCGCCAGCTAAAACAACCGGTCGAACCGTCATCTGATATAAAAATCAATGAAGTCGCCACCGAACGTCTTTTATCCTTCCGAGAGGGGAAAGGTAAACATCGAGAAAATCTGAAGAGGGAGAAGTCGCGGTCTTGTGACCGAGAGATCGGGTAAGGGAGTCTGTTACGCGGGGGGAGGGTATTAGCACCCCACACACCCGTAATACTCTACGGCATCCACTCTTGTTGTTCTAATCTAAAGGGTGTGTAAAACTATATCTAAAGCTGTACATGGAATGCATGCAAAATAATGGAGAAAAGAATGTAGGGAAAATGAAAGGTGTGCTTGCTCGGGCCCTACCCCAATGCCTATGTATCCCTTTTAAGGAATCATATCAGTCGTAGTTCGGCTCATATATTTTGGTTGGTTTGTGTTTTTTAGTTTAGAAGATAAAAGCAACAATCAAGATGGAAAAACATCAGATAGAACAACAAAAATGTCAACAATGATGATAAAATAGCAAGAAGAGATGACAAGACATCACATGGCAACACAAACTCCGATAAGGCGATAAAACGCCAGCATGATAACAAAATATCAGACAAGATGATGAAACATTACACCTAACAATGATATTGAAAATCAAAGTAGGATAACAAACATGTGTGATGGCAAAACATCGGCTAAGAGATAGGAAGATAACATGGAAAAGATGGCGAAACATCAATAAACCAAAGGACAAAACATCACACCTGACAATGATATTGAGAATTAAAGTAGGATAAGAAACATGTGCAATGGCGAAACATCGGCTTCAAACAAATATGCGATAGCGAAGCATCTGCTAAAAGATAACAGGGTATCATGGCAAAGATGGAGAAACATCAATAAACCAAATGGTAAAACATCACACCTAACAATGATATTGAGAATCAAAGTAGGATAACAAACATGTGCGATGGCGAAACATCGGTGAAAAGATGACAAAATATCATGGCAAAGATGGAAAAACATCCATTGACAAAGTTTAAAACAAAGCCAAAAGGCGCACAAACAATTAAGATTGGCTTGTATTTTTTACCTTGAAGAAAGATTTAAGTTTATTAAAGATGTTTTATGATTTGCCAAGAAATTTTTTTAATTTTAAGATGCAATATAAAAAGAAAAAGAAAACAACTAAGGGAGACTATCCTAATCTCTAGCCCTAACTTTATCATACAATTATTAGCCCTAAGGTTGAGGATGAAAAAGGGAATTTTCTACCCTATGTTAGCATACATGGATTCCTATCCTAAGGTCTAACTCGAGCACTAAACCTACACGAGAAATCCTAAGGAAACATGGTAAAAATGTCATGGATCCCGCGACAAAAACAAGCAAGTAGATGGCGAAACATCTGGACAAACAACAACTCGAGTACCACTCAAATATCAAAACACCTACAAGGCACATGCCTAGTAGTAGAAAGGGAGGTCCCGCCATACATAATCAACCAAGCATTAGACCAGGGGTCAAGCCACATCCAAGGGGAGCGTATCACCCAAGTTAACAAGCTCTAGAATTATAGGAATACATAAGGGTCCTTAACCGTGGTATCAATTACCAGGGCAAGAAAGATCTGGGGGGAGAAACGACATAGTGCATGCGTACACTAAGCATCAGTGTTGGTCAACACGAGCTATAGAAAGCATGGGGATCCAATTGCGGGAACCCTTTTCACTTTCCTTTAAAGGACTTAAATTCATTCAGATCTTGGAAACATGTTCAGAGTATCTACTTGTAGAAAGTGAGCATAGGAACGACATGGACTGGAATGTGCAGGGGTTGATTACAGACCCTTTTCGCTCGCCACTTTTGAGGACTTATCACCTGTAATACAATGCGGGCACAAATATAAACACGTGTGTATAATACCTACTCCGAAGGTAGGATTTTAAACAATCATAATTAGCACACCAACATAATTGCCTTAAACAGGTCTTTAAATAAACCAGAGGGACTCCTGACATATATCAGCAACGGAGGTCCCATCATGCAATAGAAACCAATAAAGAACGTAAACAGTAAAAAATGAAATAGTGCAATACCAAACGGATAACCATTTGTAGCAACTGAGAAAGAAGAAAAAGAAATCCAGAGAATTTCAAGCAAGCTAGCATCAGTAGATAAATCAAGTCAGAAATTACGCCATTAAAATGTAAGCACAGAGGCTTTCAAATATGAATATATCCCTCAAGAGATGTACATAAATCATAATCACATATATATCTTGCAAAGACTATCAAATATGCGAAGCACAAGAATGGTGCAAGCATAGACAATTGTGTTCCACAAATAAAGTGGAACACTGCAGCCTCAAGTCAATTAATGGAAAACTTTTCTCAGAGTACCTCGCACATTCAACAGACAAATTAGTGTTCTCATAGATAAAATGATGAATCACATAAGGGATGGATGATAACACAATAAGGCAATGGGAAAACATGATAGAAAATATCATAACATTAGACATGGGAAACAACAAGTAGGCATAGGCAACAATTTGGTCAAAGCTAGAAGACTGTTGCTCCTTTTAATCACCATGTTGAATTGACAAGTAAATATCAATCAAGGATCAAAGGAGATGGAGAAGAATACAATTAAAGACCTTGAAAGTCAGTAGAAAACACTACTCAACCAAGCATACATATTTAATTATGGCTCACAAGCATAATAGAAGAGGGATTCTACAAGAATGTACCATAAAGTTTGGATCACAAGCTAGCACTGAAAGAAAGTTAAACAAAAACAAAATTAGAGAGCTTAAACCATTCAAAGATTTGAAATAAAGCTTCTAACATATTATGAGGATATGATCGAAAGGTTAGAATGTTGATTCTAATACATGTTGCACAAGTGCATTCAATATACCTCAAAGATTCAAAATGAGAAAAGAAAGGAACATCAAATTCATATATGAATGAAAATGGTTCAAGCACTAGAGATAAATTATTCTCAAGTCCTTATGAGACTATCATTGAAGTGTCATTTCTCTACATATTATCATGGGCACTTGATGACCTCAAACTCAAGCTAAAAGCCCAAGTTTCAGAGTGAAAATATATAAGAAAATAAAAGTTACAAAGCATGCATCAAAAGGCTCAACATTCAATTATGAGGAAATTAAATGAATTGACTTAAGTTTATGTGAATAAACAGAAGCAACATGATCATTAGATGCCCAAATTACAGGCCTCACATAAGTTCATTGGTCAATAAACAAGTTGCAACAAAGAATGCAAACTCAATTGATCATCTTCACTTCAAAAATACATCAAACATAGAAACAAGGATCAATAAATCACACAAAGAAATCTTAACATTTTTGAAGTGTATAGAAGTCAGAAAGCATGTCTTAAGTTCATGAATAGTTGAGGAAGGGATCAAATAAGGCTCAAAGTTCAAAACTAGTTGGCCAAACTACTAAACTAGACAAGTTTTAAAAATATTTTATGGAAAAATATCAAACCAATTCCAATAATCCAAGAAAAATTAGATTTAGATCCTCAATCCATATATGAACCTTAAACAAGATCCAAATCCCATTTGAAATCCAGGGCAAAGTGTTTTTAAAATTGAAACTTGTAAAATAAGCAACAAAACCCTAATTGTTTGACTTTTAACCTTAAATATTAATTATATAAGATAAAAATTCAAACAATTCAAAACAAGTATACACCAATCATGAGAAAACTCAAGAGATCAGAATGCCTATTTTTCCAATTTTTTAGAATTAAAGAAAAGTAAAAAAAATTAAATTCAAACAATTTATCAATTAAACAATCACCTACATTTCAAAATAAAATTCTAATTAAAGGTCAGAAGAAAATTAAACCCAAAATTAAGATTCAAATATTAGAATTAAAAGCAAACATCTCTGTTTTTTTGTAAATTTTTTGAATTAAGGAAAATATTAAAATAAAATAAAATACAAACAAATAGACCATTAAACCATTATTAAATCACAAAATGTAAACCCTAACCAAAAATCAAAAGAGGATCAAACCAAAATTATATTCAAATATTATGATTAAAAACAAGTTCTATGACTTTTTTATGAATTTTTGGATCAAGGAAAATATTAAAACAAAAAGGACCAAATAAAACTCCCAAATTAAATTTCTAATCAAAAATAGGAAAGATACCAAAAAAATTTCAGAATCAAATTTTAAATAATTTTAAGAGTCCAAAACATTTTTTGTGGAATTTTTAGATCAAAGAAAATTTTAAAACAAAAATAAACATCAAACAAACAATTAAATCAACTTACAAATTTTTAAACCAATCAAACATTTTTAAAAATTCCAATAAAATTACACAAGATAGTAGGAATTGTTATGGACATGTGATAATTTGTTTAGTATTTTTTAAATTGTTTTGATCAAGAAACAAAAATCAGAAAATCAGTTGAAATCAAAATATAAACTAATATTCAAAAATTCAAATGGACCATTCAGATGATGACACCTCATCATCCCTAACCTCCATCAAAACAAGAAAACGCGCGCGCCCATCAGTGTTGCACCTCAACTTCAGACCCTCCAAACAAACCTGTTTCTCAACCATTTTTTATCAAATCAAGTGCAAATTAAAGCCATCATGACAAGGAATTCAACGCAATTTGAATCACATCAAGTAATCAAACATGGGTCTAGAAATTTATGCATAAAAACAACCAAAAGTCACTGAAACCTAGAGTTGTAGAGATCTCAAACAAGCATTGTATACCAAATTAAACCTCAAATTGCTTTAGAAACATTCATATAACATCCATAAACAGATATTCATGCTTAATTTCAACAATAAACGACTACATTTCAAAAGTCAAAGTTGAATGAACCTACCTCAATTCAAAATCCAAATGCTTGATTCCCTCACTCCAGATTCGATTCAAGGCTTGCTTTAGCTTCCTTAGCACTTGAGGGTGAATAACCAAGAAGAAAAACTCCAAATGCACCACTGAAACTTGAGATTCGAAGAAAAGTGCAACTATCAAAATTTTGAGTTCAAATCTGGAATTTTGAAGTTGTGAGCTCTCTCCTCTGCCTTCAGTGCTTGCTTCTTATTATATATAACATGTAGAGTAGGTTTTCCAAGAGAAATGGGCTTCAAAGTGAGTGTATTGCCCAATTGGATTTTTCTGCCATGTTGAAAAATGAAATTTTGATCATGCCCTTAGCTCGTGCATTTTTTTCCTTTCAATTGCTTTTTAGGCCTCTCCTACTCAGATTTTGATCCACCAAATCTTGGCCCTTGATTCCTCATGATGAGATCATGCTAGTGTTTTTGCAAATTTGGCAAGTTTTGTCCATTTTTGAGTCATGGTGGTACAGCTGCTCATGGGGCACGATTTTGATGCCATTATGGGCTTCCACATATCACAAATGGATCATGGTCCTGATTAGAAGTGAAAAGAATGACTGAAAATGAAGTTCTCATGTTTTAGCATTTTGACCTTTTGTAAAAATTTAATAAAAATGGCCAAATTTCAAATGATCACAACTTGCTCACTCTTTGGAATCTTGAGGCAAATGAGCACTTTTTGGAAAGGTCTTGGCAAGCCCTTCAAAGTGGTAGTAAAAGGCATCACATTGGGTTCAAACAAAGCGTCCAAAACTTGACATGAAAATCCAAAATTTTGGGAAATGACCTATAATTTCCATGACTTTCAAGCTTCACAACTCTTCACCATTTTAAGTATGATATTAAAACAAAACTTCATGTCAAAGAGTTTCCTTTTATCTTCAAATGCATACCTCATTTGCATTTTTTGGATCAAAGATGAAGAAGTTATGAATTTTTGAAGTTAATGACTTAAGCATCTAAAAATAGTAACTTTCCAAATTTCTTCATGAACAAGTTTAAATCCAAACTTCAATCTTCTTGATCCAATGATCAAAATGGAATTGAAAAATGAAAAGTACACCCTTGAATTAACGGTTAACCAAAAGTGAATTTGGTCAACTTTGACTAATTTTGGCCAAAATGACCATTTTGCCCCTTTGAATAAATTGATCCACTTATCTTCAAAATTGATGATAAAAATTTCAAACATATGATCTTCCAAACATATAGAGATTATGTATAAAGCTTCATCTCTAAATACTTAAGGAAACCTGATGAAATCCCAAACCCTAATTTTGGTCAGCACCTTAGGAGAATGATGAATCATCTTCAAAACTTCAAATCCTCTGGATATCTTGGCCAATTTCTTGTACAAAGATGTCTCCAATGTCAATGGGGTGTTGTGACTTCAAAAACAAAACTTGCTCATGCATCAATAGCCTTAATCAACCAAAACCCTAATTTTGACTGATGAATCAAAAGGAAGTGATTCTCCTTATAATCAACACAATCTTCAATCTTCTGATGATTCAATGAAGTGGATAAGCTATCTTGGGATATGTGAATCATTTGGGATAGAAAGATCCAGAGATTTAAATAATAAGGCTCTCCTTGAGCAACTTGTTGACACAATCAACTTCCAAAGGTTGAGGAAGACTTGATAACCAGAATATTTCGATCCCATCACCATGTATGAATGCAATGCAATATGATGTTTATGATGGAACATAAGCCTGAATCAAGAGGGTAAATTTTGGGGTGAAACAATGGGCTCTTAATTGTTAGCTTACTTTAAAATGCTTTGTGTTTTATGTAAGTTTAAAAATGTCTTGAAGATGTTTTGAAAGTGGTAATTTTGTAATGATTCTCGTATCGTTGAGAATGTATATAAAATGTTTGTTTGGAAATATTTTGAAAACTCCTTAGCACGATAAACTTTGTAATGATTCTCGTATTGTTGAGAACGCATAAAAAGTGTTTGTTTTGAAAATATTTGTTTGGAAAGAGAGTGTTTGAAAAGATGTTTGTTTTTGAAAGTGTGAGGTGTGAAAATGGTTTTAGTTTGTTATCAAGCAATTACGAGCAATCTACCTACTCAAAAAGTCTTTGTTCTTTTCCTCTACCTTTAGATAGTTCTATTTTACCACTGGTTGGTAAGAAGCCATTTCATTGGATGTGAGGTACGTGCGTGGGTCCTCGTACAGTCATATAAGGAAACTTGTAAGATACTTTAGCAATTGTCGTAAGGGACTAAGATCATTTACCGAAGGCAACATTGAAGGGTCATCGAGGGACTATGATCTTTTAATCGAGGGTCTTTGCTAAAGTATCTCATGTTTGAGGGACATGACTATTTTTATCTGAGGCAACAAGTGTGGGTTACCCTAGAGGTGCATGTGTGCAAATTGTGTTTGATTCAAGTATAATTGTCTTTGAATTAAAGTTGTCTAATGTTTGATTTTAAGTCTTGCCATACAAACCCTAATTACTAGCAATAATAAGGAAAGTGATAAAATGCGGAAATTAAATATCCTATGCTATTACAAGGCTTTGGGAATGGGGGTACAAATTTACAAATGGGGGAGGAAAGCAGTAAAAACCCTAATTACTATTACAATCCATTGAATATGAAGTACAAAAAAAATAGAATGTACAAATGATGTAAATATGATGAAGGGATAAATAAGTTGTCTTTTAAGGTTTTTTTTATTGAGAAAAAATCCTAAAAAAGGGATTTAGTTATTATGAAAATATTTACCCAAATATTACAATGTCTTATGAGAATCAAAATTTTTCATGATGAAATCAAGCTTTGTGAACAAGGTTGACAAAAATTAATTAAAGGATCAACAAAACCTCCTAAAAAGTAATGGTTTTGAATTAATTAAAAAATAATGAAATGGGAAGTATTTTTGTGATTTTTTTAATATTCAAAAAGAAAAGGTGATAAATTAATAGTGTGAAAAAAATCAGCTTGAAATGATTAAATTTGGATGCAAAAATAATTAATTAAAAATGATAAAAAAAACAAATGATAAACCAAAGGAATTAAAAGAAAGGGAAAATAAAAATGCATGGGGTGGGTGTTGAACCCACGCCCCTAGGATCCAGCGCGCGCGCCCTTACCACTAGGCCAAGCGCCTGCTTGTGTTTAGAAACATGTACCACACAAAATATAATAAACTTGCATAGTAATTTGAAAAATCACAAATAAAATGCAAAAGGGTACCACTAGGGCTCGAACCCAAGTCCCTATAGATCAATGCCTTATGCGCGCATTCTATACAACTGGGGCGACTATTTCATCTGTTTATAAAACAACTACCATTAAATTTAAAATAAACCAAGTCCTAATATTTTGAACTTCGTCTTCAACCTTGCGAGCGTATCAGAATCACTAACACCATTATTCAAATTTGTAACTTCTTCATTTCTCAACCAATTTCAAAAATGTAAACATGAAAGTTGTTATATTTTTCACCACAAATTCAACCATGTAAACAACTTAAACTATAAATCAAAGATGAATGAGAATTTATATTAGTACCAAATTCTGACCTAATATTTTGAACGTTCAAACTCAAAATCCTCCATGCTCGGGCAATATAAATGAAATCTAAAAGCATGGTTAGCTTCAGGGAAATGATGTCTATAATTTATTTTTTAAAATCAAAGGCAAATGATGCTTGTATGAGGAGTTCAAAGTTCAGAAAACTTACCTTGAAAATAAAAATTGTATTATGAGTTTGATCTCTCTTCAAGGTGTTGTGATGATCTGGATAACTTCAATTGACTTCTAGGAAGCTAATGCAACTCTTAATTTGGATTGAAAGTGGCTGAATCTCCTTGTAGAAGTCAAGTTGCAGGTGGCTATTTTTGAGTTTAGAAGGTGATAAAGACGGAGTTACAGTTGTCAAACAAGGATGTGGATGAGTTATATTTGATGTATGGAAGCTTTGTGATTGAATTTGAGAGGAAACACACGAGTGAATTGAGTGCTTGAGGTCAAAAATGGCACAAAAATGGAGTTTGTATGCAATTTTGAGTTTGATGGAGTTTGAGGGAGCTTCAAGGTTTGTGAATTGGTGTCCTGTCTTGCAAAGATGACCTCTATTTATAGGCAAGAGGTTTAGAGGCTTGAAGTGATCAGAAAACAAAGATCATGTGTTATGGATTTTTTACTTGTTTTTGAAGCAAGCTTGAAACATATTGTTCCAATATAAAGTACAAGGCTTGTAGAGTGGTTGAGCACTTTAAACATACCTCTTAATTATGGAGTGATTTAAAAGTTAGAAGCCTGCAAATCAAGATTATGCAGCATATGTTTGAGATTGGATCAAATGTTCATCAAGAAAATGACTTGTAATTCAAGAATGGATGCCTAACTTCATCTCTTCAAAACTCCTAGCTCAAAAATGATCTCATCAAGTTCTTAGACAATTTGGAAATCTTGAAACATTGTCTAAAACTTCCATTTTATCTACTTTGGCTAAATAAAATTGGAACTAGGTAAAAATTGGTCAAGAAGTTAGGTCAAAATCCTGACCAAACTTGTTAAAAATTTCACTAAGTGTTTAGTAAAAAGGTTATGACTTCATGGGCTTATATCTTCAAATCTAAGCACTTTTTGGACATGAACCCTAAAATAAAAAGTTGTATATTTCATAAATATCTACAACTTTCATGTTTAAAGTTTTCCTTGAATCATTTTGCATGGTGAAAAATTATCATGAAGTTGTGAAATTATCAAGGATAAAAATACTTAGAATTTTTCTAAGTATTTAAAACTTTGACTTTTTGTGGACTTTTTTGACTTTATTGATTCTTGATAATCATGTTTGATATTTTTGAATATCTTGATGAATTTTTATCTTTGAAATTAAATGTTGACCAAAAAATCAAAGTTTGACTTTTTGTGTATCAATTGACTTTTCATCAGTTGATCAAATTTCAACTATTAATCCATTGATCTTGAGAAATGATTTGAGCCACGAAATTAGGTCAACATGTTGTGTTTGAGTCCTTTAGATAATGCTTCAAGCCAATAGGTCATGTACTAGGTCAAAAGTCACTGATCAGTCATTCTCAGTCAAAACCCTAATTTTGACCATTTTGCCCCTTTGGGGATTTGAATATTTTTCTTGAGTCATTGTGATCAATCCTTGATCAATTTATAAATATGACCTTAAAATATTGATTTTGGCCAAAAATCATGAAGTTTGACTGTATATTGACTACAATTGACTTTTTACCCAATATAGTTGATTTTCAGTCATCCGAGCAATTGACTGAGCAAATTTGTGATGCAAGGCTTGAAACTTGATATGAAAAATATCGAATACTTATAATGAACCATGAAAGTAACTTGAGGCATCAAAAGTCCAATTATCCTTGAGAAAACCAAAACCCTAATTTGAAGTCTCAGTGCTTAAGAGGTGAGTTTGTCTGATCAAACCTTGAGAGTCATTGAGCATTTGAGATCTTAGGTTAGAAATGTCTTGATAAAAGAGATGGCAGATTTTGGGGTACAACAACTCCCTTGTTCAATCTTCTTAAACCTGAAGAATTAGATTGGCATGTTCGTCATTCACGACTTGAAGGTGGAAGATGATTGAATACTTAAGTGCCCAGAAATTTGCACTCGCCTGTGTATGAAGTGAATTGTTTGTTGATTATCTGGAATGGGCTTAGAGATGCCATTTGGAGAGATAATGGAGAGTTGTCAGAGATGGGCTTACAAATGCCATCCAAAGTAATTGTTGATGGAATTTAGATTTGACTTCACTTGGAAGAAGCATCAGCATAAACCTTAGATTGATTAAATTGAACTAGGAGATGTCAGTATCTTTGACTGGACAAGAATCAGAATAAATCTTGGGGCGACTTAAACTGAACCAGAAAAAGTAAATACCGAAAAAGAATCAGAATAAATCTTTAGGAGATTTAAACTGAACCATCAAATGTCTTGAATTTCTCCTTTAACTGGATAAGAATCAGAATAAATCTTAGGGTTGATTTAACTGAACTAGAGAAAGTGTCTACTTGAAACAAATCAGGATAAATCATTGGTTGATTTAAACTAAACTAGTAGAGGTCTTGAATTTGTCTTTAACTGGATAAGAATCAGAATAATTATTTGGGTTGATTTAACTGAACCAGAGAAAGTGTCTACTGGAAACGAATTAGGATAAATCACTGGTTGATTTAAACTAAACCAGTAGAGGTCTTGAATTTGTCTTTAACTGGATAAGAATCAGAATAAATATTAAGGTTGATTTAACTGAACCAGAGAAAGTGTCTACCGAAAACGAATCAACATAAATCATTGGTCGATTTAAACTGAACCAGTAGAGGTCTTGAGGTTGTATTTAACTGGATAAGAATCAAGATAAATCTTAGGATAAATTTAACTGAACCATGGAAAGTGTCTACGGAAACGAATCAGGATAAATCATTGGTCGATTCAAACTGAACCAGCAGAGGTCTTGAATTTGTCTTTAACTAGATAAGAATCAGAATAAATCTTAGGGTCGATTTAACTAAACCAGAGAAAGTGTCTACTGGAAATGAATCAGGATAAATCATTGGGTGATTTAAACTGAACCAACTGATGGTCTGAAAATGTCTTTAACTGGATAAGAATCAGAATAAATATTTAGGCGATTTAACTGAACCAAAGAAAGTGTGTACCGAAAATGAATCAGGATAAATCATTGGTCGATTTAAACTGAACTTGCAGATGGTCGGAAATGAATAAGGATAAATCATTGGTTGATTTAAATTGAACCAACATATAATTGTTTTGGAATGGCCCTCTGAGCAAGTTGCTTAAATAGCCCTTTGTTGGATGTAGCCATTGAGTAATTGGTGATGTTTGTCTTTTGATTGATCTTTTCCTGAAAAGGTAAAAGTTAACTGTATGCAATGTCATGATGTATGAAATGTATTGTGTAATGGTGTTCTCAAAATAAATGAGATTATGCTATATGCGTTTCGTATGCATATGCTATGATGTATGAATGTAAAATGTTGTTGAAGTGTATTTGAGAACCCGTGCAGTATAAATCACTGACTGTTGCTGGGGATGGAGAATTTACGCGTCTTCAACGTTGTTTAGAATTCTTCCGCTGGGAATTCCTGCTTACTTGTTTGAGAAAACTCTGTAGTGGATGTTGTTTTCTGCTCGAGGAGTAGAGTTTAGGAACCTTGGTTATCCATTGTTCTATTGGGGAATTTAATCCTTATAAACCCCAACTGGGGATAAAAGAGATGAATAATTTTTCGACTTGTCTAGGGAGAATAAACTTAACTGGTATCTGGTTGGATTTCAGGTTTTGCAGCAGCTTTTCGGAGTAATGATGACCTCACTAGGGAGAGGAATAAACTTGAACTGGGGAATTTTTAGGTTGTTGGAGAAATAAATCCTGTTGTCATAGAATATCCTGATGAGTTAACAGATTCTCTTGGGGAAATTGAATTTGCTAAAGAGAAGAAATCTGCAAGATTCCTTTTCAGTTCTGGAGGACCAAACTTAGCTAGGGAAGAGTATTTTCATGGACTATATTGGTCGTTTTCTTTCATCTGTTAAAGTTTTCTACCGGAGAAATGGTGGAGAGTGTAGCTTGGTTGATGATGGATTTGTAAATATTAATCTGTGGGGAATAGTTTCATGGAAGTGGCTATGGTGACTTCATCGGGGATATCCTTATGAAAGGTATTATGTGGGGATTTATAGACAACTTGAATGTCATCCCAATTCCTAGAACCTTGAGCAAATGTTTATTCCCATTCTTATGCGTATATTTATTAATAGTTAATCATGTTCATATGCATATGTTCATTCAATTTAGTCATTGGACGTTTTTGCAAACAAAGCAGAAAAACAAAAGTTTGAACTTCAAAGATGTATTTGTATTGATAATTTGCCTATAAAAATGCATTTTTGTACAAAGAGACGGAAATCCTAGTAAGAGGAAATCATCGTAAAATGAAAGAGTACAAAGTATATATATATATATATATATATATATATATATATATATATATATATATATATATATATATATATATATATATATATATATATATATATATATATATATATATATATATATATATATATATATATATATATATATATATATATATATATATATATATATATATATATATATATATAGCCATGTGGAAGTGATCTCATTGGGTTCTAACTCCGCTATTGCACCTATGTCTTCGAACATCTCGTCTTTTGCCGTCGTAAGAAGTTGATTGAACCGTTTGAAGTTTCGATTTTGGTAAGCTTACAGATAAGTGATCCAACAGGACATAATCGTACGCTTTTATTCCCTAATTTTTGTCCTGGACTTCCCTTTTGGGTTTTCAGTCCACCAGGATACCCTTTTTTGCCCAAGCCGCCCTTTTTAGGTTTTCTACTTGTCGGGTGTACAATCTTTTGTATATATCCCTAACTTTTGCCTGAACCCTTTGGGTTCACCGGGATGATCTTGTTTTTTTCTAGGTATGTCAACCTAGCGGGTCTATTTTATGCATAATATTTTTTAACTATGTCTGCATTCACAGGGTGCAGGAAATCTTCATCGTTCATAGTGGTTAGCATCATAGCACCGCCCGAGAATACTTTCTTAACAATAAATGGCCATTCGTAAGTGGGAGTCCATTTTCCCCTGGGATCGCCTTGTGGTAGAATGATGCGCTTTATTACCAAGTCACCAGCATGGTATACCCGATGCTTGATCTTTTTATTGAATGCCTTGATCATACGTTTTTGGTACATTTGACCATGATAAAAAGCATCCAATCTTTTCTCGTCAATCAAATTCAACTGATCCAACCTAGTCTGAATCCACTCATCTTTGTCTAAGTCTGCTTCTTTCATAACTCTTAGAGAAGGGATTTGAACTTCAACATGCAGGACAACTTCCATGCCATAGACCAAAGAGAAAGGGGTTGCCCTAGTTGATGTTCATGCTGAATAGGGATGTCAATGGGGCGGGGCGGGGCCGGGGGGACACTTCCCCATCTTTTTCCCCGCCATCAAATTCATTCCCCGTCCCCGTCCCCGATCTCCGTCACGGGGGAATTTCTATCCCTATCCCCGTTCCCCGCGGATCCCCGTTCCCCGCGGGGATCCCCATAGATCCTACATTTATTCATTAATATTTTATTTTTTTAAAATGTTTATATTTTCTATAAAAATAAAAAGCACAAAGAATTCACATATTTATTATGTTATTAAAAAATACTAGTATTTGACATTTATTATTTTTTATTAAAAATACTAATGGAACACAAAATAATAATATTTTTTTTATAAATTTCTATAAAATGCTATAAAATTCAACAAAATGAACTATAATACTTTTTAAAGTAACAATATGCCTAAACAACTAAAAAAATCCAACAACATAATTATGCTTAAAAAACTATACTTCATCAAAACTAATAAGGGATAATTATAAAATTTAGCATCATGAGTATGCTTGAAAAGCTAAAAAATACTTCATAATAAGTCAACTAAAAGCAAAAGTCAACATATCTCTATTTGCTCAATTGATAACACACGTAAAGTAGAAATATCAAAATACTTAAAACAAAGTTACATATAAATAAACTAAAATATTAAGCAAAATATCCAAACAAGTAGTGATCAATCATGTCTCTCTTTCCAACTTCTCCTTGCAAGGTCTTCTTCCTCATTCCACAATTAGATATGACTTTCTTTTTCCTACGAAAAGTAAACAATCAATAATTATATTTACTTAAAAAAATACTTTAAAAACTAAAAGGTAATCAACACTAATATGTAAATTACCTTATTATCATCATCATCATCATCATCCATATCTTCATCCACACATTCGAATTGAGTCAACGTTTTTGAATAACCTAAGAAACAAATAGCTAAATTAAAATTTAAAAATCCTTTTCAATTAATCTTGTAAAAGATAAAAATATATTACCTTTTATATCTTTTCGGATCCAATCTTGAGTGCACATCAAAGCCTCTAAAGTGTCTTCCTTCAACCTACTACGTTGTTGACTTAAAACACGACCACTAGTACTAAAGGCGGACTCTGAAGCAACGGTAGAGATAGGAATTGCTAAAAAGTCCCTTGCAATCTTTTGCAAAGTTGGAAATTTCAAACCATTTTGTTTCCACCATCCTAAGATGTCAAAATTTTCCTTTTTTTGTTTATCAAGCAAGACACCATCTTCCAAGTAGAAAGTAAATTCTGACTTGACATTTGTAGTTGAAGTATTTTCCATCACATATTCCGAATAAGCCTTCTCCCAATCTTGACTTGTGACATCAATGTCATCTACCAATGTTGATGCACCAACTTCACTACTTGTAAGAACCATATCATTATTTGGTTGATATTCTTCAACTAAATCTTCACACATTTGTATTACCTTTTCCAATTCTTTGGGAGCATTATTCCCATACATAAGTGGGAAGAAGTAATTCAACAAAGTTATTTTATATCTAGGATCCAAAACAGCCCCTATTGCCATCACCCCATTAATCAAACTCCAATATTTGTCAAACTTCACTATCATACTTCTTGCCATACTTTGTATAGTATCACTAGAAGAATCTTCCCACTTTCTTAAAGCTAATCTTATTTGACAAACTTTGGGAAAATAAATGTTTGATGTTGGATACTTAGTACCCGAGAACAACTCAGTGACACTAAAAAATAATTTCAACTTGTCACAAATTTCTCTTGCCATTTTCCAATCTTCTTCACTTGGTGCACACTTATATTGGGAATCACGGCGTTGTTTTAAACGTTTAAAAACTTGTTCGTAAGGCAATGCAGAAGCAAGCATTAAATAAGTAGAGTTCCATCTTGTTCTACAATCTTGTGCAAGCTTCTTTTCATAAGTCATGTTCAATTGATTACAAGTTTCTTTAAATTTCTCCTCCCTCTTTGGTGTTGCTACCCAAAAACCGACACTTTCCCTAATCTTTTCAATTGAACTAGAAATTGTTTGCATGCCATCTTTCACTATCAAGTTTAATATGTGGGCGCAACAACGCATATGAAACAATTTCCCTTTTAAAATAAAATAAGAAGGTGACATCTTATCAATCAAATGGTCAATCAGAGCATCATTGGTGCTACAATTATCAACGGTTAATGTTGACAATTTTCTATCAATATTCCAATCCATCAAACAATCTACCAAAAAATCACAAATGACCTCAGCAGTATGTGGCGTAGGGACATAAATGAACCTAAAAATAAATTATAATAAATATCACATAAAATAACTATATTATAATAATAACGTAAATGGAAGGGAGAAGTTACCTGATGATCCGATTCTGCAAAATCCAATTTTCATCAATGTAATGAGTTGTAACAGACATATATCCTTTGTTCTGGTTGCTAGCAGTCCACATATCAGTAGTTATTGCAATGCGGCTTTTATTCTTTGCAAGTATTTTCATTTGCTTTGACTTCTCACTTTCATACAACTTCATTATATCATTCTTCATGGTGTTGCGAGAAACTATCTTGAACAAAGGTTGAAGAGAATGGCTATAATTTCTAAAACCAATATGGTTAACCATCATGATGGGATATTCATGCAATATAATCATCTTCGCGAGTTCATTCCTAGAAACATCTTGATTAAATGTATAATTTCCAACCACAAATGATTCATGTCTGTTTCCGGATTTTTTTTCTGTCACTTTAAGCATGGCTTGTTTTGGACCTCTCTCTGTGCGTTTTGGACATATGCTAATATGATCAAATAAATGTTTAGTACCATTTTTTGTATCACCACCAATTTTCTTATCACAAGATTTGCATATAGCCTTCCAAATGCCTCCTATTTTTTGCCTTTTAAAATAGGGCCAAGCATCTGATTTTAATCCCCTTTTGTTAGGACTTGTAGTGGGTTCAACGGGAGCTTCAGGATCTTGATTTTCTATATTTATTTCATTTGGAGTAGATTGAACTTCCTGTGTGAGTGAAACTCCACTACTTTCTATAGGAACTTCATTCCCTTCCAAAGCAACATTAGGACTATTAGATGATTGAACTTCACCAACCATTCTTTTACCAAAAACCTGGCACACACAAACACAAATTTTAAAAGGCTACATGGAAGTAGAACAAAAATAATAAATATATGAAAAAATAATAAATAAATGAAATAGTAAATACATGAAATTCACACAAAAAATAATTAATAAGAAAAATCTTATATTTCTAAATATATGATGCATTACACATATTTCTAAATATGCCTTATTTACTGTAACTTTTCAATTAGAAATAATAACATATATTAATTAATTATATACATTGAGAATACATTTATTTACCTATATACATGATATATTTACTCGTGTAAAAAGTTATATGTTATTATTTCACTTAATGGCTTTGGTTTTATAATTAGAAATATAAGATATATTTTTTTTATGGGTGATAGCATGATATATTATTGTTTATATGTTATTATTTCATTAATAATTAGAAATATAAGATATTTGGTTTTTTTTATGGGTGATACCGTGATAGCATGATATATTGATTCATTTAAAAAGTAATATTTTTTTGTTTAATATAGAAAATTAAATTATAGTGTGATATATTAATAAAAAATAGGAAAAGTATATTTTAATATTTTTTAAGGAAAAACTGACGACATTATTTTAATTACAAATGCATAGTATAGATAAAAAATGAACACAAAAATATTTAAAAGGAGATAAAAATGAGTAATTTTTTGATTATTTTATATTTTTTTAATATGCAAATGATTTGATAACTCTAAAATTTCTAAACAATTTAATTTAAATTTAATCAAAATAATCAACTTTTCCTATAAGCAATTACATAAACAGGTTTATGAGAATCAAGGAGAAACAATCTACTTTTTTCTATAAACAATAATATAAACAGATTTATGAGAATCAAAGAGAAATAGTCTATTTTTTCCTATAAATAATTACATGAACAAATTTATGAAAATCAAACCTTATTGATGAAATTGTAAGAGCTGTGAATAATCAATAATGGAAGCACACCAAATAGAGAAGATGGAATTGGAAGAGGAAGATGAATGGAGATTTGACTGGAGAAGAAAAAAAGGAGTCTAACGTGTGAGACTCTAAATGTCTGGCAGAAGAAAATGAAACGCTTCAACTTTTTTAGGGTCTAATATTTACATTTCTCTCTCTTAATAAATACATGAATATTTATTTATTTATTTTTATAAATAAACATAAAGGAAATGACTAAAAAACCTAATCTAAAATATATATATTAAATTAACTATATTAAAATAATAGGCGGGGCGGGGTCCCCGCGGGGCGGGGGGTGTATTCCCCGTCCCCGTCCCCGAAATGCTCTCGGGGGAATTTTTCTCCCCATCCCCGCCCCCACGGGGGAAAATTCCCCATCTTTGGGGCCCCGAACGGGGCGTTCCCCGCGGGGATCCCCATTAACAGGTCCAAACTGACATCCCTAGGTCATGTTGCTCCCTTATGTTATCAACTACTTATTTCTCAATCACCAAATTCTCATTCAAATTATTAGCAACCTCTACTACTATTTCTTCTTCATTTAAAGAGTTTGATTCTAGTAAATGCTCCTCATTGGCATTAACCTCGCTCTCTGGATGAATGGCCATAAGAAATCATCCTTATCTATATCATTCTCAAGAGTATGATTTTCTGCCTTATTCAAATTTACTGAGTCATTATTCGCTTTTTCATTCACTATGACATTTACAAATTCATTATTCTCTATGTCTTTCACACCGTCATTAACAAGTATAGTTTGTTGGAATTTTTTAGACGCGTATCTTATAAATTCTTTAATCAACAACTTCTTAGTATTCTTGCCTTTCAACTTCCAACATTTATCAATACTATGACCAACACGCATGGTGATCACAAAAAAAGATAAACTCTCATACTCCAATTCAACGAAGAACGCATAACTCTCTCGTTCTATTAAAATACAATCGTAGAGAGTATATGACATGTTAAATTCTATTTGCACACACGTAAAATGCCCCAAAGTTCTTTTTCTTGTAAGCTCGTCAATTGATAAAGTAGTACCAATACCAGAAGAAATTGAAAATAAAATAGTTGCTTCACAATACTCTAATGACAAACCATGCATCCTCAGCCACACTTGAGCATGTGTAATATTCAAATTTTCAGGTCTAAAATTTAGCGTCCATGCAGACAAGTGCAAGAGTGAAGGCTTAACATTCCATTTCCCTACACTCTAAAATTTGTTGAGATCCTCCCTTAATTTGAATTAAAGTTCAAAATAGCCACATGCCAAAGGAGTTAAATCCCGATTAGCAATTGAAATCCATAAATTTTTACGAGTTTTTCACGTAATTACGATGCCTCATATGTAAATTATTCCTCCAAAGTTCAAGTCCAGCTTTGTAAGCCTCTTCAAGTATCTTAATTGGGAGACGATTACCTTTGAGGTAAGACTTGAGGAAATTAGAAATTGATATGTCACAAGTATTTTGAAGAGCTTGTGCAAAGAATTTCTTTTGTGTTTGGGGTTGGGATGGAGACATAGGAGTCATTCAAGGAATATGGTACGATCATGGAAGGCCTCCATGCTGATGACTTGTCTTGGAGGAGCCCATACTGATTAGGTTTTCTTTCAATCCTTAGCAAAGCATCCCCAAAAACCCGATTCAGTGCGACGATATTTCCTTCCTCGGAATTTTCAACAATCCGAACAGTGAATGTGTATCAATGTCTTACGAATGATGTGTAAAAAATCAACTCGATATAACAATTAACAAATTTATGATCGTCAATTTTCTAAAGTTGACTCATCATTAATAACTTCTTAATTAATAATGTTTTTTTTATTATTATATGTTTTTTTCTTTCACCTCAGAACAATTCAAATGAAATGTTAACATCTCTATAATACTAGAATCTAACTAAATCCCACAAAAGAGCAAAGTCTCCCAAAATTCCAACCTAAAAGATAAATCATTTATTTGTTTCATATATAAATAAATTTTATCTATTATTTAATAAATTTAAAAAATAAATTTCAATTTATCATAGTAATTCTATAACATATTATTTTATTTTAAAAAAGACTTGAATACAATTTCTTAAACGTAATTTTTACTATTTTCTAATAAAAATATAACAAATATATAATTACCTTTTACACATCCGACTTCACTAACTTCTACTCTTTCAAACAATTCCACCACTGCTATTTATTCAATACAATATTTAAAAATGTACTATCTTCTTGCAAAATTGTACATCACTTTAAAAAATTATACTTTACTTTATAATTATAGTAAATTATTAATGTTTGTTTTTTCATTGGATCATTTGCTATTTATTATTTTTTATTCTAATTCTTTAAATTTTGTTTATTTAAAAAAAAATGAAAAATAATGTTATAACTTATGTTTCTTAATCAATATAAAATGGTTAAAACATCATATAATTTTACACATCTATCCAATCATATGTTACTAACTTGTAATAAAAAAAATCACATGCTACTGCATTAATAAATATGAAAATCAAGCACTTTGACTCATAATTTTAAGACTAAGATGATTCACATTATTTCAGTCGGTCGAATTGGTTAGACCTATTATTACAATTGATCTAATAAAAATTAGTATAATTTGATCGGTTCATTGGTTAAACCAGTGAATCAGTAAATTTTTTATCCGATAAATTAATTTTTTTTATGCTTATTTTTAACTTATTTATAATTTTGATCTCCTATTTTCAGTTTTTTAAATTTTGATGCCTTTGTTTTATAATCCAATTGTACTAATATTTATAATTAGATTAATTATTTATAATAATTAAATAATATTAAAATTATTAAAATGAAATTTTGTCAAATTTTAAAAATCTGACTTTTAATTTTTCAAAATTATTTGAATGGTAGTTTTACCAACTGCACTATAAAATTCTTTGATGTTTAATTTAATTAAAGAGAAAAAAAGTTATATATTCTATAATTATTATATTATCATTTTTATTAAATTTATTTATTATTAATCATATAAAATAATAAGGTTTAAATGCAGTTTTGACCCCCCTAGTTTAAGGTTTTTGGAGTTTCGATCCCCCTAGTTTAAAAATCCCAAATTTGAAAACTTTGGGGACTAGAAACCTGACTTTTAAATTAGGGGGATCGAAACTCCAAAAACCTTAAACTAGGGGGGTCAAAACTGCATTTAAGCCAAATAATAATATAATAAATTTAAAATGTTAAAAAATTAATTATATAATATAATAATATTTTAAACTAACAAAAATAATAAAAAATTATGCTACAAAATAAAAATAAAACTATATTTTAATATTATTAGAATTCATACAATCTGACCGGTGATTTATTGATCCGATCATTAACCCAGTGACCCAATAATTTAACTGGGTCGATGATCGATCCGAATTTTAAAATATTATTTTGACTCGAGTGATAAATAAACTCTTGTTAAAAAGATTCAAGAAATATCAAATTTGATTTTTGATAGGAACAATAAAAAAAATCATTCATGTATTTTTTTAACACATTAGATACATATTAAATTTATTTAAAAAATATATAAACATAAAAGTTTAAAAATTTAAAACAAAAAATACGATTTATTAATGAGTGATGATAGTCGAACTCAATATTTTATAATTTATGAACTCAATATTATTATTATTATTATTATTATTATTATTATTATTATTATTATTATTATTATTATTATTATTATTATTATTATTTACTTTTGATACATTTTAGTCTAAAATATTTTACACCAATTGGATGAGTAGAGTAGCTAAATTAATATGGATAGTTAAGTTAATCGAATGTAAATAATGATTTAAAGTTTAATTTTGAAGTGTAATATTTATTTATATTTAAATATTAAAGTAAAAAGTTATTAATATTTATAAATTAATAACTAAAATAAATTACACAGAGAATAAATCACACCTAATTATAAATGTCATTTGAGAAAAAAATTAAGCCAATTTTTATTTATATATAACAATTACAATATTATAAAAAGATTTTAGGGTTAAATATGTTTTTGTTCACTATAAATATTTTAAATTTTATTTTTAATTCCTATTAAAAAATAACATATTTTGCTCTAAAATTTTTATTCATGCAATTTTAGTCCTCGTTATTTTTTAAAATTTTTAAAATTATTTAATTATGCTTAAATTTTTAAATTTTTTTAATAATTTTTTTATACGTGTTTAGAATATTATAAAATATTTTTTTATTAAATTTTAGAATTTTTTAAAATGAGATGAATCAAATATATAATTTTCAAATTTCAAAAGATATTGATAAAAGTAATGAAAATCTCGACTTAGAAATCAAATTTTTAAAAAAAATTTCGAGAAAATTTTTATAACGTTCTAAACATGTATGTAATATGACCATTTAAAAATACACATTAATTTAACAACAGTGACTAAAAAACACATATAATAACTTTGCAGAGACTAAAATATGTCATGTTTTTTTTATAGGAACTAAAACAAAATTTAGTAATTTATAAGGACGAAAAACATATTTAACTTAAAATTATAAATAAAAATACAAGCACATAATTAATAATTATAATAATAAAATAATATTTCTTTTGGATAAAAATAAAAAGCAAAAAACATTGAATAGAACTAGCTTTATAAAAAATATTTAAAAAAAAAGGTAAAATGATTGAATATAATACTCGGTTAAATATACATTGAACAAAGCATTTTTATTTACAAGGAAAAAAATAAACCTACAAAGATTATTTATTTTAGATAATATGAATATAAAAAAATAATAATATAAATAACAAAGTATTCTCATTTACCTTTTACATCCCCCAACAACCCCACAAACAATTTTCTTATTCTAGATGATATGAATACAAAAAAAATATATAAATAACAAAATATTCTCATTTTTCAAAATAACTTTGTCCTAAATTATAATTTACTTTATAATTTTAGTAAACTATTAATATTTATCTCTTCATCACATCCTTTGTTATTTATTACTTTTTCTTCTATGTTTCTAAATTTTATCTTTTTATTTTCAAACTATTGAAAAATAAATTATAAATTCTCTATTCTATTCAAATTTAATTGTATTTCTTTTCTTAATTGATGCAAAATGATTAAAATATCATATAATTTATACATCATCAATCATATACTCATATGTTAGTGCGTTAATAAATATGCTAATTCAAGTGTTTTTAACGCATTAAATTGCGTGTCAATATACACATTCACATTGCATACATATTAAATTTATTTTCAAAAATAAAAATAGAAATTTTTTAAAACAAAAAATATTTATTAAAGAATAATAACAAAGAAATTTATGAATTTTGCTTTAACAAATCAAAATTAATAATAATAATCATAATAAATAATAATAATAATAATAATAATAATAATAATAATAATAATAATAATAATAATAATAATAATAATAATAATTTTCTTTTGATACGATAAAATAATTTTACACAAATTAAGTGTGTAAAGTACAATGATTTGTTTTAATTAAATTAAATGAATATAAATTTCAAAAAACATATAATGTTAAATCTCTTATCTTAACAATTATTTATAATTAAATATAAATGTAAACAAATTATTGATATTATTAAATCAAAAGTTAAAAATAAAATTTACACAAAGAATAAATTACACAGTGATTGAAAATGTCATTTAAGTTTTATCAAAAAAAAAAAGTCATTTAAGAAAATGATTAAGCCAACTTTTATTTATGGATCATTTATTTTAGTTTTTTTAAAATAATTTTTATTAAAAAAAACGATAATTTTTTTTAATAAAAATTTAATTTAAATAGTTATTTGTAAACTTTTTTTGAAAAGAGAAATAATTTATTCAAACCAAACTTATTTTTAAAATTTTAATTTAAATATTTTATTATTTTGTTGAAACTATTTTTTTGTTGATCAAGTTAGGGAGTATTTGGCAACTCCTCACACATCCGTTAGAGAACGTGGGTCACGTCCCCACATCATAGTCATCTTATCTGCCCTCCGAAAATCACGGATATAACCTTTATTTTCACGGAGCAGTTAACTAGGAGGGAGTCCATTTGCTAGACTCATACACACGTAAGTCCTGACAGTTTTCATTTATTGGGCCTCAACGTGCCCCAACAATGAGGACCTTGGCCCAGCGCCGAGGACTATAAATATCCTCTCTTTCAAAAGAGTCAGGTATTGAACAATTTCTCACTCTCTTACTTGTTAACTCATTTTGAATTTCACTTTGATATCGGAGTGTCTTACAGTATTTTCACCATACTCTCAAATTATAGTCGACGTAACGGTCTATTCTGATTATGTATAATCAATTTATAAAAAATATTTTATAAAAGGTATTTTAAATAAAAAAAAACACGCATAGAAATCAAATAATCATAACAATAATAAAATAACATTTTCTCAAATAGAAAAAAAATCAAAAAACATTGAATAGAACTGCTTTACAAAAATCATTATAAAAAAAAAGAAGCAAAATCATTGAATATAGTACTTCCTTCAATAACCATTGAACAAATCACTTTTATTTCCAAGGGAAAAAAAATAAACCCAGAAACAATTTCTTATTTTACATAATACAATAAAAGAAATCAACAATATAAAATCTGAAAATATTCCCTTTTACCTTTTACTCCCACCTTTCTTTCCTTTCTCTCACTACTCACTCTTCCTAACAAACAAAACCACTTATAACCGGAAAAACCACTCTTCCAAAATCCATCACCACCTTGTTATATAAATATTCCCCTGTTTTCTTCTTCCTTCACGAGTTTTTATTTTTTATTTTTTATTCTTCTCCTTTCAATCTCTTCGATGGGGAAGTACATGAAGAAACCGAAACCTAAATCGGAATTACCTTTACTTGATTCCACCACCACCACTATCACCACCACCACCACCTCCACCACCTATTACGGTGTTCGAACTCGTGCTAAAACCCTAGCTCTTTCTCAGAATCAGGATCTCTCTCTTTCTAATGATTCCTACCTTCAGCTTCGGAGTCGTCGCCTCCAGAAACCTCCGACTCCTCAACATTCTACTAAGAAGAATAAGCCCCAAAATCAAAACCCTAAATCCCCAATTCCTACCAAGGGGAAAACTCCTGAAGCTGAAGACCCTGACTTTGGGGAAAATGTTTTGGATTTTGAAGGTAGAGAGAGGTGAGTATTCGTTTTTCTTCTTTCTTTTCGTAATTTCATTTTTTTTCCTCGAATTCCTAATTTTTTTGAATTTCAATTCGGATTGTTCTCTTTCGCGCTCTCTGATTATTTTTATTTATTTTTACAGAAATAAAGCTGACAACGAATTTTTTTTATTTATTTTTTGAGATTTTTTAGCTGAAATTTTAAATTAGGGTTTTTCTTCTTTACCTTATCAATTTTATTACCTCTCTAACAATTCGTTTATTGTTGAAGTTCATGATTGTGGAACAAAGCAGAACATGAATTTAATTGTGGGATATTTCCATTTTTCTCTAATTTCATTTCATGATGCTGTTAAAAGAGAGAAACTTTCTCTTAGCAATTACATAACTTCATGGTGAAATTTGTTTCGCTTATTATTTTCCCGAATATTAGTCCGAAAGATGAATGAATTTGGGGAAGTTTTTTGGTTTAGTTTTCAAGCTTAACGGTTCTCTCTGTTGTTGTTGTTGTTGTTGTTTTTGTTCCTTTTTGAGTGATTTCAGCATCTGCTTTAAACAACTTCTATTCCCTTCTGGCTTTTGCCAGTTTATATTGGTTCTTTTTTCTGTTTTTTTCCCTTCAATTTTTGTGATCTTCATCACATGCATTCATGTTTTCTGTGTGTTTATTGCTTATCTTGAGCTTACTTTTGAAGTATATCTCAAAAAAATTTCCCTGCATTGATTTTTTTTTTTTTTTTTTTGCCATGTTGTTATTTATTATTAGTGTTACTTTATTGGCAGGAAAGTACCGATACTTTTTTACAGCTGCAGGAATTTCATCACTTTTTCCAATTTTTATTTTATTTTTACTATATAGTTTTATACAGCTATTGAAATCTTTCCATTTTTATGTGCTTTATTGGATCCATGGTCATCAATGGTTGCAATTGAATTGTGTTGAATAATTAATTACTCAATGTTATGAATTCTGTTCATATGCAATCTCACTTGAAATATTGTTGTGTTAGTGTTTGTAGTTTATGAATTTTGAAATCGCTGTCTATTTATTTACTTGCAGCAGAAGCACTCGGGAAACTACACCTGTCAATTTGATAAGGAACCCGGACGTTCTCAGGACTCCTAGTTCGACTACCAAGCGTACTTTTTCAACTGACACTCATCGCAGAACGGAGCGTGCAACTAGAACTGTCATCCCATCTACACGGGAAATGGATGAATTCTTTGCTAAAAATGAAGCGGCTCAGCAAAAGAAGTTCATGGAGAAGTATGCTCTATTGGTTTGGTTTTCTTAGTTTTGTGGCTTTTGCATTGCCCCACATTAACTAATTTATGTATTTTTTTCCGGTGTTGGTTATGAATTCCAGGTACAACTTTGATCCTGTGACAGAGATGCCACTCCCAGGGCGTTACGAATGGGAAAAATTAACACCCTAGAAGACAGGCTAATGTTAAGTGTTGCATCAAACATCTTTGAAGTAGCAGGGTTAGAGTTTGTTGAAATGGGTGGTGGTGTTATTTCCATTTTCCATCACTTTCTATTTACTTGTAAAGAAAGTAGGACTTTTCAACATATGTAGACTAATGATCTGTAACTTTACAGAGGTGTTGATTACAAACACAACTATACAAAGTCCTTTGTCTAACAGATCATCAAAGGGGGAAAAAAGGGCTGTAGTTGTAGGGTTTAGGGGATAAAAATCAAATTAGGTCTGTATGAGGTTACAGGAATTTCCTTTTGTTCTTGTATTTTACTCTTCTTTTGTCTATACTTGTACTGATGGAACTTGAACAAACTCTTAGAAATAAAGACCAGATTCCCTCATGTAGTAATAATGTTCTGTCATTTCTCGTGTCATTTTTTGTTCAGTTCTATATCAAAAAATTGGCATTGTTCTAGCAGGAGACACTGAATCTTTCATTTGTTTTAGATAATATTAGCTAGCTGTTGTTTCTGTGGACTCTAGCTATATATTGCTAAAATCTGCTGGTTTTTATCATCCAATAGTGTGGGGCAATGCTAAGCTAAGAGTGAAATTTTGTTTTCTTTGTTATCATGTCCTCTTAAATTGGAATATATGGATTAAGGATAATTATTATATTATCTCTGATAAAAATTTAGACCAATCCAAATGTAAATTGGTAAAAAAAAAACACAAAAAATGATAAAAGTTGATATTGCTAGGTAGTATTGCCATCACGAGGGTTCTTCTAGTTGTTATTATCATTCTTCTACATATAAAAAACCCCACAAAATCAATATTGACATTAACTCCAAATAAATAATAATGATGACTCGATGTTGTTGGAGGCATTTGCAAAATGGAAAATGATACCATGTAGTACTTCATTGAGATTTGAGAGCAGGGGCACAATTTCCACGTTTATTTAGGATGAATCAACTTTCTGACTTGAAACATATAATTGCTGCCATCTTTTAGAGGTAGAAATTCACAATCATCATTGTTTTCATGGAGATGCTAACAAAATTATGAGTTGAGTTTTTGAAACATTCATTATTATATTCATTTTTCCCAAAGTGGTCCCAACTCCCAATCACTAATTAAGTCATTGTTTCGTAAATTTCTATCAAACTTATCCACCTTAAAATTTGACAATGGATGAATATATTCACAACTTCGATCATTTGCTAAATTTAGCATTTTTATACATTTTTTCAGATGCTGCGTAAAATTATAATAAAGTTTCTTTTTTTTAGAGATGTATATTTAAACATCTATTTTTTTATAAAATATTTAATTTTGGATATGCATATGAATAAATTTTATTTTTACGAAAAAAGTATTTTTGGATATGCATCTCCGAATAAATCATATTTTTTAGGAAAAATAGTAAATTCGAATGTGTATATCCGAAAAGTTTACCGTTGTGTTTTTTTTAAAACTTTATATTTAATGTATCTGAATCGGCACACCTACTAACCATGCATCAGTAATGCAACAAATATGTAAATATCAACAATTTTCTTATTGAGAAAAATAATTAGAAAATAGAAAAGCGATTAAAATAAAATTATAAAAATATGAAAATATAACTAAAATCAAATTAAGTGTCTACAAAATTTTCTGGATTTTTTCGAAAATATGAAAACGGAAAATAAATCAAATAGAAAAACAAGGAATTTAGAGTCGATTTTCCAAAAAACTGAATTTCTTACGTTAGGTCGCGTAAAGGCCAGAATACGGGGATATATTTCCTATGACTCTAATATTGGTAAAAATTGACAGACAGTTCACGACAACTGCCAATTTCAATGAAAATGCGTAATACATGAGTTCAAGAGTGTTTTCGGATATGCATCTCCGAATTAATCCAGGGTGAATTTATAGATGCATATCTGAACTAATTTGATGCTTGTTTTATGAAGGGTGCGTTCAGATTTGTATCTCCAAATTTATCCAAGGGCATTTCTGGAATTTCAAGGGTACACCTCATATAACAAAGGTGAGATGAGAAATTGTTAAATATAGTTGCAACAATTGTTCTTCAAGTTTCTTTGTGACTTGTTGTCCTATATGATGTGTTATCTACTTTTGATGCTACAATAAGGTAAGGATTCTTGTTAATATATGACATGAATACGTAGTAATGAGTTGAAGATAATTTTCATCTTACAAATTTGTTTTGTAGATTAAATTGGGTCAATCCACAATTTTAAGAAGATACTAGAATTAAATTTAAGATCCATTGTATCACTTATTATCGAATTCTTGTAAGTGTCTCGCATCTGATAATATAAGGTGGAAAAATATATTTTTAAGTGAAAAAAATTCTCACTTTATTTTTAAGATTAATTTAAGTTCAACCACAATTCTAAAAACTATAAAGTATGCTTAAAATAAGTTTATTTTAGGCTTAATACATCTTTTGGTCCCTTAACATTATTTTAGGTTTTAGTTCAGTCCCTTATGTAATAAACGTTACTTCCATGTCCCTTATTTGTAATTCTGTTAACCAATATCATTATTTCTGCTAAAAATTATATATTTTCGTTAGTTTTTGCTAGCGCGGCAATCCAGCTGGGCATCCTTAAGTGACATGGATTTATGATAAATCATTTTGAATAAAAATAAGTGAATTCTAATCATTTAATTTAACCCATCATTTTTCATTTTCATTTCACTTCTTCATCTGAACTCTTTTAGAAAACGCTATTGTAGCTATCTTTCATCCTCTTCTTCGTTCGCAAAATAATCTTCCATCATCATCTTCGTTCTCAAAGGTTAACTTTTTCCATCTTCATCTCCATTGTTAACTTATATCGTTTCATACATTTACGTTCATCCTCTCTTCTGATACTTGGGTCATCTTCAATTTTAGGGTTTTATACTTGAGAGGAACAAGAAGATATTCCATCATCTTCGGTCATCTTCATTAAGGTATGAATAATGCAAGTTGTTAAGGTTTTATCTTTCTTAACTGTATTTCTCACTTAGGGATTTTCATATTCCGTTTCTAGGTCATGGATAGTCTTTTTGTGTGCATTGTTCATCACGGGGGTGGGTTTGTCGAGTTAACGAAATTAGGTTATAATGGGTTAGAGAAAACTTGGGATGTGGATCCTGATTTTTGGAAATGAAAATGCATTCAAGCATTTAATAAGACTACCAACTAGATATCGGAGCAAGGCTTTCTTCAAGACACATCCATTATGTGATACCTTGGTGAACAACATGTCCGAGGCTTTCAACTCTGTGTTTGTCACAGCTAGGGCCAAGCCAAGCATAACAATGGTTGAAGAAATCAAGGTGTATCTCATGCAAAGGTGGGAGTCAAACAGACAAAAAAATTTCCAAGTTTAAAGTTGGTGTTTTACCCAATATTAAGAAAAAGATTTCAAAGGAATATGACAAAACAAACAGTTGGATTGTGAGGTATTTGTTCATTTTCATATGTGTTATGCAAATTTACCATTAAGTTTTGTGACTGAATTTTGTTATATTAAACTGGTGTGCATGTGAGTTTGATTATGAGGTGATACACATCTCATATAATGGAGAAATATATGTTGTGAATCTGTCCACCAAGGTGTGTTTTTGTAGGAGATGCATGTTAACAGGTTTACCATGTTGTCATGCAATATCTTGCATGAAATCACAACAACTGGAAATTGAAAATTATGTGCCTGACTGCTACAAAAACAACTCTATGAGGCATGCCATGCACCCTTTATTTTTCCAGTGAATGGGGAAAATCTTTGGGAGAAAAAAAATAATATGTTGAACTACAACCACCACCAATCAAAAGGCAACCAAGAAGGCCAAAGAAGAAGAGGAACAAAGATGCATTTGAGAGTATAAGGGATGAAACTCAGCTAAAGAGAGCTAACTTTGGCATCAAGTGCAGTAGATGCCACATGATAGGGCACAATAAATCAACCCGTAAACTACCAGCACCAACTTAAATAACTCAACCTGAACCACTTCAGCCTGGTCCTAGTCAGCATGAAGCAACTCAGCCTGAAGGAAGTCAGCCTCCACTAACTCATCTTGTAGCAAATCATCTTGCAGCAAATCAGCCTGAGGATACTACAACTTGAGTCATTTTCATGTTTTTCCCTTTTGTAACTTGGTGGAAATGAACACATAATTAGGCTTATATGCCCTTTTGGAACTTGGTATCAATGAACACATAACTAGGCTTATATGCTCTTTTGTAACTTGGTGTCAATGAACACATTATTAGTGTCAAAGAACATATGCTCTTTTGTAACTTGGTGTCAATGAACACATTATTAGTGTCAAAGAACATATGCTTTTATAATGCAAAATATTTTGGTAAAACAATATTCATCAACTACTTATTCACATAATTCAACACAAAACTACTTACATGTACAAATAAAATAGAACCAAATAAAAAAACCAGACCCTGTTTTATTCCATTATTTCAATTAATTCCCTCATGTAATAATGTTGTTTCACTTTAATCAACCTTCTGCATCATTACAAACCTTTTGCAACATTACATACCACTAAATAATACATAACAGTAAGGGGGAATCACTAATACCACTTATATCATTGAACTCATTTCATTTAAGTAACATCAATCTTACACACTTTCATAACTAAATTACATATTTTCATAACATCAATCTTACATACTTTCACATATCTATTTGAAATACATGGTTACAAAAACTAAATTAAACCCTAGACTAACAATGCCAAACACAATTTCATTTTTCAACATTCTTCTTATGCTCAAAATATCATTCTTCAACTTGAATATTTTCTTCCTTTACTTTTAAATCTTCAAATCTCTTCCATCAACAACTTCATCACCAACCCACTTGAAAAAATTGCATCCCTTCTCTAATTGATTTCTGTAATTCCTACAACCCCAAAACATTTTCCCAACATTGACATTATTCAAATCTATAACACTATGAATTACACACTCTTCTTGGCACCAACAATCCATCCTTTTGTTTCTTATCACCACATATCCAAATGACCCACAACTTTGGGTGTTTGCTATTGAGTAGTTGTTGGAGTTCATTGACATCTTGGCAGAAATTTCGTTGGAAAGGGTTTTGATGAACGAGTTGGGATGAATGAGGAAAGAGAAGATGGACAGTAGGGTTTAGAGAGTAAAAATGGAGACTGACGAATGAACAAGGATAAAACGTTAATATAATGCAATATGCTGAGTCATAAATTCATACTAATCCTTGATGCCATGCCAAATCAACCAACTTAACATTTTCTCACCCAAATTAACGGAATGGACCTGGTTAATTAAACAGAAGTAATGTTAAGAGACTTATTTAACGTTTATTACATAAGGGACCAAACTGAAATCTGAAATTAAGTTATGAGAGTTCAGTACTAAATAAACCTTTATTTTATTACTAACATACAAAGTTTTAGAATAAGAGGATTATACCCTAGTTTAACGCAGGAAAAGTATTTGGGCTCAACACTTTTTATGTAGAGATAAAATCTGAACCTATTCAATATATTTTCATGATTAGAAATAGAAACTCATACTCACCACTTTTACGAAAATTATTTCAAATGACAATCAAGTCATCAATGAATTTCATACACGTCATTTTTGTATGAAAAACAAAGACAATGAGACTCTTAGACCTTACTTGTTGTATTTTTTAGTGTTTTTGTTCCTTCACATATCACACACTTTGCATTGGTTTATTTTGGAATGTATAATTGAGATAAACATCTAATGCAAGTTCATATTGTACAATTCGAGCTAATGAAACTTCCATATTGTACTTCCAAATTCTATAATATGAATTGAGTATTTCCTAAATTTGAATATGTTTTAAATTTTTTATGGTGCATGAAAGAAGGCGTTGTTTTCATAAAATGGTCATTCCACTAAGCGTACACCATATCTCTTTGATCATGTCGACTCTTTACATCCAAATACACAAGCTTCACAGGCGAAGTGATCATGCCTAACTAGAAAGAAAGCATGTCTTACTAATCAATAACATATTCCTTTACCAATGTAACACATCTTCCCAAATCAAGATAAATTGTCTGTCTTTATGCATCAATATTTTGAAAATATCATCGATGTTGAAGGTTAATAGGTTGAATCTTATACCATCATCCATCTTGATCTTACGACAGAGCAAAAAAAAATTATGAGAGTTATATCCAACTATTTGGGATGGAGAATCAATTCAATCAATTCAAGCACACTCTGAATCTGAAAGAATTCGGTCTAACTGTTTGAAAAAGTTGGATGATTATTCCTGACATAAGATTTCTTATTACAGAGAAAGATAAAAAGTAATATGGTTCTACTTGTGGATCTATGTCCTTGCTGGTATAACCGTCAGATGGTTTTGATGATGACAACTAATGAAGCAACTTTAGAGATGACAACTCCATAAGTCAAATAACTTTTAGATGTTGAGAGTTCTTTGTGATAAGGGGAGTTATTTCAACTATCAAATAAAGCTTATGATGATGGCACCTAAAATTCTGGTATTCAGATCTCAGATGTCCTAAGAGATGTCGAGACATTGATCTCTGAACAACAATACAAATTTCAAACAATAAACAGGGCAGAAAAATAAAGGCACACACAGAATTGTTAACCCAGTTCAGTGTACAACAATACCTACTTTGGGGGCTACCAAGCCAGAGACAAAATTAACTAAGTAGTATCAATTTGTAGACCCACAAAAAACTCTCACTAGTTTACAATCTACTAACTTAATCACTACCCGTGCTTAACTTCTACATAAGACTCACCTAGGTATGAGACCCTTCTCAAACCCCTTTCAGTCACAAACAGTGACAAGAACACAATTCAAAATAATTTGAAGACAACCTTAAAAAACACACAATCATTCACTGCTTAAAAGCTTTAGAATGACTAACAGAACTTACAACTCAAAAGAACAGTCATACTCGTTTATCAAAATGATATTGGAGAGGATTACAATTAACATAAACTCTAACAAAAACACAAGTAAGTTCCGTGCAAAAACTAGGTTTATGACAGTCTATTTAAAGCAATCTTCTAGACTGAATTTGGCTTCAAAAACGCAGCAAATCAGTTGCTAGAAATCTACAAAAACATCTGCATAAAAATAGAACTTCAATAATTAGTTTCCTAAATTATCTCCATAATTCGAAACTAAGAATACTCCTTGAATTCAGCTTGAATCTCTTAATCCTTAAACTGAGCGCCACATAGGATAACATAATATTCCCAAAATATTTTGCATTTATAACAAACTAAAAACATCCAACTGTCCAGTTGTACACAAGAGCGATGTTGAATGACCTTGCATAGGACATCTTGTTCAACATGTCGCTCCAGTTGATAGAACATCTTATTTTAACATGTTTCTGCTAAGTTAGTTTTACCAAACATAATGTCAATCACAAAAATAGAGAACTAAAAATCTCTCCGTTTGGCTTATTTTGGCTAAAACAACTTAATACTCCTTGCACACATAAACAAAAAAAAAACAGCTCAAGTTTGAAAATAAATCAACCCCAAATATCAGATGCACAACAACAAAAATCATTTCAACAGAGTATCAGCAAGTGGAAGCCACTGAACACAGCAACCACGAGAAACATAAATTCTCAACATGTCAGGACATCATGTCTGACAATAATTTACAGTAGGAAGTCCATCCAAAACAAGGACTCCCCCTCAATACCTGCCTAGTACAAATCCCCCCTCAATATCAGTAATCAGATCACACACATATTTACTCCCCTTTTTAGCCATAATACAACAAAGGTGAGTAACACATTAGCACAAATGCTAAACATATTATGGGGATTTAACCCTTACAAAATCATAAAGTAATAAAAACAAGTACACAAAGAAAAATCAAAAAGGTTTACAGAGGTGTTGTACCCCAAAATTTGCCCTCTCATTTCTCAAAAGATCACCTTGGACCCTCAGGTTTGCTTCCATCCAATTTCAAGCCTGGATTTACAAATTTTCCAAGAAAGTCATTCACAAGGGTAAAATGGCCATTTGCGCATTGAAAAGTCAAACTTTGACTTTTGATCAAAATCAAGTTTCAAGAGTCATATTCCATCAAGACATGTTTGAGATATGAAGTTTGTTTCATCTGGAAATTCAAAAATCAAAAGTTACTTTGGAAAAGTTAAATTTCTAAATATTTAGAATTTTTTCTAAGTGTTTAAGAAATATAACAAGCTCAAAACTTCTGATCAGATTTTCACCATGATACAAGCTGATTCTAGAAGAACTTCTGATACAATAGTTATAGATTTCAATAAGATCTAAAACATTGCAGAACAAAACTTCTCCTAGAAGTGATGGAATTTCAAGTTATAAATGTTCAGAGGCACATCCTTGAAATTAAAGCACTCAGCAAATTCTGGACATTTTTAAGACAGAATTGGGTCAGAACTTCTGGGCCAGTTTTTATAAAGGTTCAGTCAGAGTTTGCAAGGGGCAATTCAAAGAAGGTTACGAAGCGTGCTACAAGCTTCCTGGAAAGTCTGAGAGCTCCTTCAGGACATGCTGGAGCAAGGAAATACAAAGATCAGAAGTTGGGTGTTTGTTCTAAATTATGCTGAAGTTGAACCTCTGATCCAGATTTAAGCAATGGTGCAGAATCTCACATTGCAGGATTTCTGATTTGATAAATCTCATCATCCTTTAATGCTCATTTAATGCTCAGAACTACTTTGAGTTTTTATCCAAAGGATTTCCCCACGTGTGGCATATAAGTACCATTGTTGCCCTTGAAAAGCAGATTTTGTACAATGTATATGCTGGGCCCATGCTTCGCTTTTGCTTCTGAGGGTACTTTTCCTTGATTCATGCTTATAAATCCAGCTTAGGCACGGTTAAAAGCTGCTAACCACCTTACTTTGTGCCTTGAACCATACTTGTTTGAACTTGCTTCAAGAACAAGTCAACGCCTAGCATATGATGGCTGTACCTTTGATTTCTCCAAGCTACTAAATCCTTGCCTATAAATTGAACTACATTTGCAACTGTGAAAGGGTCAGAAATTTTGAGAAAGAAAAACCTTGAACCCCTGCAAAAATTCCAAGAGTCCAAAAACTAAACACAACATACAAAACTTGTTAAATTTTAATTCCTTGCATTCAAACGCCATTTGCTCTCAA
Organism: Vicia faba; assembly: GCA_948472305.1. Taxonomy (NCBI): domain Eukaryota; kingdom Viridiplantae; phylum Streptophyta; class Magnoliopsida; order Fabales; family Fabaceae; genus Vicia; species Vicia faba. The sequence continues at coordinate 417,099,865 of OX451738.1, read as the reverse complement.
GTGTTTCTTGACTAAAACCATCCACACAGTTTCTGATTCACATATTAGAAGCTATCCTAACTTCTGTATTCATACTGTAATACACTCTCCATCCACCTCCACCTCAAAGAAGTCAGAACATCACCCCTTGGCTGTTCCAGACATTGAAAACTTCGAACCTGCTGGGTACGAGAAGAAGTTGCTCAGAACATCACCAGAGTTCAGGACCAACCTCCAGTTCACAGAATCTTTTCCAGTTGCAAGGTAAGTTTATGCTGACTCTCATCATATAACTTAGGCATTGTCAGATTTTTCATGTTTAAAGTACAATGTAGATATTCTGATTCTGATGATGTACATATTCTGAGATTTCATGCATCTGCCTGCCTAAGTAGAGAGAATTCCAGTTCAGAGCTTCATGAAGAAATTAGGACTCAGAATTAGGATTAGCAAATTCACGTTTGCTTCTGATCTATATTGTTGATATTTCTTGCTTCTGAAACATTATGAAACTTGTCATGACTGTTATATGTGTAACTTCTGTTATGTTAAGCAATGACTAAGTTGCAGATGTTCTGACTAGCATGGAGAGGGAGACGAAGTTCTGTCAGTGGCATCAGAACTTCTGAAAACTTATTTGTTCCCAGCGGATTCAGAACTTCTGACCTTCCCTATTTCTATTAACATTGTTTCTGTTTGTGCAGCATGCCAGAGTCAGAACTTCTGACCTCTTCTTTTTAGCATTTGCGGTGATTCTGTCTTTCTTCTTTTTTGTTTATTTTTTACCATCACTTTCATTTTTCATTAACCAAAATAAAACACCAAAAATATTTCATGTTCACATATTATATTTTATTTCTTTCAACACAAAAAGACCAAAAAATATTTTCTTAAACAAAACTTATTTCTTTTCTTAAATAAATAAGCATTTTACATTTCTTGTACATTCTTATCCATTCAATGTGGTTGTAATAGTAACTTAGGATTTAATTTGCAATCCCCATTTGTAAATATGTACACCCCATCCCCCTAATGATTGTAATAGCGTAAAATCTTTATTTTCCGCACTTTTATTGCTTTCATATATTGTTAGTAATTAGGGTGTGTATGGCAAGACTAAAACCAATGTTTAGAAAACCCTAATTCAAGACAAAATTACGCATGCAATCAAATACACTTGCACACCTACACCCTTAGGGTAAATCCACTTTGTTGCCTTATGAAAAATGGCCATGTTATGCATGTGGGGTGTCTTAGCAAAACCAATCAAAATACAAGATCATAGTCCCTCGATGACGCTACGAATGTTGCCTTACAAATGATCTTAGTCCCTCAAGAGAAATGCTAAGATACCTTGCAATATTGCTAATCATGGTTATACAATGACCCGCGCCCGTCCCGTTTACATCCAAAGACATGGTTGTTTACCAAATCAATGGTAAGACAACAATGTCAAAGGAAAAGAAAATGAACAAGAAAGACTTTTGAGTAGGTAGAATACTCCTAATTACTTGCTCAATTTCAAACAAAGATCCTTGCTATTTTCAAAACAAACACCTACACTTTCAAACATATTACAAAATTGAAAACATTTTCAAAAGATCAACATCTTTGTATACATTCTTACGAACGAGAATCATTACAAAGATTGCCTAAACAATGGCTTCTTTACAAAATACTTTCAAAAACCACACAAAGCACAATTTCAAACAAAAGCAAGTGATCTAGCAAGTAACTAAGAGCCCATGGAAAACCATGGATGAAAAGGGTGCTAATACCTTCCCTTTTCATAATCTACCCCCCCTCCCCCCCGAACTCAAGAAACAATCTCAAAGGTCTTTCCTGTGCTTTTTCACCTTTCCTTTTGGATAAAAGAAAAGTTGGTGGCGACTCTTGCTAAACCGCAACATTTGCGAATACAAATGCAAAACCTTCAAGTCAGTTCTCCCACCGTACCACAGAACTAGCGACTCTGCTAGGAAAAAGACTAAAGTGGGGTTACCTTAGGGTTAGATCATATTTACTTGCTTTCTTTGTTTGATTTGTATGCTTTACATTATGGTTCTCTGTTTAGGCTTGCTTTGATCCTCCACCCGGATCTGAGATACCTTTTTAGGTAAGTAGCAATAGATTGTGGAAATTGTACGGCGTAGACCGATATGGTTGAAACAATGGCTACGTTAGTGTGACACATTTGTGGGTACCGGTATCCCTCGTGGTGAATCGAGGAGAATACAGGGCCGCTGAGTGGCGTCATGAAGCACTAACTGACTTTAGAACCCTAATTGAACAAACTTGGACATTATGACGTAGTGAGATAACCGGTTTCGATGTAGAGCTGAAAATTGGTTGATACTCGATACTACACTCATTGAGGCTGGACTTTTGGGATATCTCGGCCGCAAGAAAAGATTGATTGTGCTGAGACAATGCCTAAAAGAAAGGTAGGTGATATTGAGATCCTTTAGAACCCGATCACTATTACTAGGACAGGTTGAGCCGACTAAACTTCAAGAGGGTACTTACCTATAAAACCTCATGCAAGCCTAAAACATAGGGATTTTTTTGCTTTGTGTTTATATACTTACTTGTACATAACATCATAAACATCATAAGCATCATGCACATGCTCACTAACCATTTCAAGGATTTAGAAATTTATCTTTGTTTTTGTTTTGTAGGTCATGAATTTCGGCCGAAGAAACACCATCCAAATCAGCTTTGTAAAAGCACACCCTTAGCTTCAAGAGTTAGCCTCAAGAGTGCCCGAGAATTCTCCTTTTACCAAGAAATATGGTCGACTCCTCAGTTTGTCTACATCCAACTTCCAAGAGGAGATGATGTGTGTGTTGTTCCAATTCTTTGATCCCGTACATCATTGTTTCACTTTCCCAGACTATCAGTTGGTACCTACACTGGAAGAGTTCTCTCTACTCTTAAGGGTGCCCGTGCTTGATCAGATACTGTTCACCGGTCTAGAAGGGATTCCAAAACCTAAAATCATCGCCAAAGCTTTGCATCTGAAAATAGCTGACGTCATAACCAATTGTGAGACAATAAGCAGGGTCAAAGGTTTCCTAGACATGTTTCTATTGGAGAAGGCTCGTTCATTCTGAGACGACATGGGTTTCCAAGCTTTTGAAGACGTTCTGGATCTTCTCATTTATGGGTTGGTTTTGTTCCCCAACTCGGACCAATTCATAGATGTTAATGCCATCAAAGTCTTTCTCTCTCGCAATCCCATACCTACCTTATTAGGAGACATCTTGCACTGCCTTCATACCCGCACCATGAAGAAAAGAGGTGCTCTCTTGTGTTGTATTCCCTTACTCGCCAAGTGGTTCGCTTCACACCTACCTCAATCAGCATTGAAGAACGAGCAAAGACTAACATGGTCTCAAAGGATGATGTCCCTCACCCATTCAGACATCCGTTGGTGTTCAAGATCCTTGGAAGACGTCTTCATCATTGACCGCTGTGGAGAATTACCTAATGTCCCTTTGCTTGGTATTAGGGGAGGTATCACCTATAATCCCTGCTTAGCTCTTCGACAGTTTGGTTATGCCTGAAGAGACGACCCTCATGAGATGCTCATTCAAGGTCTGGTGTTCGACTATGACAAAGAAGACCAAGATTACCACCAGAGGTTTACACGAGCTTGGAGAATGGTGAACAAGGTGGACAGTAAGACTTTGGGACACAAAAAATCTATCCCTCTCGAGCCTTACCTTAGGTGGGTACGGGATCATGCTCAGACACTTGTGATGCTTTATCCTCCCATTTTACCAGTCATCGTGGAGCCTGTGGTCAAAGGGGGATGTTTCCTACAT